>VZDJ01000124.1:71411-164418 GCA_008694505.1 Cyanoderma ruficeps | reverse complement strand
CGCCTTTTTTCTCGCAAACAAGCTGTCTTCCCTCTGGGAAGCGGCTTCCAGCGCTCAGCCCCAGCCTGCTGGGAAGACAAAAGGCTCTCTCGGCAGGGCAGCGGCCGGGAACGCCGGGAGAAGGCCGGGACAACGCCGGGACAACGCCGGGAGCGCGGCGAGGCTGCTCGGCAGCAGCCCCCGGTGNAAAAAAAAATCAGGGATTTTGCATATTTCGGAGCTTTATTCGTCCCGTTGAGGGAGGTGAGAGGAAGCGTGAAGGGTTTGAGTACAAGGAAAAAAAAAAAAAGAATCTGGTGTGGGATTTACCTGTGACTGAGGCAGGTGAAAAGTGTTGGATGATGGATTCTTTCCAGCGAATGAAGAGACAAAGGGGAGTCTCTTCCCTGTCTGACACTTTGGGAACAGCAGATTTTCAGGCAGGGGAGGTGAAGTAAAAAATCTGGTCTGGATCCGTGTGTTTGTTCCTCCTTGGATGAGAGCGTTTGTCCCTCCTCACAGGACTCTGCACTGGCATTTGAGGTGAGGATGATTTGGGACAAGCACTCAAGGAAGCCTCCTGCCGGGAAACCTTTCCCTTCCGCTGGAATTTTTTGTTGGAGATCCCAGGTCACGCTAAGCCATCACCTACATTCCCCGCGGCCTTCCAGAGCATTTTGTCCTCCTGCTCATTGTCTTTGACTCCTTTTTCAAGCCTTTTTGCTGCTCAAGCCCAGCATGAGCCGAATCTTCCAAAGGGATTTTTGGACGAGGTGCCCCAGCCCTGCAGGAGATGAGCCCCTCACACCCCCATTCCTTTGATTTTTCCAGCAAAAGGTTATGGAGAGCTGCCTGAATTCAAGGCCGTGTGCCTGCATCACTCAGGCAGAGAGGGAGGACAGGGATTCCGTGTTCCTCGGCCACTGATTAAAATGATCCGATCCTAATCAGGTTTCCAAATGGGAGCTTTCGGAGGGAGCACAGACAAACACATCCTGATGATTTGTTAACGTCGCTCCAAGCCTCCGTCCGTAAATTAATGGATCCATGGAAAGCACACACGGAGCAGGTTGCAGATGCCATACCAGGTGCCACGGGGTGGTTTCATTCATTAGGAATTCCTGGTCAGTGTTCCCAAAGCTCCGTTGGCTCTGCCATCTGACTCAGCTCCGTGTGCCATCGGTGGTGGGAGGTGTCAGAACGGGCTGGTCCCCTCTCCTTCCCCATCCCGGGCTCCCTGCTCCTCGTGCCAACGGTGTGGATCCAGCCGTCCCTAAATCCTGCATCCCAAACCATCACCTGCATCTCGAATTCCATGTTATCTCCAGAAGAGCAGAGCCTCCCTGCCAAATCCCAGCAGCTCCAAGCGCTTCAGAGCTCCAGGGATGATTACCTGCTCCTGCCCCAGGGAAAAGAATGGAAATCCAAGTGCAGCTTGCACCAGGAATTCTCTGAATGGGACACAAGTGGCAGTTCTGAATGCACAAAAGGGGGAGTGTGAGGTTGCCTGCTCCTCGTGTCCCCAAGCAGCGTGGCCGTGTGGCCTTGGAGTGTGGAGAGGGGACAGATGGAGAGACCCCAAAGCATCCCTGCTCCCACCCAGAGGCAATCCCTCCTGCCGTCACCTCCATCCCATGTGGATTCAGGCCACCAGGGTGGGGCCACCACAAAACCCTCTCACGAGTCCTTCTGTGACAGGGCCACCAAACGCTGGTTCCAAGGGCCCAGGGGAGGCTCAGGAAAGCTCATCCCAGCTGCAGCTTTCATTGGATAGCTTTTCCATGGGGATTTTCTTGCAGTTCTGTGTTAAAACCATGGCTTGGGACATGGCAACAGAGAATCTGATTTCTGGTTCGGGCAGCAGTAGAACTCAGATCAGGAATTTGGTCATGCCTGGGTGTCCAGACTATGGGAATTTGATGGGTAAAATGCCCCTGAGCCTGGCCAAAATCTGTCACATCACCACAAACTTCCTTGGGACAGCACATCCTGTGAGGATCGTCCGTGGAGGAGCTGAAACTCAGGGAACCCACTTGGGCAGGTCCCAAACAAGGGAAGGTGAAGAAGAAAGGAGATAACAGATCTGATAAAGAGATCCCAGGCAATTCCTTACTCCTGGAAATTGTCCTTTGTCCTGCATATTCCTTCCTTGCTGTGCCTGTTCTCCTGTGTTCCTCCTTTTTAAGTCCTTCATCATGTGTATCCCTCCTGTTTGTGTCCCTTATCAGGCGTATTCCTGCTTTTTGTTCCCTGTAATGCGTATATTCTTTTTTGTGCCCTTTATCTTATGTATCCCTTCCTTTTTTCTCCCTCTTTCAGGTGTGTTCCTCCACTCAGAGGAAAAGGAATTCCAGATGTTTGCAGCAGAGAGCACTGGGTTGAGGGATGTGCCCCGATCAGGCTGGATAAGGCAGCTCAGCAAGGACAGGGAAGCCCAGGGAAAAGGCAGAGCTTTGTGAGGGCACCTGTGACAACCCCTCCCTTTCCAGAGCTGCCGAGGGCATGGGGAAGGAATCATGGAATAATTTGGGTTGCATGGGACCTTTCGAGGCCACCTGGTCCAGCTCTTTCAACCAGACTGGGGGTTGTTCCAAGCCCTACCCAACCTGGCCTGGAGCGTTTCCAGGGATGGGGCTTCTACCTCAGGAAGGAAAAAGCAGGGAGAGGGAAAGGGGAGTTTTTTCCAGGGAAGTCTTCCAAAAAACCTGCTCCCTGCCAGGACTCTGTGCATTCCAGCCTGGTTGTGCAATAAAAAGAGGTCGGCAAAATACAAGTGGAAGGAGTTGATCTAATCCATGGGTGCTAAAGGCTTTGGGAATCTATTCCTGTTAAAGTGCCAGAGGATGTGGGCAGAGGGAGGGAGCAGGAGCAGGGATGGAGGGAACGCAAGCCGTGGGAGCACATCCTGCATGCTTGAGTTCCCAGCTGGGATTAAATTCCCAAGTCCTTTCCTGAAGACTTAATTTGGGTTCATCCAACCCACTTTACCCTCAGCTTATCCTGTAGGGAGGCAGGGAGGATCTGAGTCCGGGGAATTCCGTGGTATCCGGAATGAAAAGCCTGGGTGGCAGATGTCTCAGGCAGAGCGGCTCTTGCCTTTCTTTTCCTGGAGAAAGAGAAACGGAGAAGAAACAAGATGGTCGTCCCAGAAACTCAGAATCCTGGAATAGTTTGGAAGGTTGGAAAGGACCTGGTTCCAAACCCCTGCATGGGCAGGGCCACTTTCCACACAACAGTGAGAAGAAGAAAAGGCTTCAGGAAAGGGAATTCTTGGCAAATCCCAGCAAAGGTGGAACTTGAAGTGAGTTCCCAAAAACCCCAGAGCAGAAAGCGCCCTGACACATGAGCTGGAGGTTTGTCCTCTTGCTGACTCCATGGAATACAGGACAATTTAATACCTCCTGTGGTAAACGGGATCGGAGAGGGATATTGGAGGCATTTATTTCACTTGGCAGCAGATTCTGTGAAGGTGCTTTGCTCAACATCCTGCTCCAGTCGGGCTCATCTGCGCCTTCAATTAAGATCCACCATGGATGAGGGGTCACTGGATACACTCCCAAGCCTGGAGCTGCAGGATGCCTCTCTTGTGCTCTCCCATTCCCATTCCAGCTGAGGAGATCAGCTCTGTAAAACATTCATGAGCAGCTTTAAGAGAATAAAAAATTAAACAACCTTTGCTCTAAGCTATGAAATATTTACCATGCTGCTCCAAGCTAATTGCAGACGAAAACGAGCGGAGCCAGGAGCAGCAGCTCCGGAATCCGACTGCTCCAGCCCAGCCTTGGGATGGATCCTCTGCCTGATGGATGGGGAGAGGGGCGGTGGGGTTAGAAACGACCATCCTTTGGGGTTTTCCTCTCCACAGAATTATTAATGTTGGAAAACACCTCCAGGATCATGTCCAAATTTTGAGCAAAGGTCACCGCTCCCAGGAACGGCAGGATTCCCAGGAGCAGCACCAGAATCTGATGGCTTTGGCCTGATTCCTCTGCCTGACGGGTGGGGACAGCAGGGTGGGGGGAAGAAGAACCACCACTCTTCGGGGTTCTTCTCACCATGGAATTATGAACGTTGGAAAAACACCTCCAAGACCGAGTCTAAACTCTGAGCAAAGGTCACCACTCCCAGGGATGGAGGTTTCCAGGGAGCAGGGAATGCTGCCAGTCCAGGATTCAGTCCAGGATGATGGGCACTGCCGCAGCAGAGTGTGCTCAGCGAATGCTCCCCAAGCTGGATTCTCGTCCTACTTTGTCTCTTCTCCTCCTCATCCCAGTTGCATCCCTGAAAAGCACTGATGGAAAATCGAGCTGGCTGAACAAGTCAGAGAAAATGATAGATGGGATAAATTAAGCCTCCAATTCTGGTCGCTCTCATCATCGCAATTTCCTCCAGCTTTTCTTGTTGTTGGGAAGTGTTTAAACACCCGGAGCGGGAGACTTGTCTGCCGGCTTTTTTCTTGGCTGATTGCAAACAGCTCGCTGAGGGTGCTCGGCGCTCCAGCTGTGTTTGAGCTGGAATCACGAGGGATGGGATCAGAGGGATGGAATCAGTCACCTGGTGCTGACAGGGCAACCTCAATCCAGGCAAAGCCCAACGCCAACCTCAGCCCCCGTTCAGAGCCAGGACCACAAAACGCTTCCTTGGAGACAGGGAAAGAGCAAACACACAAATGTTTGCCAAAAGTAAGTGGTACATGAGTGGGATGTGTCCAGAGATAAGGAACTGGCTTTCCCCACAATCCCTTTTCCTCCCAAAACCAGGCGTGCCTGTCTCCGCCAGCCCTCTGCCCCAGCAGATCCCAAAATCCCGGTTTTCATCACCAAGGATAAACCTCTTGGTCCTTTGGAGCATGAAAAGGTCACGTTGTTCCCTTGAGCTGCAGCGGGGATCCGAGCGAGTCGAACCACGGAGGAGGAGAGAAACAAACAACAGGCGAGGAAAGGATCCCTTCTTTCCATTATTGTGGGATTTATCTTCCCAATATACGGGGAGTGTTGCCTGGCAACCCTGGCTCTCCTGACCTCTTCCATTTTCCCCCCAGCACAGCCCAAATGAGCCTGATCCACATGGAGCCCTCTCGGGCACAATCGGATTCACAGGAAAGTCCTTCAGCAGCACAGGGCTCATCTTTCCATCTCCAGCCTTTTCTGTCTTCTCCCAGGTGGAAAACACCTTCCAGGGCAGCTGATGGTTGGTCTGGAGGAAGGAGCACCATGGATTCTTCCCTGGAGTATCTCCATGCTGGAGATCCTAGCTGTGAGGCTGAGCTTCTCCCGGAGCTCCCCAGCAAACCCCAAACAGCATCCGTGCCTTCAAACACACCCCTCCCTTCCTAAAAACCCATGGACGGTTCCAGGAGCAGCCTTGGCCCACTGGTGGTCAGTGGATGTCCACTCAGAGCTGCTCCAAAAGTTCATCAAAGGTGTCCAAGCACCTTCCAACACATCCATCCACTGGTGGAAGACCCAGAGGCGACTTTCAAGGAGAAGCCATTGATGACGCCTCCAGGGCTGTTCATCCAGACTCTTCTCCGCTTAAAGCTCCCCACAGCACTTGGCAGAGGTGCCCCAGGACATTTTCAGTGCTTTTGCAGAGCCACGGAGCAGGGACAGGGATCCTTCCAGCATCCCAGAGCCTCCTGAAACCGGTTGGGTTGGGGTTTTTTTTGGTGGATGCACCCAGGATTTTCCACAATTGCTGCTGCTTCACTTGCATCCTCCCATCCTTCATTCCTGCCTTTCCATCCCTAAACTCCTTTCTGATTGCTCCCATCTGCTGAGGAACATCTCCCAGCTCAGAGGGTCCCAGTGGGCGTGATCCATGCTGAGACAGGATCCCGCCCAGCAGCATTGAATGGGAATTTGGACGAACTTAGAGGGAGAGAGGAACGGAAATTCCCCATCTCATTTGCAGCCGCTTTAACTTTTAAACCCTCTTTTCAAATCCTTCACCTCTCAGTGACGCCCAGGGATGGGCTTGAATGGGATCCCCCCCCCACCTCGCCCCGTGTCCCATCTCCCACCCTCCCGGCCCTTTCCCGGTGTATCCGCCGTTGCCAGGGTTACTATCTGTCCAGCGGGATGGGAGCCGCTCCTGTTCCCCTGACAATGGCAGCTCCTGAAACTTTATTCCTGCCTGGGGACAGCATTAATCACTCACCATCGGCACGGAGCGGGGGCTCTGCCACCGCGGGGTCACCCTCCCGCCCAGGGAGAGCCTCCACGAAACCGCTGAGGCTGTGGAAAGCTTTCCCCACCGCTGCCCCATCCAGGGATTTCAAACGAAGGACACAGCTACTCGGGATGACGGTGGAAGGAACTGGACTCTCAATGTCACCCTCTGAGACGAGGGTCCAGCCCGAGAACGCCGGGCAGAAATAATTTGATAGCTGCAAGGTCACATCGGGAATGCTGCAGCGCTGCTGGAGAGGCCCTGCCTCTCCCGCCTTGGGAGAAGGGAAGCAAGATGAGGATAAAGGGGAATGGAACAGGGTTTGGCCCCTGTTTTCCCAGGAAAACAGCTTCCAAAGGCCAACCAGTGATTTGTGCACGCTCCTGCAGCTGCACCTCTCCGCTGGGTGGGAGCAGGAGAGGCTCTGTGCTCCCAGTGCCCCTCAGGCTCAGAATGGAATCATGGAATGATTTGGGTTGAAAAGGAACATAAAGCCCATCCCGTCCCACCCGCTGTCATGGGCAGGGACAGCTTCCACCGGACCAGGTTACTCCAAGCCTCGTCCAACCCGGCCTTGGACACTTCCAGAGATGGGGCAGCCACACCTTCCCCAGGAAACCTGAGGCACCTCCCTCTCAGGGCAGAATTCCTTCCCAATCTCCCCTCTAAACTGTCAGTCCGGAATGACTTTCACTTCAGAACAGCTGCACGTCTCTGCTTTTCCCCTCCCTAATTTTGGCTCCCGTCAAGGTGCGGAGAGAGCCCTCGGACCCCTCCCCAGCGCTGAGCCGGGCGAGGAGCAGGCGTGGTGCTGGTGGAGACAAGGAGCTTGCACGGGCACTNTAAATAAAGAGATAAAGCAGCATGACAGGACAGCAGTAATGGCTTTCAGGTGTATGTTCTGCATAAGATTTCCAGGCAGTTGGTTTGGTTAATGGATTCCCTTAATCTTTCAGCTGTCAGGGTGCAATCTATAGTCTACTGTTTCTTCCACCCCGTATTTATAGGGACAAATTCAAACTTGTATAAACAGACAGGAGTATCTATTGTTGTGCAAGAGGAGGACACAAAGGCAGCTTGTCACTGATCCATCACAGCTGTCTGAGAGCCGAGCCGGGAGAAACCGGCAGTGCGGGGGAAACGCAAACCGGGAGCCCGGGAAGGATCCGGAGGTGCTGGGAGTGTGGGAAACCGGGGGAGGTGGGCACGGCCCCCTCACCACGGAGGCTTCAGCTGCTTCTCCAGGGTCTTTGGGATGCTGAGAGTGTCAGCAAAGCCCGGCAGGTCTGGGGGAGAGAGGAGAACATTAATTAAAAATTAGGGTCTGGCTGGGAGCTTGAGATTTCCAAGTTGGTTTGTAACCAAGTCGGGAAGGGGGAAGATGGGCGGGAAAGGGTGGTGAAAGGATGATAGAAATAAGATGTTCTTGGGCAGAGAACACGTCTGGGGAGCAGCGGCTCAGTTAAAATCCGTCTGTCATGCTCCCTGAGCAAAAATTCCTCGTGTTGGTGGGACTGGGGGACATCTTTGATAACTGACAGGGTGAGAGGAGCCAGGAGGCTGCAATGACTTGAGGTTGGCTCCAACGGGAAGCACTTCCCAAGTTTGGCTGCTCCATGCCTGCCCTCCACTCCAACCCTCTCAGCAGGGTCACTGCACAGGGACACGGCTCCTCAGGACCCCCAGAGCAGGAAAACATCCCCCAAAAAACCCAGGGAGAGAGGACAGCACGAGGTGACAGCGAGAAGATAAGGAACTGGACTGGACAACAGGGTCCCCAGATCAGAGGGAGGAAGTGGGTGAAGCCCTAATGGTGCACAGGGGAAGGAGGGAGGGAAAACTGCTGTGTCCCCACTGCCAGCAGATCCCAAGGGATGAAGGAGGCACAGCCACGGGTGGAGAGAGCAGGAGAGGCGGTGAGGCCATGGCAGTACTTGGGGTCTTTAGATACCTGTTTGGAAAAGATTATTTTTCCCTTGGATAACTCCAGCAAAGCTCTCCCAGCACCAGCAGAACACAGGCAATAACAACACGAGGAGTCCCTGGTGTCCCCATTGAACCCAGTCCACTGAAGAGTGCTGCCTTATGTTTATTGGGAAAGTGCAGAACAAGGGATACTGGGACAAACTCCTCGTGCTGGCCTGCTTTGTGTACCCGTGGAAGCACTCATGGAAACCTCAACGGAAGGGGCTCTCCAATCCCACCCTTTGCCTGCTGCTTGTTTATTTAAACCCGTGCTTTGCACAAGAGCCTCTCCTGTCTGCTCTTCTCCCTCCCCATCCTCCAAGGGCTCCTCAGGGCTTTCTTCTGGGACTCATCCAGCCTGCTCCAGTTCCAACTGGGAAACCACTTCTCCTGCTGTTGCTCTCCCTGTGCTCTCCAGCTGATGGAGCCGGGTCCCCTGGCAGCAATGCTGGGAGGTCTCTGCAGGAGGTTTGAGGGGTCCCTGTCACAGCCTCAGACCCTGGGACTGCACCAGGGTCACCTCTCGTTCAGTGCTCCTGGGCTTTTCATGGGATCATGGAATTACAGAATCGGCATCGCATTACAACATCAGAATGGTTTGGGTTGGAAAGGACCCCCTGCCATGGCAAGGGACAGCTTCCACTGTCCTTGGGCACTTCCAGGGGTGAGGTTTTCAGGTGGCTCTGGAACACCAGGTAGAGATGGGCAGGATGCTGCCAAGGGAGAGGGAGCTGCTCCTGCCTCCTCTCCTGCTTTCCCCGCCCAGGTCCCACTTTCTGAACTCCCAGCCCTGCCCAGCTCCCAGGGGAGTGTCCCAAGTCACCACCATCCACACAAACCTCCCACCTGGATGGGCGCAGCTGGATGGAAAAAGCACACGGCGAATTCATCCAGTGTCCAGAGACCACCAGCAGGTCCCAGCAGCGAGTTCCCTGGCCCAGCACTCCCTGCCTGTCTGGGAGCATTGGGATACTGGGAGGGAAAAGCTGTGGATGGAGCCTTCACCTCCCAGAGATATGCAGGGATTAAAATATATATTGAAAAAATTCCCAGTGTGTTAAACAAGCAGGAGGGATGGCACAGCAGGGGGACAGGGGATGGCACTGGTGCGGGACAGCAGGAGGGATGAAGGGAATACTTGGGACAGCGGGATGGTGGCACTGGGTCCGCACTGCTGTCACTTCTGCGCCATCGGGACCATCCAGGGATGCCGCATTTCCCTGGATGGTGAGAGCAGCAGCCTGGAGGGACACAATCCCACAGTGTGGCACAGAGGAGAAGGAGGAAGGGGAGAGGGTCATGGAAGGAGAGGGGAGAGGGTATTCCCCAGGGAGAGGCAGCTGATGCTTTAGTGGGGGAAGGAAGGACATCCCTGGTGCAATCATTCCACGGATCCAGTTCTGGCTCTTCCGGACACAACTCATCTGTCCCCAGGGTAATGCAGCAGCCTCCTGCACCTGATCCCCTCATTAACACTGTCACCAGCTGATAGCGTTATCAACCCGAGCGTGGCCTGGGGGCAGGCAGGATTTAACCCTTCCAACGCCAGAGGACGAGCCTGGACCGCGCCAGGCAACAGGTGAACAGGGACCTTGGGAGGGTCATTGGAGCTTGCTCTGGGAATACTTGAGGGAGGAGGAGGAGGGGCACTGGGAAGGCCAGGCAGTCGTGATGGATGGGAGCTGGTGTCGGAGCTGAAAGTCTCAATAACACTTGTGGCTGCACGTAGGCCCCCGGGCTTTTCCCAAAGGATTGGCTGAGCCATCGCTCTCTAAATGGATCATTCTCAGGAAAATCAAGCTGCTGCCATCTCTCCTCCCTCCTGACACTCAGCAGAGCCATGAAACAGAGCCCTCAGTGCTGCTGCAGCTCTGTGGAGCCCCACAACAGTGCCAAAGGACCTGTTGCCACAGCAGGCACAGCCATGTCCCCAAGTGCCACAGTTCACCCAGGCTCCCCACGTGCAATTCTCTTCCCAAAAGAGTCACAGAATCCCAGAGTGGTTTGGGATGGAAGGAACCTTAAAGCTCATCTTGTTCCACACCTTGTCTTGGACGCTGCCAAGGATGGCGCAGCCACAGCTTCTCTGGCCAACCTGTGCCAGGGCCTCACCACCTTCCCAGGGAGGAATTTCCTCCTAATTTTTAATCTAAATCTTCCCTCTTCTAGTTTCAAACCCAGCCCGTTTGCACAGGGATGATGCACAGAGGGCTTGGAGGGAGCAGTAGAAAACGGATGGCAGGTGAAAATTTGGCTTCCAGTCCCTCCCGATTTCACAGTGAATGTCCCAGCAAGGATCCTGTGGCTCCCTCATGGCCCCTCTCATTCCAGTACAAATCCAAGCACAAGGCTGCAAGGTCCCTTTGTGAAGCTTTGCCCTGTGGCAGGTGACACTGACCCTTCTCGAGAGCAGCTCGGAGCCGGGGCAGGTTATTTTCTCCAGATAAAGAAAACTGGGAAATGAGTTTTCCCAGGGCTCACCCGGCAGCTGGGAGGGGGCAGGGCTGTCTGAGGACACCCAGTGTCCCCGCAAGGGCCCTAGCTGGGGTCATCCTCAGCTCCTTTCCATTGGAACATCTTCGTTTTCCGGTGTCCTCTGCGGAGCTGGCTGGATGGAGATTAAAGCCGTGTTTGCAAACGGGGTGGTGCTGGAAATCAAAGGCGGAGGATTAACAAAGCCATTTGGCTGCTCAGTTCTGCTTTGCTGCCGTGACCGAGACACAGAACCCAACAACTCCATAATCCCTGAGGCAACCATCCCCTTTCCCTGGGAAATGAGTCTCCCCTGAAGGATCCGAGGGAGGATGGGTGTGGGATGCTCCCTGCGTGTCTGGCATGGGGCTGCTGTCGGGTCATGTGACGAGCAAAGGCTCCATCCCAGCAGAAACCCTGGAAATTCCCTCCTTCCTGGTTCCATGCCCCTCTGTCACCTCAGATTCAATCCAGCCCGGCAGCTCCTCCAGCCCTTTTCCTCAGGAATGCCTTGAGGAAAGTCCCTTTTCTTCCTGAGCTCTCGCTGATGGAATGATGGAACCCCTCTGCCTTTGGCCTCCCTTCCACTGGGAAGGATTCCCCCATTCCCTGGGGTCCCAGCAACCAACTTCCAGTAGCCTCCAGCTCCGGGAACCACTTGCTGGTTATCAATATGTATCTCAATATATGTCTGGTGTTCGTATGGGGGTGGGTTTTTGTGTCCGTGCATAGAATCAATAAAAATTAACATTTAAGGAGCTGTAATGGGATCTGCGGCATTGTCGGGAAATGCAGGGAGTGTTAAAAGCTTAATGGACAGGGAAGGCAGGGATTCTGCAGACTTCAGCATGCAGGACTAGGGGGAAATCAAGGAGAGAGACAAGAGGAATTTAGAGGGATTTGGAGATGCTGGTAACAAGTAAAAGTGATCAGGGTGAAAGTGATCAGGGCGAAACTCCTGCTGCCTCCAGAGCACAGCCCTGGCACAGGCTGTAGTTCTATGCTGGAATTGTCTGTTCCAACCTCCAATAAAAAAGTGATTCCAACGGGGAATGGGGAATTAAATCAGCCACTTGAGTCCCCTGATTGCCTCCTCCTGCTTTTCCTGCCCTGGAGGTCTGAAGAGCCCAATTTAAACCGGTGCAGGAGTTCTGGGAGCTGAGTGTGAGTAGGATCCCTGGGGAGGAGGTGAGACAAGGATGGAGCATGGGGCTCTCTGCCAGGATGGGGCTCCTGAGGCACCTCAGTGACCCTGCTGCAGTCACTGTTTTTGTGACCCTGGTTTTGTCCCACAGGGTCCAGTGGGAGAACGAGGAGCTCTGGTTCCTTGGGGAGGAAGGGATGGACTCAGGGGTTGGATCATCACGGAGCAGCTGGCACAGGAACCACCCGACACCCAGGAGACACACCAAAGGAGAGTCAGTTTAAATTAAATATTGGGAAGAACTTTGTACCATGAGGGTGGTGAGGCTCTGGCACGGCGTGCCCAAAAAAGCTCCAGCTGCTCCATCCCTGAAGTGTCCAAGATGAGGTTGGATGGGTCTTGGACCAACCTGGGATATGGAAGATGTACCTGCCCATGGCAGGGGGTGGCACTGGATGGGTTTTAATGTCCTTTCCAGCCCAAGGTTCTGGGATTATACGAGATGCTGCCAAGGGATGGGATGTCACCTGCTGGAGAGCGATGACCAGCTGGACATCTGCCATGGAGAAAAGCACAGTGTCCCAGGAACATTTGGGAAATGTGTGGGGGCCATGAAAATTCCCTGTCGTTAGTTGGTTCACCGTCTCTCATCACAGAACGTGGCCCAACTCCTTACGTGGTGCCTGATCCATTTTCCAGCTGGTGAGCAACAGGAGATCGCAGACCTGGCAAAGGACCTTGGCAAGGGAAAGGGAATGGTTAGGGAAGGGTTAGGGAAGGATTCTTCTCACCTTCCCCTGCTCCTCTCCAGCCCATTCACCATGAAAGACACCATCACAGGGTCACTGTTAAAGATCAAAGGAAGATATTTCCAAAGGTTGCACAGGCAACGGAGCCTGGGATGGGTTTGGAGCAAGTTCGTGCCGGCTGCAGGATCTCAAGGAGAGCATTGGGATCTCAAGGAGGGAATCGGACAGAGCTGCTGGAACAGCTCAGCTGTGCTTCAGTCACTGTTACTGCCACTCATCTCAAACCTGACCCACTTTCCACATTGGCATATTTTGTCTTTTAAAAAAGTGCAGAATAATTGAGCCGACCCAGCAAAACTGCAACAAATGTTTGGATTCAGCCGAATCTCTTTTTCGGGGAGAAAAAACAGTTGGCAAAGGCTTTTTCCCAGAATGAAAATGAGGGAGAATGAGCATGTGGAGGGAAGAAGGTTTCTATGATGAGGGTGGGGAGGCGCTGGCACAGAGAAGCTGTGGCTGCCCCATCCCTGGAAACATCCAAGATTGGATGGCACTTGGAGCAACCTGAGATAAGGGAAGGTGGAACGGGGCTAACCTTTAAGGTCCGTGGCAGGGAGAGGAACAGGACAAGCTTTAAGATCCCTTCCAGCCCATCCCTGATGCTGCGTCCAAGCTGGGATTGTCACGGTGATGATCCATGGATCCATGCTGCTCCCAGAAAATGGAATTGTGCTCATCCATGGGTGCTGCTGGCTCTGAGTCCAGTCCCAGTGACTGGAGCAGGCCAGGACCTGCCCTTACTCCCCCTTTACTATGCACTTACACCTTCCTGCAAGGAACAGCTCCAGCTGCTGCCACGGATTCCGAGGGGATTTCTTCTCCTCTAGGTAAACATGGAGGCAGTGGATCCACACCTTATAATTACACTGCTCCACTCTGCAATTATTCCATTTTCCAGGCTACAGCTGCTTCCTACTCATTATCAGGCTAAGAAACTTCTCCTGATCATAACGTGGCATTAACCCTGTAATTAAGAGGCAGAGACCACCCAGGGACTGGATGCCGAGAGGGGCTTCTCCAAGCTGTGCCAGAGCTCAGGGGTGGCTTTCCAGGCTGCAGAGCCCCTTTTCCAACCCCACACACTTCCCTTCCCCCTCCTTTGTTGTTATTAATATTTTCAATGGCATGACAGGAGCGTATTCACAAGTCTGTCACCACAGAGGTGATGAGCCCGGGGAGAGGGATCTGCTGACCCGGGTGTTTTCTGGGATGTGGAGGTCTCCAGGTGCCTCATTCCCAGCTGCAGCAAAGAGTTCACCTGGTGAGTGAATTTTGTCTTTTTTGCCGGATCCATTTGCGGGTGTGGGGTTCCTTAAATCCTTCTGGTTGGAAGTGGCTGATTCCTGCCACCCTGCCCATGGATTGGGTCTGAGGCTTCTCTGTGTCTCCCCCAGGACAGGGATCGTTTCTGAAAGGTGGGACGTCACCCAAAGTGACACAGAGGGGTACCAGGAAGGCTGTGACGTTGTCCAGCCGTGTTCCCAGCCCTGAGATGCAGCACAGCAATGCTCCATCCCCATCCTGGCAGATTCCAAGGTTTGTGGATCAGCACCTGGTTTTCGAGGGGCTGTGGATGAGCCCTGAGCCACAGATGGGGCAATTTTCACTCTGATGGCAACGAGCCGGGTCACGTTTAATTGTTTGGGACCTCTTTGGGTGAAAAGGGCACTTCTCAGCCCGGGAAGCTCAGAGCACATCACCTCTCCTGGAATTTCATGGCACAAGGTCTGGATGATTTCATGGACTCGGGAAGGACTTTGCTACTGCTGCTAAATTCAGTCCAGGGCATAATTTGACACCTTTAATTAGAGGAAGCGTAGCCAGGCTCCAGCTCAGGCAGCTTATCCAGAGTGGGATCACATCCATGCAACCAAATCCGGGGGAGCATCCCAGGATGAGGGGCAGAGCTCATTGGGCCCTGCAGCAGGAACCAGGGCTTGAGCTGCCTCACACATCCAGCTCCCTCTTGCAGCTGCTTTTCTTTGGCTTCGGGAATAAATCCGGGAAGCGTTCTACCTGCTGGAGCAGTTTGCGAAGAAAGGCACGGAACAAACATATTTAAGCTCTTGCTGCGCTCGCTGGGAGCAGCAGGATCTGCGTCTGTGATCAGAGCTGTGAGCCAAGGGACAGCCCCTTCCCTGTAGGAGAGCTCCCAATGCTCCCCTAGCCTGGGCTTCCCTTTTCCTTAGTTTCTGGCGTGAAGCAAACACGGGAACAGGATAGACTGAGGGTGAATCCATGTCCTGCACGTCCCAGCATCTCCACTGCCTTTAGCACCTCCACCTGCAGCCAGGACAGACCTGGGAATCATCCTGTCCGTGGATCCAGGACCAGGAGCCAAAGGCTGTTCCCCAGCACTGGGAAAGCAGTGACAAATGCAGGCACAAAACTTCCCTGGGTTTGTTTTCAGGTTCCCAGGCAGGAAAATCAGTGTCCCTGGAGATAGCGTGAGCGTGATCCTGGGGCTACCTTCTTAAATCTGCCTCCCAAAAATGATTCAGTCATTCCTGGGCAGGGGAGACACTGATGTCCAGCATTCCAACACCTTCCCCCCCTCCCCGTGGGAAGGAGACCAGCACAGCATCAGAGGGGACATTTGCCAGCCCCGGGGATGGGGGGACAGTGACAATAAAACCACGGGGGTCCTGCCCAGGCCATGGCCACGGGGGGCTCTGAGGGGCTCTGATGGCAGCTCCATCAGAGTTTGCTCCAGAAGCTCCCGCTCTAATGGGACATTTCCCGTGTTATCCCAACAGCTCTGTTTTCCCGGCAGTTTATCACCCACCTCAAAATCGATGACAAGGCAGAGTGAACCCCTGACCTGTGGGTATAAATTGCCCCTAATTATCCCAGCAGCTCGTCAGGCACTGGGTGCTCTGAGCGGGGAGCAGCTCTGCCCTCTGACCCCGCTGCATTTCTCTTGCTTTAAGGGCTTTTCTCCCCACCCCAGCCTGAAATTCCTCTGCCTGGTGGATCCCAGGTCCCTCCAAGCCACCCTGGCACATCTGGGGTCTCCATGGCCAGAACACAGGGAAGGGGGGGGATGGAGCCAGATCATTAAATTCCATCATCCTGGTCTTTATTCCCAGTGCTCAGGAACGCTGCTCATTTTCATTTTCTCCAGCCAGTCCATCTTCAATATGGAGCTAAAGCACACCCCGAGGAGACATCTTTAATTAAAGTTTGAGGAGCGTCAGATAAATAAAGAGGGACCACAATGGCCCAGACATCTCCCTGGGAGTGATGGGTGCCCAGGGAACCGCTGCAGGTTCCCGGGGGAGATCAAGGGAATGCAGCGGTTCCTGGCCGCTCCTTCCCAAGCCCTTGGCATTTGTTTAGCCCCGGGATCTCTCCAAGGTAAACGGGGGCGTCCGACCCTGCCACCTCTTCCCGCTTCAGTTGCCAGGGGCTGCGGAGAGCCCTGGCAGTTGAGCAGCCCTTGAAAGGCTCCTTTCACTGTAATTAGACATGTAAAAATGAAAAACCCGAGGAAAGGAATTTATGCATCTTCTAATAGCCCTCAAGTGTCCATCCAGCCGCAGCCTTTTCTGCCTGGGCTTTTATTTGGAGAGTTGCTATAATTTATGTCGCGCAATTAGGGTTTTTTTTTTTTTTGTCCTCGGGCTGTGGGAGGAGCGGGAGCGTGGAGCAGGGGAAGGAGCCTGGAGTGAACAGAGGGAGAACGGGCAGCGGCTCCGGGATGTGCCCCGCTCATCCCAGAGAGCCGGAATTCATCCCAACCCAGGACTGAGCAGCTCCCAGGGTCTGAAGCAGCCCAAAAACGTGGAACAGAAGAAGAATAAAATGAGGGAAAAAAAAAAATCCCGCATGGAGCCTCGCCGTGATGGGAACGGTGCCCACTCCCCCCAAGGCTCGGCGGGAGGGTGTGCTGGGGACGGGGTTAAATCACATCCTTCAGCTGTTGCTAAGTAACAGTGTCCTGTCCTCGGCATCCCCGCTCCGCCCTGCACAGCTGGGGGAACATCTGGGTGCAGGAGGGGACAAGAGGGACCCTCTGGGGAAGGGATCGGTGCCAGCGTCCAGCCCGGAGCGCTGAGGCTGCCAGGGAAGGCTGTCACCAGCCCCTGCGCGTTGCTGCTCTCCTCAGCCCTCCGGGAAGGTTTTCCAGCTGTATTTTCCTGCGTGCAGCAGGATAAGCTCAGCAGATAAACCAAACACGGAGCACAACATGCTTCCAGGGAATGTTTGCTCAAAGTCCTGTGGAAATGGGATTCAGAAAAGCCTCGCGGCCCGCGGGCTCTTTCTTTGCACGGCCAAATCCTTGAACTCGAATCCCTGGAAGAGGGGCTTTAGCTCAATGGCCACTTCATGCCCGTTGGGGTGCCCGAGGCCCCGCTGGCCCTGTGCCACCTTCCCGGCCNCAGCAAACGCATCCCAGGGTGCAGGGGCCCTTATCTCCCCCAGACCTGCTGAGTGACAGAGCAAACCCATGGAAAATCCAGTTCCCGCTGCTCACACAGCACTTTCTCCTCCAAAGGGGGAGGTCCGAGTCCCCTCCCCGTGGTGCAGCCGCCCGTGCCGAGCCCCGGCAGATGTGGGAGCCAGATGATGCTCCGGGCTCCTGTCGCTCTCTCTGTCCCTGTCAGAGCAAGAGCATCCCTAATCCCAAAGGCAGATGGTGCCGGCGGATTCCTGGAGTGGGGCTGGCATCTCCCGGGGTGTCCCCTCCCTGTCACAGGTCACCGGTGACTGGGGGAGGTGCTGGCGGAGGTGCGGGATGGTGTGAGGGGGTTAATCCCAACCGTGCCTCCCAGGATCCCTCCGGCAGCAAGGGCAGGGAGATAAATACGGCTCTGGGGGGGCCTGGGGCGCTCCCGCCTCCCGGGGGGCTCATCCCGGGGAGGAAAACACCGGAGTCAAAGAGAAATTGGGTCATATCCCCCTGATTGTCTGAGTAAATGGGACACTGTGTACATTTTATTTACCTTCCTACAGGGCAGATGTAGTGAGCGTGTAATAAATCATTTGTGCAGCTGCCGGGCAACCTCCTGCTGCAGACCCAGCAAAATTCACACAGCCAAACCTGCCCTAATTACAGCTCCCTCCGCTCTCCACTCCTCCCAGCTCCTCATGCACAGCCACTTATTCTCCCTGGCGCTGTCTCGCTCCTCCTTTTCTCCATCTGCTGCTTCCTTCCCTTTGCTATTTCCAGAGGGACTCGTGGTCAGCACCACCGCTGCTCCTGCCCTCAGCTGCAGCTTGGATAATGCCAGGCAGGATGTGGGTGATTGCCTCCCGCCGCGGGACACCTCCCGAGTCCCTCTGGAGGGCACAGGCCAGCTGACATCCAAACCTTTCCTTGGCTGTTGGACCCCAGGCTTCCTCTTCCTCGAGGCAGAGATGAGGAATCCCTCTGGTTTAGACTGGGAAGGAATTGATCTCTGCGAGGAACACAGGTTGTCCAGAGAAGTTGTGGCCGCCCCTGGATCCCTGGAAGTGTCCAAGGCCAGCTGGGATGGGGCTTGGAGCAGCCTGGGATAGTGGGAGGTGTCCCTGCCCATGGCGGGGAGTGGAAGGCAATGACATTGAAGTGTCCCTTCCAACCCAAACCATTCCCTGATTCTGTGACTGTTTGGGATGTCAGCAGGATGGGGGTGACCTCCCCAGATGCCTGTGGGGGTCTGGGCAGAACCAGACCCTGTTCAAGCCTCAGGTTTTCCCAGATTTTTCATCCATCGGAGCAAAGCAGCTGGGGCTGGCTGGCTGGGACCTGACAATGGTCTGAGATTGCAACAGAAAGGATCCAGATTTGTGTTTACAAATCCTTTCTAAGGAAAGCAAAGCACTGGAGCAGATTGCCTGGGGCTGTGCCAGGCTCCCCAGGGCTGGGATCCTGTGGGAACTCAAATAGCTGGGAATCAGCAGGGAGGAGCTGGTCCTGCCTGGGAGAGGGAAGTGGGACAGGATGGGGGAAGCCGGGAGCTCCAGGACACAGCTTGGAGTCTGTCTTGCTGGGAGAGGCTGGAGAGATGGAGCCTGAGGCTCCGTAACCAGAATCACAAAATGGTTTGGATTGGGAGGGACCCTAAAGCCCATCCAGTCCCATTCCCTGCCATGGGCAGGGACACCTCCCACTATCCCAGGTTGCTCCAAGCCCTGTCCCAGCTGGCCTTGGACACTCCCAGGGATCCAGGGGCAGCCACAGCTTCTCTGGGCACCCTGTGCCAGGGGTTCACCACCACCACAGAGAAGAATTCCCTCCCAGTATCCCATCAAACCCTGACCTCTGGCAGTGGGAATCCTGGGACACAGCCTGGAGTAACCAGGGTTGCAGGAAGCACCGTTGACCCAGTGGAGATGGAACTGCAGGGATGCTGAGAGCCCTTGGTCCTACAGGACACACAGGAGGAGCAGGAGGAGCAGGATCAGCACATGGTGCCAGGTCAGGCACCAGGACGAAGGGGACGTGACCTTCCCCATCCTCTGCCGTCGGAGCTGCTGGAGAGGGAACATCCCTGCAGCACATGGAGGTCCTGCCTCTGGAGCCGTGGAGACCTCGAGGTCCTTAAAATAATCCCAAAGAAATAAACAAACAAACAAACAAACGCCAAGAGCAAATGGAGAACAGACTTTTCCAGTGCTTTTCTCCATTCTATTCAAAGCCTGAAGAGAGGATGACACACTGGGCCAAGGCAAACAGCCCTGCAACACATCCCAAACAATGGCTTCCCAGAGCACGGAGCCAGAGGGAATCTTGTGGTCATCCCCTTGGATTTGCTGCAGAACACATGCCATGGCTCTTCCCAGAAGTCATTGTTTAAGCTTGACAAAAAAAAAATCTTCCCTCTTCAGCTTTTCCAGGGAGGGTGGATGCACTGGGATGCACAGGGAAGAGCAGGGGGGGAGTTTGTTCCTTTAACCAGTTTGAGGACTGTGTGTGACTGGAGTGAAGCCTCGTTGACTGGAAACAGAAGTTCCAGGGAGATGGAAAATATTTGCAGTTTTGGGCTAAAACCAGACTTAACCGGGACGGGCATTTTTAGCACAAAGTGCTTGGACTTCTCATCCTGAGGTTAATTCTTCTCCGGAGAGGAAGAGGGACGAGGAAAATTGCCACCACTTAAAGCAAACACTGAATATTCTGTTTGAGTTTGACGGTGCTCCCTCCCTCCCTCCCCTTTCCTTTTATATTTCACAATCTCCCCGGGTTTTAGCCTGGGGCCAGGGAAGGGCATTTGACTCAACAGAATCACTTTCCTTGCTCTCCGTGTCTCCCCCAGCCGGGATGCCAACTCATCATTCCTGCTGCACTCGGCATTCCAGCACCCCATTTTCCAATCTTCTTCCTTGCCTGCTGTGCCTGGTCAACGAATACGGCAATGCCAGGGAGGGGAGAATTCCCTTCGGAATTTCTGCCACGGAAATCAAGACACTGCCCAGAGTTACCCGTGCTTTGCCTCCTCTTTCAGAGTGTGGTTTAATCCAGATTAAGCTCTAGCCAAAACATTCCCTAATTTTATGGGGTAGAAGGAATTTTCCTGCACCTCAGGAAACCTGGGCATGGCTCTGCAGGGCAGGGCTTCCCAGAGGCAGAGCCGACCCCACCGGAGCACCCCATGGAGCAGAGGGAAGGCTGCATTCCATGGGGAGTGATGCTGGAGGGGCTGTACCCCCAGGGGATGCACATGGAAGTTTCTGGGATGCATTTTGGGTCTCCTCCTCCTCCTCCTCCTCCTCTGAGCTGCAACAAGGATGAGCAACGTGCTCATCCCCCACTCCTGCACAGCAGGGTCAGGAATGGGACCGGAGCCAATTTCCCTTCCAGTGCGTCTGGGCACATGGAAACTAAGGAAAAACAGAGGAGAAAAACAGAGAACATAGGGAAGATCCAACAAATGAAAGGGCAAGGAATGGGCAAGGGGAGGGAGCCCAGGGAACGAGTCCTTGCCAAACCCCTGCAAACACAGCGACGAGATCACACTTGGATGAGGCTCCTGGAAAAACCAGCTGAGGGAGGGAGGTGAATGTGGCCAGGGATTAATGAGCTGAAATCCACTTCCCGTGCCAGTGCCCGGTGGCTGTGGAGATGCCAGCCCTGCCTGAGTCAGTGCCCTTGGAGAGGTGCAGCTCCTCAGCCAGGCCACGGAGCAAGGCAGGCAGACACCCAGACGTCGTCCCAACCACGGGATGCTCCCCAAGCCCTTTCCCAGAGCAGCTGGGAACCTGCAGCTCTCCTGTCCTGGGGCTGCTGACCCCAAGACCAGAGGGAAGGGGAGTGGGGGGGGGGGNGGGGGGGGGGGGTTAAGTCAGGCAGGAGCAGAGGCAAGAATCCTGCTCAGCAGGAATAACCATGGGAATAACACAGAACTTCACCCAAAAGGAGGTCAGTGTGTGGGCGCATCCATGCGAGGACAGGGAAAGGGAAGAGAGGTGCCAAGGGGGAATGTGGGGAGTTCTGGACTATCCAGGGTGGTGGTGGAGTCCCCACCCTCGGAGGTGTCCAGGGAATGACTGGAGGTGGCACTCAGTGCTCTGGGCTGGTGACAAGGTGAGGATCAAGCAGAGGGTGGAGTCGATAACCTTGAAAGGCTTTTCCAACCTTGATGATTCTTTGTGAGGCTGGGGGTGGAGTCTGGGGTGTCCCAGAGGCAAGGGAGCACTGATGGGATGAATATTCCTGTTTTCCCCCAAAGCAGCAGCTCCGGTGGGTCCGTGTGAAAGCCCAGATCCTGCTCCAGCCTCTGCAAGAGGAGCAGTGCTCTTGGAAGCAAAAGCAGGGACCAGGAGCAGGTCTTGGCAGAGGTCAATCTCCAACTGGGAGATGTCTCTGATGAGGGAAGAGCTCAATAAATTCCTGAGGTCAATCCTGGGCTGAGGCAGGACCCTGGAGAGGCTGAACTCAGGAGCTCGTGGCACCAAGTTCTGAACAATTCTGAGTCCGGGCTCAGCAGCAATTCCTCTGCAGTGACAGGAAAATCTCTTTTATTAAGGGCAAACCACCAAACAGAAGCCCTGCTTTCAGAGGAAAAATCATTCCAAGCCCTCCAGAGCCAGGGAAAGGCTGTCCCCATGAGCCCTGGGCTACTTCCAGGGGACTGATGGTCATCAGCTCCCTGACCAGTCTGAAACACTCTGGGTTCCCATTTTAGTGACAGTGATTCCTGAATTTCGGGAAAGAAACATCCCCGTTGGCGCTGCCGCCCTCGGCCTGATGAAAGGGAAACAGATCCATGACTGTTTTGTCAGTAAATGTTTTTCCTGGCAACGGGACCTGCTGGCTCTTCAAAAGCAAGTGAAAATTTGGTTCCATCCAGCTGTTCCCATGTACCGGGAGCAGGGCTGAGGTGGGGAGGCAGGGCTGGCTGGGACCAGACAGCCAGGGAATGACAGCCTGGGGAGCAAGTCACTGGTCAGGACCTTCCCTGCTCCCAGATCTCCCTCTGGGAACAAACTGGAGGGAGCAGAGTCACAGCAGGGAGGAGCCCCCCGTGGCCCCTGCATGGGCAGAGGGTCCAGGCTGACATTCCTGGGGTAAGGCCCTTGGGGGGCTCATCATGGACACCTCACTCCAGCCAAGCTCCAGGATTGGTGCGGAATGCCTGGGGGAGATGCTGCCCCTCCCCATCCCACTGGGAAACCAATCCTGCTGGTGATGGAACCTCACCTGAGCTCATTCCTGCCACCTGCCCTGGAGAGGGAGTTCGGGCAAGAGCATGGAGTGACAGGACACAGGGAAAGGCTTCCCACTGCCAGAGGGCAGGGTTAGATGGGATATTGGGAAGAACTGTCCAGAGAAGCTGTGGCTGCCCCATCCCTGGAAGTGTTCACGGCCAGGTGGGACAACCGGGAGCAACCTGGGATAGTGGAAGGTGTCCCTGTCACCTTCAGAGTGAAATTGGATGATCTTCAAGGTCACTTCCAACCCATTCCATGACTTCATGATTCTTCCCTTCCCAGTTGAGCCTTTTCCCATTACTCACCCGGAGACCCAGCTGTAGGGAAATAAAAAGATTTCTCTGAGGGTGCCAAAGGCTGCTCTGCCCAAGAAGCCTTGGGAAACCAGCAGCAGCAACTGGAGTCAATATCCAGCGAGCCCTGACTGCAGGAGCATCCTGGATGCCTCTCACAGTCCTGAATATTCATGGAAAAATCAGTGTTAACAGCTCAGCAGGGAGCACGGCCGAGCGCTGCCCAGACACTTTGCATCCTGGCCCGGGAATCCACGTGGGGCTGCTCGGAGCGAGCCAGGAAGAAAATGAACTGAAACCTCAGCCGCCAAACCTGACAGTGGCCTAATTTGGGAAGGCAACTTGCCCCAGGCCCTGCCTGCGGGGCTGCGAGAGCAAACGGCTCTAAACGCTCCCCGAGCCCCTCCGGGCTGCGCCCGCGCCCCTGGAGACTCAGCCCCGGGAGCGGCTCCGGTGCTCTCCAGCTGGGAATGTGCCGGACGGTGGGAGCATCGCCGGGAGCTGTCACTGCCAGCAGGGCATCACTCCCAGCTAATTGCTCGGGATGACTCTGCAGGGCCACGCTCGGCGCTGGAAAAACCGATCCGTCAGCTCTTCCCTGGGGAACGCGGCGGCGCGGAGCTGATCTGCATCCCCCGGGACAGTCCTGGAGCAGGCGGGGAGATCGATTTCCCTGTTCCTTCTGCTCTTGGCTGATTTGGCTGGCGCTCTGCAGCCCCTGGGTGTGATCCGCCAGCTCTCCTGCCATCCGTCCGCGCATTCCGTGTCCTCCCCGCGCCTTTTAACCTTGCGCGGGTTTTAAACGACGCCGTTTTCCTTTGGCTTGCGCAGCACTTCATTCGTTCTTTATAGCCCCGGCTCACACAGGGGGGATGTTGCTCCAAGAAAAATCCTTGCTGCAGGGAGCAGAGGACGGACTGGCTCTCGGGGTGTGACCCTGCCTCTGACATTGGCTCTCCACAGGCCGAGTGTCCCCTCTGCCTGTAGAACAGGGCCGGTGACATTCACCCGGCTGCTGGAGGAGCTGGGAGGGGGCGTTAACCAGTAAAATCAGGTTTTTAAACCCTAAAAGTGCAGGGAGAGGGGAGTTATAAATCATGGAATTGCTAAGGTTGGAAAAGACCTTTAAGGTCACCAAATTCCAGGCACCAAACGTCTGCAGCGCTTTGAGCTCATACCGCTCGTGCCATGAGCACATCTGCGGTGACAATGCTCCTGTGCCTCTGGGTCACCTCTGGTGCACGATCCAGACACCAACCACAAAGCCCCAGGGAGAGAGGAATCTTCCCCACTTTCAGGGATTAAGGAATTTGGCTGAATTCAGCCTGAGTCCCAGCGCTCCTCCCATGCCAGAGAGGGTGAGGAGCCAATAAAATTCCCCGGCACTTGCTCTTTTCCCTGCTAACAAAGCTGCAGGAGGTGCTGGATGCTGCTTTCCCACACTCAAGAGGTGCAGAAAGGTGGGTTCCGCTTCTTCCCACATCCCAGGGAGCTGAGGGAATGCCGGGGCTGGAGCAGGAGGGATGGGATGCACCCACCAGTTGTGAGATCTCTCACATGTGGGACAAGCCATGAGCTCACACCCGGAACATGGAAAGCCTCTCACCCCTGGAGCTTTGTTTGGCATCAGCCAGGAGGCACCTTTTCCCTCAATTATTAATCATTTTTCCACAGAAATCCTTACACCTCTTCCTGTGGTCCTTAGGCTTCGGCTTTTCCGTCTCAATTATTCTCTTTGTCCCTCCTCCTCCTCCAGCCAAAACCTGGGATGATGGATCACCTGGAGGCAGCAAACGCAGCACTCCCATTCCCAAGGGATCTCAGGCCAGATTTATCCGCAGTGGCAGCCCCCAAAAGCAGCCCTGGAGCCGGCCCAGACCAGCTGGGCAGAGGAGGAGGAAGAGGAGCTGATGGATCCCAAAGGCCCCCACTCAGCAACAACCACAGCAATTAACTGGGAAGTGGGAGGGACTAATTGGGCATTTAACTCAATGCCGGCACCGCAGGCCTTGTGCTGGAGCTGGGGAGCGGGAAGAAAGATTCGCTCCGTGTGAGGAATGGGTTTGCAGGGGGCTCTCAAAGCCTGACTGAAAGCTCACACAGCCTTGTGCATCTGTGTGAGACAAGGTGTGCTGACCCACAAAGGCCACGGAACAGGGAAGACACTGCGGAGACAGAAATTGAACTGGAAACGAGTTTCAAGCAACGGCCTTGCAAGCAGACCAGATATTTTGGGGGATTGGAACGGTGAAAGATGCACTGTAGCGAGAGCACGTGGGGTAAAAGAACAGGGGATTTGTGTTGGAAGTATCAGCAGCGTTGCGTGGCAAAAGCTAATAGGCTGAAAAACATTTATGAGGTATTGTAATAAAGAAATAGGTTGGCTCCTGATAGAATGGTGTTGAGTTGTGTCTCACCCTTCTGTGAGATTGATAATGGACTAAAATCTTTAAAAATGCCTCTCAGTTGCCCCGCCTCTTTAGAGCTGGGTTTTTCCAACACCTCCGGAGCTGCAGGATCCTCTCCTGAGCCCTGGGATGAAACCCTTGGTCGCATCCCAAATTTCAACAGGCGATTAGTCCGCAAGGGATGCTCATATTGGGTGGGAGAACAGAGGAGAGAGGAGGTTTATGGAAGCTGACATGGATAAAAACACACCCCAGTCTGGTTTTGAGTTTGTCTTTTTTTTGTGAGCTTTTCTTCTGGTTTTTCTTGTGGTTTTCTAATTCTCAGAGAAAAAAAAAAAAAACAGGTTTGGAGGGATTTCAGCCTTTCTCACAAATGTGGCAGCATCAATTGTCTCCATGTAAACAAGCAGAGAGCCAAGGCCACCAGACTGGACTTGGACGATCCAAAATTCCCTGCAAACTGCTTCCTTTTATGCCACTGCCCGTTAGTCAGGGTGACGCAATGGCTGCAAACATGGAAAATCCATGGAAGCTGCCCCAGAGTCGGGGCAGTTCTTCCAAGAATGGAATTCCAGAACCGCTTGGGTGGGAAACAACATTAAAGCTCAGCTCATTCCACTGCTGCTGTGGGGCAGGAACACCTCCCACTATCCCAGGTTTGCCCCAGCCTTGTCCAGTCTGGCCTTGGACACTGCCGTGAATGGGGCAGCTGCAGCAAATGCCATGTGAGTGGTCACATCAGCCTGACAGTCCTGGACTGAACAAATCCCAGATCCGCAGGCACTGTCCTGATAACCACTGCGGCATTCCCGTCACACATCAGCACTCGGGAGAGGCAGTGTTTGTGTCCTTTGCTGTCCATCAGCTTTACTAATGAATTTTTATTAGAGCAAACAAGCTTTTATCTCATCCCCCCACAGGCCCCTTCTCGTTGGCCGCAAAATATCTTCCCCCCAGACCCATTTCTGAATTCCCTGCTTCCCCAGGGAATTAATACCTCAGGAGCAAACACGAGAGCAAAACCTCTGGGCTGGGATGTCCCACACCAGCCTCCTGTGGGCTCTCTGGCAGGGACATGGCAGCGTTTCCTGAGGGGACAAGGGTTTGTTTTTAACATCAAATATCATGAGCAGCAGCATTTTTACAAGCCCCAGACAGCAAAGGAAGGGTTAACCCCCCCAGGGCCCCCCAAAAAGAGGTGGAAATGGAGATACAGGAGGATAAAAGGGCTCTCAGGAGAGGTCAGCTTGAGCAAGAGAAGCAGAGGAGAGAAAAGGAATTTGCTTCCACACAGACCCCAAAGGGTGGAAAGGGCTTGTGAACCAAAGGGGCCAAAGGAATGGGGCACATCCTGAACGAGCTGGGATGTCCCCAGGAGGGGAGGGACAGCACCACCCACACACAGCCCTGGCTGGGTGCTGGGATGGGGGGACAGCTGTTTCCTGGGAAAAAATCCTGAATGAGGAGGAGTAGGACTCCAGCCTTATGGACGGGGAAGGTAGGAGGCTCCAGCAACACCTGAGCAGCAGCAGCAGATTTCCCTCTGGCCTGGGATCATTAGGCAGAATATTGTCCCAAAACTGAACCTGGGGGCACTGGGATATTCCCAGCTCCTGCCTTTCCCTCTCCACTAAAGCTTGGCTCCCGAGCTGGTTGCTTTGAGGAGGAATGGAGCAGTGCCCTCATGGATGGAGGGGAGATGGTGGAGATGGAGGAGACAATGGAGGTGATGGAGGAGATGGAGGAGATGGAGGACATAGAGGACATGGAGGAGATGGAGGACATGGAGGAGACGTGCTGTGCTGGGGGACCACTCCTCATGGCAATGCTAAATTCGGCCTGATGGATTGGGAACAGACGAGACTCCGGGGACACACAGCCTGTCATTCAAGGTGATGCCTCTACCCTTGAACACCACGTGGCTGGAAATATCCTGCTGGATGAGCGAGCAGATCCCACCCCATCGTTTGGGGCATGGGTGAGAAACAGGGAGAAAAAACTGGGAGCAGAACTGCAGGGAGAGGCTGTGATGGATGCAGCACCTCAGTCCAAGCCCAGCTGAGCTCTGTGGGCACGGGCCATGGGCTATTCTGGCACATCTCCCTCCTCTTGGCACCTCTGAAACACACAAAACACTCGGCAGAGCCCTGGAGCCGTGAGCCTCCATGCCAGGCAGCCGCTCCAGCCACCGGGAAGCGATCCCTACCCTGGCACCACCGCCGCTGAAATATGGATCGAGGAGAGGAACGGCTCCAAAAGGAAAGACAGAGAGACAACTTTGTTGTCCTGGCCAAATCCGAGCTTGCCAAATCCCACTTCTCTAAAATGCTGCCTGCATTTTCAATAAATAAGGAGGAATCAAAACAAACCCCCGTCCCTCCCGCTCCGGCGCGGGCTGATTCCCAGACACCTGCCACATCCAGTGCTGGCATTGTCGGGAGAATGGATCTGCCCGTATCGCTTGCACATTTGTCTGTAAAGCTCATTAAGATCGGGTGAGATGAAAGGCAGCGCCGCGATGTAAGATCATTATCGTTATCAAAAGGAACACAGTGAACTGCTGCTCGAGAGGCAGATCTGTTTCCGTGTAAGAGCTGTTCAAAGTCCGCCCCGACGCTCCCTAATAAGGTGCCTGTTCTAGGAATCAACTTCAAGAGCTTCCCTCATGCTGGGGAAAACTTCCAAGGACCCCTTTGCCTCCGGCGTCTGTTGCACGGATTTTCCGAGGCGTTTCTGACACAGCGGAGGTGGCTTGGGATACAGGGAAGAGGATCCTGTGTCCCAGAGCTCCCAGTTTGTGGGATGCTGGTCATGCCTGGCCACGATGTCCTGATGAGCACAAGGATGGGATGGACATCCTGTGGTGATGTGACCATGGACATGTGTGATGTGATCATGGAATTGTGAGATGTGACCGTGGACTCGAATGGCGTGAACGTGGGCACGTGTGATGCGACCACGGATTTGTGTAATATGGAACTGTGTGATGTGACATGGGCATGTTTGACCATGGCTGTGAACATCTCTCACGTCACCACGGGCGTGTGTGACGGGATCGCGAATGTGTGTGACGTCACCACGGAATTGTGCGACATGGAATTGTGCGATGTGACATGGGCACGTGTGAGGTCACCACAGATGTGTGTGATGTTGCCATGGGCACGTTTGATGTGGCATGGATGTGTGTGATGTGACTATGGAATTGTGTGACGTCACCACGGATGAGTGTGATGTCACCGTGGACGTGTGTGATGTCACCGTGGACATCTCTCAGCTCATTCCCGTCTGCCTCCCCTCCTTCCATCCCCATGGAATGAGCATTGGCAGTAGCTCCCACACATGGGATGGAGCCCAGTGCTCAGCCCAGCCCCCACTGGGCAGCACCAGATGCCTTCCGGAGAATTCCAGGTTGGGTTTCCATATGCAAACCCAATCCAGAGTGGTCTCCCCAGCTGGAATTCCTCACGGAATAGCCCTGGAGGGCACCACAGGATAAACAGGGACCCCCACAGCCATCACCAGGCAACACCACCGTGTCCCACCTCCCACCAGTGCCTCCCGGAGCCCTTCATGTGTGGAATCCTGCCTGCCACAGACTTTCCAGGAGCTTCCAGGGAGGGGCTTCCCATGGGGTCACAGACCCTCACACAGACCCTGAAAGAGGAACTGGCTGGTTTAAAACAGCCTCCTGCTCCTGTGCCCGGAGCTGGCCACAGCCAAGCCTCAGCCTCGGAGCTGACTGATGGGAATTTGGATGCAGAGATTCCTCTCCTGCCTGGAGGAAGCAGAAGAGTTAAACCCGCTCAAGGCACCATAATTTTTCCAAGAAGAAAACCATTCTTCCCACACGGGGTCAGTTCCTTTTTTTGAAACCAGCCTCCCTTTTATCCCCAAGAAAATCTGCTCATAATTATAAAGCAGGGAAGGAGAGGTTTCTGGAAATATTCATTTGCAGCTGAGCCATTTTCACCCTGGCACAGGCGAGGCGAGCCTTCCTCGCTCCCATCTGTCGCGTTCGCGGCGCCGCCGATGCCAGCCAGGCTCTGCCACCCAGCGTGGCACACTCGGCAGGGACAACGTGACACCGAGCTGGGAGGGGACCGCCAAGAAAGCGGGAAGGACTCGGATGCCCAAGATGTTCTTCTTACACATGAACAGCTTGGCAGCACGAGGGGCTNGGGGCTGGGAGGGGGGGAAGAGGAGGAGGAACAGTTCAGGCATTGTTGGGTGCTGTTCGGGAAGAGATGAATGGAAAAGCTCACGGAGCTGAGTTTGATGGAGTCGACAGGGTCCAGATCATCTCCACCAGCACTGTGCTCTGAACAGGAGCACCAGGGTCCCCTCAGCCCAAATCAGGCATCCCGCATTCCCTGTGTCCTCTCAGCACCTCCACCTGCCTCCAGCTGATGGGATCGGTGCTCCTTCCTCAGGGAAACTGCTCTGCCTTCTCCCATCCCTCTTCCATAGCCTCATCTCATTTCCACAGCCACAAATAAATCAATCTGCTGCTGGTGCCTCCACCTTCAAATATTTATAGAGTGTTATTACACTTTTCACTCCCTGCCTGCACACACGTGCCCTTTCCTTTAAACATCTCCCCACCCAGCTCTGGGATATTTAGTTCTTTTAATCCCTCCCCATAAATCTCCCCTGATCAACTCCCGGCGCTGTATCCATTCGTTTCTCTGGATGAGAGGCACTGTGACGGATTGGCATGGCAGAGCTGTCCAGGAAGAGGCTGTTGTCACCTCCCTCCATGGCACAGCGCCTGGGGATCATGGCTCAGAGGGTGTTGCACACCTCCAAGTATCTCCTGGGCTCCTCCTGGAATTCTTGGCTCCATCCAGACTTCAGCTTTATGCCCTCGCTGGATTTTGCATTTTCTTATTTCTCCGCTTTCCCCCCTCCCCCACCCCCCCCCTTCTCCCAACTACAAATGACAAAATTGCCAGCAGCTCCCAGACAAGCTGCAAACCCAGGAATCAGCTATTTCTGGAGACGGAATTTTAACTTCCTTTCTTGATTTGCAAATTGCTGGGGAGCAGCTCCGCGAGGCCCAGGAAACCGGGAGTCGGGGAAGGCTGCAAGTTCACACCCCACGTGGGATCCTTCAGTGGGGCGAGGTCTGAGCCCTCAGGAGCAGCAGCTGCGTTCCCTGGGCTCAACATCAGCTTTCGGGAATCGTGGAATTGTTTGGGTTGGAAGAGACCTTGAAGCCCATTTCATTCCCCTCCTTGCCACAGGCAGGGACACCTTCCACTACCCCAGGTCGTTCCAAGCCCCACCCAGCCTGGCCTTGGACACTTCCAGGGATGGTGCTCTTGCCCTGCAGCACCCCCATGGCATCATCCCCACCCTCTCCAAGCTGGAATGGGGATGGGATGTGCAGGGAAGGAATGTGTTCAGCCCAGCAGCTCTGACATGGCCAGCATGGAAAAATAAAGTTTATCTTCGACAGGGAAGCAAAGAGGGTAATGGGATTGCTCTCGCCAGGTGGGCCCCAAGCAGAGCTGCAAAATCTCCCGGAGTTTATAATTTGCTGGAATGAAGCTCTTTCAGGGAACAAAACCCCAGTGGCTGTGGCTGATGGAGCCGGTGACACAGAGCCTGGGATTACAGCCTGCCATGGAGCCCTATCCCTGCCAGGATAACACCCAGATAAACACAGAATTGCCCAATTAAACAGCCTGTGTGAAGCCGTGGGGAAGACTGAAGGGATTTAGGGAGCTCAGGGTGGCTCTCCAGTCAAGGGATCAGATGGAGGCACTTGGCCCCACAAAAAGCCTCATGCTCTGTGGGGACACAGAGCAGGCAGGGCTGGAAACAGGGTCCCATCACTGCTCAGCCAGGCACAACAGGCTCAGCAAGGGCACAGGATAGGAGTTCAGCACGGAATTACAGGGGCAAAAGCACTTGGATCATCCCCAAGCCTGCAGTGGAACATCCCTTCCTCCATGGCTTCACCAGTTTTGGTCCAGCTCAAAACTTCCCCCGTGCAGGAGCCATCCCACACCATCCCAACCCCGCTCTTCCCTGAACTCCCAGCCCTCGCTTCCACAGGCAGCATTCATCCCAAGCACAGGGGTGTCCTTGTTGCCCAAAAGGCTTGGAGGAAGGACCGACCCTGTATCACTGGGGGATGAGGGACTGAGTGGGACCGAGTTCCTGTCTGGGGTTAAATCCCAAGCCAAGCCTTCAGCTCCTTCATTTCTGAACCACCTTTTATCCCCACCCAGCTCCATTTCCCACCCATCAGGTGCTACTTTTTGCGGCTGAGAAAATCCATCTGTGCTGGAAGCCCTCATGCCATTAATCCAACCTCCGTCCCCTCACAGATGTTTCTGTGACCCCCTACAAATTTTGGGGTTGGGCAGAGCCCTTGGCAGAGGAATTGTGTTCGCATCCAGGGGCTGCTTGTGCTGTTGAACAAACACCACGTTCCTGCTGCCACGGTGAACTGGGATGTCTCAGCTCTGTCCCCGTCAGCTCCAGTGAGCTGGAATGGTGTCCACAAACAAGGGATGGTGCCCCCCTGTCAGGACAGGGGCTGCTCCAGGTCCCCAATCCACGATCCACGGGAGCTGTAATTATCCCTTGGCCCCGGCACAAATGGCTCATTTGACTTTGAACTCTGAGTGCTGGCACGCTGGCTGGGCTTGGAATTGGGGCTTAAATCAAGGCGCTCCCCTCCAGGGGGCAGGGGGAGAAGGAGACAATTAGATTTGAGCCCTGAAGTTTTACAAGTCTAATAAATTTCCTGGTAGCCTGCGGCTGCCGGGGAGAGCCGGGACGGAGCCCTTGGTGAAGGAAAGCCGGAGTTTCTCCAGGCAGGAAGCCACAGAGGCACCACACAGCTCTGTTGGTCAGGGGGGTGACTTGTCTGACCCCCAGTGCCACCCCCGGCTGAGAGGTGGGGATGGAGACGCCGTGTCCTCAGGAGTGACAACCCAGCATCCCGCTCTGCCCATTCCCGGTGGCCTTGGGCTGCTCCGTGGCAGAGGAGAAGAGGAAGGTCAGAGCCAGCAGAGTGGAGGGAAGCAGCTGCTGGACACAGCAGGGAAAAAGCAGCTTCCTAATTGCACTTCATTGCTGGAAAAGGGTCATGGCAGGGAGGTGACGAGGTGTTGGCACCAGCACAGGAACACCTGGCAGGGACAGGGCCGGGCAGCTGGGGAAGGGAAGCAAGGATCATCCCCAAGTTCCTACAGCCTTTGGGAGCCCAGCCTGGCCCGCAGCTGCTCATTATCCTGCCAGAGCTGCTCTTCTTCCAGCCAGGACCTGACACTTCTCTTCAGCAATGCTAATGGAGGAGGACGGAGAAGGAAGCTCCTTTCTCCAGGAAATGCAGCTTCCCAGAGCCCCTGCAGCAAAGGCTGTGCTGCCACCACCAAGGCTGCTCCCACCTGGGCTGGTTTCCACCTCCTCCCACGGGCAGGTGAGAGGGAGCAGCTGGATGAGCTGCTGCTCTGGGCTGATCCCAAGGGAAGCACGTACCTGGCACAGCCACCTGCCTGCGCCTGCCTGGACTCTCCGTGGGCTGGGGGCTCTGTGCCTTCCACAGAACCATGGAATGCTTTGGATTGGAAGGCTAAGGCCCATCCAGTGCCACCCCCTGGCATGGGCAGGGACACCTTCCACTATCCCAGGTTACTCCAACCTGGCCTTGAATGCTTCCAGGGATGGGGCAGCCACAGCTGCTCTGGGCAACCTGTGCCAGGGCTTCACCACCCTCACAGGTGGTGAATATTTGCTCCTAATATCCCATCTAACCCTGCAGTGGGAAGCCATTCCCCAGCTGGGGTAGCACAAGAGGGGCTGAGGCAGAGACACAGCCCAGCGAGGAGGAGTCCAGGAAAAAACGAAGAGACCTGGGAATTCTCCTCCTGTGTTGCCCCACCGCAGGGGTGGTGCCCTCTGTCCCTGCCCTGGCACTGCCAGCTGCAGCTGTCCCACTGCCAGGATGTCTCTGGAGAGGAGCAGAAATGCCACTCCCAGCTGATCCCTTCCTCCACGCTCCGGAGAATCCCCCCATTGCTGCCCAAAGGGAAACGGCTCCTCTGCTCTGTCTCTGCTCCCGTGGCTGCCTCTGGTGTTTGTTTAACATCCTTTTACTCTAAATTACATATTCCTCTGACACGATGTAAAATATGTTTTATGCTCTCATTTTCCCCTTGTCTTCCCACTAAACCTTTTCCAATTTGTGCTGGATACGCTGTGCTGGGATTAGCTGAGCTGTGTTTAAGCAGCCAGTCAAGCCTCAAACGTTGCTCATAAAACCCGGAGGTTTCTGTGAGTCCCTCGCACTTGTCACAAGTCACCATAAATCCCAATTTCCTGGGGACCTGTCTCTCCCTCCCCTTTTCTTTCCTCTCTCCCACTCCAGGCAGGTGAGGGATGTGGAATGTGGTGCGGCCGGAGCTCGGTAGTGCGCGGAGCAGGACAGGGTGTGTTCCACCAAGGACTCGTCTCCAGCTCACTGGGAAGGGGGCTCAGGGCTCATCCCCCCATGGTTTCCCAGGGTGGAGGCCCGAGTGGATTTGGGGGTCCCTCGAGGAGGAGCCGAAACCTCTCCCACCACACCCCACCAGGGTGGGAGCCATGAGATTCCAAGGGAGACGCGGTGATGCGACCCCGCGGTCACCCAGTTTGGGGACGAGGCCTGGGGGAGTGCGGGCACAGCCTGGAAGCGCCCCCACATTGCAGAGGGCAGCAGGGGGGGCTATGGCACGAGCTGGCCACTGTCCCCCGTGCCACCAGCCAGTGGCAGTGTGCAGGACACTGGGCACAGGCCGGTCGTGGTGGCAATGGGGAGGAGACAGTGGGGCTGGGGACTTCTCCCCCTTTGAAGCACACATTTCCTGGCAGGGGCTTTGCAAACCCCTCATCCCAGGCTGAATTCCTGCACTTATCTCCAAGCACAGATTTCACTCCGGATGAATTCACAGCACCCGCTCCGGGGCTGGGCTGAGGCCGCCTGAGTTTTCCCCCGCTTGTGTTTTGTCTTGTGTTTTTGGATGGAAACGAAAGTGTTGGAGCATTGACAGGGAACAGCATATCCTGAACAAGCAGAGCCTGGGCTGGGTCCAAATTCTCCGGCCAGGATGTGGGGGAGCAGACACGGCCCCTCACACAAGAGGGTCCCTTTTCCTGGGGATGTCCAAGGGTGGCCAGCCTGGAGCTGAAGGGATACCAGCAGGGCCGTTGGCAGGTCCCTGAGATGGGCGTTAAGATCCTTCCAACCCAAACCATTCCGGAATTCTATGCTGATCTTCGACAAGAAATCCACTGAAGCCGTAAGGACTGAGGGGAGTCCTGCACGGGAGGAGATATCTCTATATATGGAGATATTTATAGGAATTTAGATATTTACTTAGATAAATGGGTAACAGGACCCCTAGTTTTCACCTGGAGCAGAGTTGGATCCTGCTGCAGTGCAAGAAAGCAGGGAAAAGGGCTGGCATCATCCACAGGAGCAGGATTGGGCCAGATGGCTGCAGGCTTTGCCCCTTCCAGGCAGGCTTGGGATTTTCTCCTGCTTTCCCTCCCGAAGGTGGGTGCAGGTGGGAAAGGAGCAGGTTATCCGAATGCTCCTGGGCAGCTTTACCTGGCGTTGCCCTGGCAACGTGGAGCGCGGGGGGGGTGCGGGCAGTGGGGTGTGGGCAGCTCATCCCGGGCTCTTCCCACCGGGAGAGGCAGCCGGCGAGCACCCACCATCCCTCCAGCCTCTCGGTGAGGACACCGGGAGAGATCAGGGGGTTCTCCCCCTGGGGAAACTTCCCGGTGTCCCCCCCCGGGGACCCCCGTCCATCCCCGGGAATGAAGGGAGCAACACCCCGGGAGCCGGGAGCAGAGGGCAGCCGGGAATGAGGAAGCCTTATCACCTTTTCCTTTTAATTTTCCAAGCGCTCCATTAAAGGAAAAAAAAAAAAAAAAGGCAACAAACCCAACTTGTCCCGGGGACATGTGTAACTAATTAAATGGTACAGGGAGAAGAAAAACATGGCTTTTTTTAAGAACCTTTGAATTATGGCTGGAGGTGAAGGAGGCGGCAGGCTCAGGGGATAATTAATCACCAGAGGTGAGATGGCCCGGCTCCCTGTGCCAGCGTTTGCTCCTGGCTGCCAGAGCTCGTGGCCCCAGCGCTGGGAGCAGCCATGGAGCTGGCATGGGGAGCTGGGGAGCTGCAGAGCCTCGGGAAGAGCCAGGAGTCTGCAGAGCTCAGGACTCTGCGGCTGCACCGCATCGGAATGATCCTTCCCAAGGAGCTCCGTGGAGGGTCTCATGGAGTCCACCCACCCCTTGCCACCTTCCCCTCCACTCGTCAGGGTCATCCCAGTTCCCTCTGTGTCCCCTCAGCAGCACAGGGAGCCAGACACACGGATACTGCTGCTGCATCCCTCTGCTGGAGCACGGCCTTTCAAAGACATCACAAAACCAGGAATGCTCCAGGTAAAGAGGCTGAGAAGTCTCTAAAGAGAGAGAAAATGTCATGGCTCACCCCTCCAGGGAGATTCCCAACTCCTGCCTGAGCTGAGGAAGAGGTGGAGGTGGCACTGCTGGCTGCTGCCCCAGATCCCAGGTGTCCTGGGGGGGTACCTGGAGCAAAGAGGGTTCATCCCTCCAACACCCTGACCTCCCACTCTGGCTACTCCCTGTGGAGTGAAGAAGCCTCCTGGTCTGATCCAATGCATCCACAGCACTGGAATCCTGGGAGAGCCTGGGAGAGCAAAACAGGGGGTTCCGAGATTGGGAACAGCCCCCAGCCTTCTGCTTCCCAGCAGAGAAGGAGATTAAAATTATCCACTTGAGCTTCTCCAATATTTCCTTGCCCCCCCATCCAACATCCTCTTGACAGAGCTGGGGTGGGAGCAGCAGCCTGGGTGCTCCAAGGAAAAGGACAGCAGGGGCAGGGTGGGTACGATCCGCTCAGAGGAGGCATTTTTGAGAGGTGACCAAACACTTTCCAGTGGAATGCTGAAGTCAGGAAATGCTGATTCCACACACTAGAAGGGCTTTGTGGAAACATTTATATTTCATCGACGTGTTTGGTGAATAATTATGAAAACACTGCGAGGTCCAGGGGTCCCAGTTCAGTTTTAGCATTTTTCCTCTGAGTTGAAACATCGAAATCATACCAAAATGCTTCAAAAAACACTTCCAAGCTTTGTGCGTGAGATTTCTTTTTAAAGACAATTCCTTTATTTATTAAACGTCAGCTTTTCCAGTTTAACGTTCAGGTGAAATTGGAAGATTTTAACTCCTCCCCCTCCCAGGGATTGAATGGAGAGGCGTCAGGGCTCCCTGACTTCACCTTTGCTGTGAACCTGACCCTGAGAGACGTGGGAATGCCAAGGACTTGTGTCCTGGTGTGTTTGAGCAGCAGCCGGGTCAGGGTCCACAGTGTCACATCCTGCATTGACTGTCCCGTCCCCCTCCTGGCTCTGTCCCTCTCTGCTGGCTTTGGCCTTTCTCCCGGCGGCGGGATGTGTCCCTAGCCCTTGCCCAGCAGGCTGGGGCATTCCCCAGCTTGGTCCCGTGTCCCAGGGACTGGCACAGGGGGGACATTTGGCGGCCATTTCCCTGCCGTCACCTGGCGTTCCCGCAGCACCCGGAGCAGCAGCGAGCAGGGCTGGAACTTTGGACCTTTCCAATTTACATTTTGCTCGCCTGATGTGAGCAACCGGCACCCGGGTGGCCCCCCCGAGCCAGCCTGAAAGACCATTTCCATCCCTGCCCGGAGTAACTCATGTCCTATTTTCCCTTCATTCACATGCAGGTGGCATGGGAATGCTGGAGCAGGTAGCGGGATGGCGCAGGGCTGTCCCTGCGCCCCTCACAGCTGGTCACGGAGCCCAGCCCATGGCACTGGTTTTACTGGAGCTCCATTGCCACCCCCCAGAAATTCCGTGGGGTTTGTGCCGCGGGGGGTTGATCCCACAGCCGCTCCATGGATCCCGGAGCCTGCTTTAACATTCCGCTCAGCCACGCGGAGCAGGAGCTGTCTGCCAGCCCCGCGGGGGGACTGTCTGATCACTCCTGGTCCTTGTCACAGGCATTGGCAAGGTGGGTGTCTGTGTGACCAGGGGCGTGGGGTCTCCAAGGGGTGGGGACACCAATGGAGCGGGGATCCCACTGCCAGGACAGCAGGGACCCAGCCAGCGCACAGATCCTTGCTCACCTCCAGCTGCTGGGACAGACTGGGGAGTTCCCACAGCCAAGGGGACAGAGGCAGGAACTGCTGGTGCCAGCTCTGTGTCTCCCCAGCTCTGTGGGTCAGGTCAGCCCTTGCAGAAACCCCCCATGGCTCTCCAAGCTTTTCCTTGGAGATGTGCTGCACATGGCAGGGAGCCCAGCCAGGCTGGATGGAGCAGGGATGAGCCACAGTGTGTGGCAGGACAAGGTCCCAGGAGACCCTTCCCCTCAGCCCCCAGGGGACAGGGGCTGGGGGTGTGCTAGGCTTGGAAGAGTGGAGGGGGCCATGTGGGACAGAGATGGTCCAGGGGGAGGTAGGCCCATGGCAGGGAGTGAAACTGGATGAGCCCTAAGATCCCTTTCAACCCAAACTATTCCATGGATCCGTGACAGCAGGGAGGTCCCCACGCAGCTGTGGATCAATGACATGAGGCAGGGACACTGGTGACAGTGGCAGCCCCGAAGCAGCACTTTAGGAGAAGGCAGGGAGGGACACAAGGACGAGCAGCCTGGGTGCTGCGGGGTCCTTGTGCCACCCCCAGCCCCTGCCTGGGGAAAATATTTGGCCAAGAGCTTCATTCTGCTTGATCCCTGTCTGTGTGCAGGTCCTGGGGCTGGTCTGGCACCGGGCAGGTTCTTGTGAGCCCTGGGCTGGCCACGGCAGGGTCTGGGCAGGTCCTTGTGTGCCCTGGGCTGGCCATGGCAGGGTCTGGGCAGGTCTGTGTGAGCCCTGGGCTGGCCATGGCAGGGTCTGGGCAGGTCTGTGTGAGCCCCGGGCTGGCCAGGGCAGGTCCAGCAGCCCCGAGCCCCTCCTGCTGCCTCTTGCACAGCTCTGAGTCACCGCCAGCTGTGGAGCAAGAAGGGCAAGGCTTGTGTGGAGTGAAAACAAAGGAAGGAACTTTTCCAGCTGCTGGGGAAGGGACGTGTTTGCTCCCGAGGTGCCAAGGCAGCTCCCGATGGCCTTGGAGCAGCGGGGTCTGTGCACCCATGGGGTTTGTGCGTGATCATGGAGAAAAGTGCATCTGCCATGGGGCCCAGCTGTGCCCTGCCATGGATTTTCCATGTTTTTCTCATTCTCCCAGCTCTCAGCAGGCAGAGGGTCTCCCTCAGATCGACCTCTTGTGCCTGTGCTGCAGCAGACTGAAGGAAGGCATTCCCAGTTCACCCTCCTCCTCCCCGTCCCGTCCAGGAGACCATAAATTAGATTCCCAGAAGGAAGGGGAATGGAATATGAGTCCTGAGACTCCTGGGCACCTCCTGCAAAGCTCCCGGAGCATCCCAGACACATGGTCTATATTCCCTCTAAACTACCTGCAGCTTCTTGGGGCTCTCCTGGGAGCATGAATTTATTTAATGCAATTTCATTTTGGGGTGGTTTTTAAGTAATTAAAGGAGACGATGGAAGAAAAGGCATGAAATTAAAGGAAGGATTAGCAGGGCTGTGAGGGAATTCCCCAGGGAGAATGTAGCCAGTGCAATGGGTTTAAAACCTTCTCCAGGCACAAGTGGCTCTGCAGAACCAGGGGTGGAAGAGTTTGTCCACGGCACCAGGCACTGCCAGAGCTCCGTGTTCCTCTCCTCCACTGGGAAAGGGAGCAAATCCTGCCTGCAGGAAAGATGCCAGGACTTGCCCGGGCTCCCTGTGGAGCTGAGGAGCAGGGATGGGAACTGAGACAGCAGTCCTGGTGGGCAGCAGGTCACCGTGCTCGGTGAGGTTGGCTGCTCCAGTGGAATTCGGCAGGGCTGCCCGGGAACAGCAAAGTCTCCCTGCTTGGCCGAGTGTCTGGGATGTGCCCTGATGGAAATCAGTGCCAGGGTGGCTCAGACGGGCTGTGCTGGGGTCACTGCACAGTCCAGGGCAGTCCCTTGCCCAGGGCTGTGTGCTGAGGAAGCAGAAGTCCCTGGCGGAGCTCCAGGAGCAGATAAGCTCTTTGGTTACAGGATAACCGGATTAACCAGGCTGCGTGGGGGCAACAGCTCCCAGCTGCTCTGCCAGAGCTGTGGGGCTGATCTGCCCCTTGGCCCGTGATGATAAAGCAGCAGGTTCCACCTGGAGCAGAAGGAAAGGTGGGGAAATCTGGTTGCAATGTCAGGAGCAGAACAGGCACCCAGGGATCCGGCTGACACCTTCCGTGGCAGCTCCCAGAGAGGTGGGGTTGGTGCATGATCCATTCCATGCCATGCCATCCCCTCTCCCTGTCCCTGCTGAGCTGCTGGGTCACATGGAGCTCCAAAGGCTCCAGCTGGGACACCCTTTGGAATTCCCAGGCAGCAGCAGTGCAGGTGGGAGGGTGCAATGAAGTATCTATGGCCACACTGACGTTAATTCAGCTCTAACCCCAACCTTCCTCCCTTCCTCCTCCTCATCCTCTTCCTCCTGCTCAGTGCCCCTGCTCCGACCTCAGTCACCGGCTTTCCCAGTCTGCTTCCCATTCCCACCTCAGAGCTATCCCAGCCTTTGCAGTGGGAGCTGCCACATCCCCCCGGAAGAAGCACAGGGCTGGGAACTGGTGGCCCAAGTGACCCAGCTGGTTTCACTGCTGGCCGTGGATAAGGCATTGAGTGCCTTTGGCTCAGCTCATCCCAAATCCTGGAAGCAGAATGACAGACTGGACATGACTGACAAATTAATGCTTGGAGCCTGCTCAGTAGGGCACCGTTCACAGGAGCTACCTGAAGGACAAGGCTGGGAAAAGTTTTTTCTGACTCATAACAAGTGAATCTGGGACGAGGAGAGCACTCAAAACTTCCTACAGTCATAACAGCTTCCCTGGGATTAGCTGGGGAAGGGAGAGCCTGCTCAGCCCGGGAATGAGCAGCTCGTTTGCTAAATTAAAGGACTAAGCAAGAAACCAATGTTTTGGGGAGTAGTTTCTTCCTCGGCTGTAGGTGGTACTTCCCCTGCCCATTCCCTGTGCCCAGGGCAAGCTGTGTGGGATGTGCTCCCAGCTCCTGGCTCCCAGGGAGCGGCTGATCCCTCCTGCATGGAGGAAAGGATGAAGGTTGTCCCCTTTCCCAGGAGAGAGGAGCATCCTGCGCACTGGGGAAATGCCTGCTCCCAGGACATGCTCCAGACAGAACAGTTCTCTCTCCTCTTGGCATCCACACCTGGGCATCCATCAGGGTGTTTGCTGGGAGTCTCTTTTTCCGTCATTTTCCCCACTGGCTTTCCCATGAGGGGGTTGTTATAAACGAGGCTGATTTCAGAGCCTGGGGAGTGAGGCTGGGCTCAAACCCACAGCCAAATCCTTTCCTCCAAAGGGGCGGCAACCCTTCCAAACTTCTCCAGAGGACAAGGTCCATCCTCCTGCCCCAGGCTTTTGGATATTCTTCATCCCACTGGATTTATTCTCCTGGCCTCCCTGTTGCTCCAGGCTCACTGCATCCAGGATTCAGCCAGTTTGTTCTAACTTTGGCCTTGACAGTGGAGCAATCCCTCACTCCGCGGGAGACGCTGCCATGTGGAAAACAGGCATTTCCATCCTCCAGACCACGGGATGCCGAGGAATGGACTCCTGGAGATGGAAGAGGTGTGACGGGATGGGCAGAGACACAGTGCTGGCTCGGCTGGTCCCTGCTCCGCCACGTCCTGCTCGGTTTTCCCAGTGGGTTCCCCCTCCCAGTCTCCCGGGGTGTTTTCCTTGCACTGAAGCTGTCTCCACTTTCCCCACAACACGGACTGAGGCGACCACACAAACCAGAGGCTGGGAGTGGGAGCAGCTCCGAGTGCACCAGGCAAATCTGATCCTGCCAGATTAGGGAAGGCTTTAACGAGGCTCTGAGCCCTTGCCTGGCTCTGGGGTTTACGTATGGCCACGGCCACCGCTCCGAGAGTGCCACCACCATCCATCAGCCCCAGCGCCTGGCGCCCGGCCAGGCACCGGGAATTTTGTGCTGAGTGATATCAGAAGCCAAAACGAGCCCCACATACTTTGGGTAATTCCCAGAGGCTGTAAAACACCTCGGCCGTCTCCCATCCAACATTTATGTGTTTGGCATTAAACTTCCCCAAATTAGTGCTAAGTGCATTAAAGTTGTAAAACTACCCGGAGTAAAACCCCATTAAACGCTCAAACAGGCGGATGTGGTGCACCCCCAAACCCTTGGAATTCAGGTTGAAATCCAGGAGCCCCGTGACGCCCAGGGCTTGCACCAGGAGCAGCCGGGAATGCCATGGCGGAAGGGATGAGCCATTCCACCAGCAGCTCCTGGAGCAGCTTTTTCCCAACAGGGGATTCCTTTGAGACGTCAGACATTGCAACTCTATTAATACTTGCTGGAGCATCGGATGCAGACAAGACTGGCTGGAGGGAGAGAAGAGGAGGATGCAGGAAACATCCAGGCTTGGATTGCTGTCCCAGCGTCCCCGGCATGTCCGGGGACAGCGGGGTGGCAGAAAGCCGCAGGGGCTGAGGGCTGGCCTGAGCTCTGCTATTGTTAGGAACCTCGGTGCTGTCCCAGCTGCTCGGGATGGAGCCGCTGCCACGTTCCAGGAGGAGCCCAGAGGGCAGCCAGCATTTTGGCAGGAAGTTTTGCATGGATCCTCTGCCTCCAGCTCGGGTTGGAGACCCCCCTGGGAAGTCTGGGGGGACCTGGGAGACCCAAACCACAATCCCCAGAGTTTCCCAAACACTCCAGGCATTCCCTGTCCCCCCCCAAACCCTGTGCCAGGCCCAAACTCCGTGTGCCACTGGGAAGCTGGCACGGAGCCCGTGCTATTCATTCCACCCCCTCTCCTCTGGCAGCCCTGTGTGTGTTTGGTGTTTACATCCCGGGATCCCTGGATACTGCCGACCACACTCGTGGTGCTTCCCGTCACCGCCTGACATCTTCCTCCCGACTCCGCTTCCACGGGCAGGAAGCGGCTTGGCTCCTGCAATTCCTCGTATGCCAGACTGTCCATGTGGGCCCAGGGATGGCAAGGGCACAGCACCAAGTCTGGGAAGGGAAATATCCCACAGAATGCCTGCAGAAGGAGGGATGGGGATGGAAGGCAGGGAAATTGCCCTGATTGCCCTGGGTGAAACCGGCTCGCCACGGGCTGGAGCTGCCCATGCAGCGAGGGAAGGTCACATCCTTGTGTTTGCTTTTCCCACATGTTCCAGAAAGGTGGGGATCTTTTCCCCACTTGCTCCTGGCTGACGTGATCCAGGAATTGTGCAAACAGCCATAAAATCCCACAATCTGAGGAGGAAATAGCTGTGCCTCTCTGGTAAATTTTCCTGAGGGAGAGAATTATCAGCTCGACCTCCAGCTGAAGTGAAGCACTGCAAGGGTCAGGGACAGGCATTTGGCTTCTTCAATCCAAGTCAAACTCCAAAGGTTCTGTCCTGTTCCTCCTGCAGTGCTCCTGCCTCCACTGTGCAGGCATTCCACACCTCCCACCATTTCCAAAGGCTCACACAGAGCTCAGCTTGGGAAAGAGGCTCCCCGATTTCATCCCATCCCATCCCATCCCATCCCATCCCATCCCATCCCATCCCATCCCATCCCCTCCCATCCCCTCCCATCCCATCCCATCCCATCCCATCCCATCCCATCCCATCCCATCCCATCCCATCCCATCCCATCCCATCCCATCCCATGCCTTCTCCTGTCACCATTTTCCACCCTGGACCCTCTGTTCCTTGCCCTGCTCCAGAGGCAGGAGTAGGATGCAGGCCAGGTCCATGCAGGCCCTTGGTCATTGCATCCCATTCCTGCTCTCCAAGGTACCTGTCCAGTTTTATTACTGTCCCTTCCCAAAGCTTTGGAAACCTTCCCAAGATGTACTTACGGAATTACTGTTCCTGCTCTGAGGAGAGAAGAGCCAAATCCTTGTTTTAAGTCCTTCCCGTTAACATCTGAAAGGGGGATTATCCTCCCCAGAAAGGGCCAGGCTTTGGATAATGCTGTTTTCACTCATTTAAAAGCGAATTTTGTGAAGTCTTTCCCTCCCTGTGTCTCCTCCTCCAGTTCTTTCCATCCCTCCATCCCATCTCTTGGCACATGGAAGGTTCCGGGGTAGCTATGGAATGGAGAGAGCTGCTGTCACCGGTGCAGAGAGAATTCCAACATCAAGAGGAGAAGAATTCATCAAATGCTCAGGTCAGGGCTGCAGAACTGAGCCCAGAAAGGATTTGTGGTGCCCTCATTATTTCAGTGCCAATTCCAGCAGTGCCGACAGGATCCAGCCTTGATCCAGGCAGGACAAGGACGGGAGCATGTCAAGAACGGATTTCCCCACAGTCAGGAGCAGCTGCACAATCAACTCCAGGACACAAAAAAAGAATAGGGGAGAAATAGGAACAAAATTCCAGCTCTGAAAAGCTTCCAGCACATTAGAGTGGCTGCCGACATCTCCCACCCTGAATCCCTCCATCCCTCTGGCACCGAGCACGGAGCCTCCAAAGCTTCCTGATCAACGGTGTTGTTCTTTTCGAGCAGCCACGCTATTTATAAATGCTCGGTAAAATATTTATGTTAGGAGCCACTTCGCCTTGCTGCCTTAAAAAATTAATACGACATTAACTGGGCTCCAAACATTTTGGGTTTTCAAAACCGAGCTGGAAATTAAACAATCCTTGGATCTGGGGTGGGAGCAGCACGGCAGCAGGAGGATTTATCACATGGAAAAGCAATGGGGCTACCACTTCTCTGCCAAAGCCATCAGAATTCAGGGGTATTTTTACGCCTTGAGTAAATATTCCCCTTTTATTTTTTTTTTTTTTAAACAGTCTTAAAAAAAAAGAATAATAATAAAACCTGGTCGTTAAGGACAATCAAAGCCAAGCCGAAGATGTTGATGTCATATTTGAAAAATACGGGAGGCTTCAAGATAAACTTTTACATTGGTCAAATATAGAAACTAATTAGACCTCCCCAGGCCCTGCAAGGATTTCTCTGGAAGGTCCCTCTGGTTTTGTCCTCTTTAAAGAACTGCTGATGCTTCATGGAAAATACAGATAAACAATTTGTTCTCAGCCCAGCCTGGCTCTTCCCTTTTCCTTCTTTTTCTCTCTTTTGTTCTCTCCTGCTGAGCTCAATGATGAAAGCAGAGGCCAAACTCATTTTTGGTGGAGTTACTCTTAGGGGTTCATCCCAAGGCTGTTCCACCACAGCTATTCCCAGGCAGCTTCTCCATTCCCTCCTTCACCACCCTCCCCAGGCCAAGGAGTGCCAGCCGAAATGTGTAAAACCTCAGGAAAAACTGCTTTTTCCCTCTCTTTTCCAGGCCTTTTCCAAGCCTCAGGAGTGTGGTGTTTCCAGAGGCACACAGGCAGGTGGAGAAAGGGCAGAGTCAGAGGAGGAAGAGGAGGAGGACGAGGAGGCTCTTGGATGGTTCCCTCCTGCCCTGAAGCCAAATCTTTCCCTTCAAGACAGGACGTGCTGGAACCTGCAATAAATCCTGGAGTTGGCTTTCCCAAAAGAGTCAGGAAGGGTGAGTGAGGAGACAGAGCTCTTCCTATGGGGGTGAATATCCAGTTGAGTAACCCTCATTTGAGTAACCCTAATTAAGCTCTTCCATCAATGCGAGCTGAGTCACTGGGAGAGCTGCAGCCTGAATCTTCAGGAATAACCAGGGATTTGGGAGCCCAGCTGGACGATGGCACTTGGAAAACAACCAGCACTGTGTGCTTGTCTTTGTGACCTGAAGAGTCTGGAAAAGGTCTTGGGATGGGCACCCCAAAGAGCCCCTCTGCTTTAAACTGCTGAGGAAACATTCAGGGCAAATCCAAGGAATGTTCTCATGGAGCAATTGTGCAAGAGCAGGCTTGTCCATTCACTGTTGGCCCAGCCCATGGTTATAAAACCAGAGGTGAAAGGGATGGGATGAGGAAAAAGGGGGACAATAAACTTCAGGGAACAGCATGGAGGAGAAGGCTGCCCTGAGTATCAGGGATCAGCTGAACCACCATGGGGACCAACCAATTCCTTGGAGAGGAAGGACAGAATGGAGAAGGTCGGGGTGCACTGTCATTCCATGGATGTGCTGAGGTCAAGGAGAGGGAAAAACAAGCCCGAGCAAGGCGTGGCAGCAGCGAAGGAGTCACCAGGCTCCTCACATTCCTTGAATAGCTAAAATAGCACCAACCAAATCCAAACTCAGCTGAAGACACTGATGTCATCCTCAGAAAGATTTTCCAGACCTGCATTTTTTTATCCTAATAAAATAAAGGCGGCAATTAATTAAATCCCAGCAGGCCTTAAAAGGCATTTCTGTGGCCGGCGTGTCTGGAGGCCACGGGGGTTGGTGTGCAATGGTGGTGACACACGGGGAGGGAACAGGATATTCCTGAAGGAGAAAGGAGGTCACGGAGCTGCGGAAGGGCGAGCTCTGGGAAAGGGAGGTGAGAAAAAGAGGGATGGCTGTGTCACACAGGAAGAGGGGAGCACCGTGGAATCATGGAGTCATTCAGGTGGGAAAAGCCCTCTGACACTGAGCCCAGCTATTCCCCCAGCACTGCCAAGGCCATCATCAACCCATGTCCCCAAGTGCCCCATCCACACATTTTTGGGTCACTTCCAGGGATGGTGATCCCATCACTGCCCTATTCCAGGACTTGACCACTTTTTCTGTGGAGAAATTTCCTAATGTCTGATGTAAATCCCCCCTGGCACAGCTTGAGACCATCTCCTCTCATCCTGTCCCTGTTCCCTGGAGCAGAGCCCAATCCCCCCCTGGCTGTCCCCTCCTGTCAGGGAGTTGTGCCGAGCCAGAAGTTCCCCCCTGATCCTCCTTTTCTCCAGGCTGGAACCCCAAAGAGAGGGACAGACTGGGACCCCAAAGTGAGCAGGTGGAAAACCAGCAAGAGACACCTCCCACCCCAGGTGTGCAGAGCCAGGGAGGTGTCCCTCGTGCCACCCACCCCTGGTCATGGCCGGGACAAGAGCCGAGCGGCTGGGCCACCCAAGGAAGGACGCACTGGGGCCACCACCACTGCCAGGACCTGCGGCATTCCCGCGAGGGTGGATCTTGTCCCCTGCAGCCCCCAGGTGTCCCCCACAGCTGCCCTGGGAAGGCGGCTCCATCCTGGCAGAGGAGCAGCTCTGTGGGCCCGGTAGGGCAGAGGAGCCTGTGCCGGAATTGCCTCATTGACTCCATTGTTCAGCTGACTCCGCTGAAAATGGAGCATGTAATTGTTTCCCCGAATAGAGTCGAACGCCATTAAATGTCGGGCTGAAGGTTTGCCATCCAAAAAATATTCCAGCTGGCTGGCCATCCTCTGGGATTGCCTCTGCGTCACCATGGTGACGGGCTGGCCACAGCTTTATTCCTAGAGTTAATTAAGGAGCCCCTTTTCCGAGGTGGATGTGTCCAGTGGTTCGCTGGCACGATGGCTCTTCTGGTGCCCATCCATGAATTCTGTGGCCCTGGGAAGGCACCAGATACCCACAGGGCGCTGGAGATGCTGCCAGACATGGACATCCCATCCACAGGGATGTGGGCTTTCCAGGGGAATTTGGGAGTTGTGAACAAGAGAGTTTGTGAACTCAGGTGAGGGATTGTGTTGTCTGTCCTATCTGCTTGTCCGTCTCCTCTCCTATGGATTGGACAGAGGTGGTCCTTGAGCAGTGTGAGGGCTGTTCCCAGATGGAGGAATGGAGGGGGAAGTGGCTCTGAAGGAGCTTTGCGCCCTCAGAAGGCTGAGGTGGAAGCCCAGCACAGCTGCCACGAGGGGGTTGCGATGTCCTCGGGCACCTTTTGTCAGCAGAGCTGTGAGATCAGCCTTGCCAGCAGGGAGTGGAGCCCAGGGAGGGTCTGGATTTCAGAAAATCGTGGAATAGTTTGGATTGGGAGGGAGCAAAGCTCATCTTGTTCCGTCCCGTGCCACGAGCAGGCATCCCTGCCACTATCCATGTTGCTCCAAGCCCCATCCAACCTGGCCTTGGACACTTCCAGGAATGAGGCAGCCACAGTTTCTCTGGAAACCCATGCCAGGGTCTCTTCACTGTCATTATGACCAACTTCTTCCTTGCATCCCATAAAAATCCCCCTTTTTTTAGTTTAAAACCATCACCCCTTGTCCTATTGCTTCAGGTCCTGCCAAAAATTCTGTTCCCAGACAGAATCTGGGAGCCCAAGGCAGAAATAGGGAAGGGAAGGGAAGGGAAGGGAAGGGAAGGGAAGGATCAAGAAAGCAAGAGAAAGGGAAGTAGGGAGGAAGGGAAGGAAGGAGAGGCACAAACATCGAAGAAAAGCCTGCACACAAATGAGCCTTAATTATCCTAATGACGTGGAGCTGATTATCAAAGCCAACATTTAGGGCTGGGGATTGCATACCATCTGGTGCTCTGCAGCAGCCTGGGAAGGGCTGGGACTAAACAAACTCGGGTTAAATCCCTGGAAATCCGACTGGGGGGTGCTGCGTCAGGGCCTCAGCTCTCAAACCTACCCTCAATCCTTCCCTCGGGGGCTGAGCACCGCCAGCCCCCCAAACCACCATCCCCAGCTCCGGGGCTTTCATCCTCAGGTTGATTCCCAAGCAGAGCCTGCCCTGCGTGAGGAATTCCACGCTCGGATTCCGGGAGCGAGCCCGGCTGCCTTATGAAAGAGAATTTTTGAGTCCTTTTGTCAACAGCTAAATGTTGCGGTTGACAAAGTCAATGCAAGATGCGATATTATAAATATTAGATTAATTGTATTGTATGGGATTTATAGCACCTGAAGATCCAAGGAGTTATTTTTGCCTCTGTGAAAAATAAAGCAAGAGAGTTAAAGTGATTTGTTCAGACACATTCCTCTCAAAAACTTTGTCAGAACCAGCAGATTCCCCAGGAACACTTTGATTTCCATAAAACTGCATCTCTCAGTAGGAAAACCAACCTGTCAACAATTTCAGGCTGAGCCCCCCCCACAGAACCAAGCTGGCTCCAGAGAGGTGCTTCCCAAAATGTGGAGCCTGTTTTCCATCCCCAGGGGGTGGGGGTCCCCCCAGACTAGCCTGTGTCCCTCAGGGGTTACACACTGTGACAAGGCCGTGTCCATCCTTCCTCCGCGCAGGTGAAGATTTGGAAGTGTTGCTCATTGCTGTGAAATCTTGGTGCAAGTTCCCACTGGAATGGGATGCAGCAGCCAGGAGCTGATCCCGCATCCCAGGAGCTTTCCAAGGCCCGGGACCCCCATGGATCTGTGCACACCCAAGGGGAGAGATGGTCTTGGAGTCCATCCATGCGTGGAATGGGCAGGAATCATCAGTGTGACTTCATCAGCTTTGCTTTCCCAGCAATAAAAAATAACCTGCCTAAAATTCCAGGGAATTCGGGATTAGCTCCAGCCTGGAGAGGCCCACGTGCCCACCCTGTCTGCTGTGCCAGGCTCTCCCAGCTCCCCCCACGCCCAATTCCTGCTCTCCAACCCAGGAAACGCTCCCTGGATTCAAGGCATCCTGGGATGCAGCAGGTTGCGGTTGGCAGTGCCGAGACTCCATTCCAACAGGCACAGGGATGGGATGTGTCCTCGTGAGATGCAGAGGGATGTGTCCTCCTGGGGGACACGCTCCTCCCAGCCCCTGAGGGCCTCCAGCCTCCACGTAAACCATTGAGAGGTGCTGGACCTCCGAGCCCTGAGCTGTGACCCCCTGTCCCTGGTGATGCTCTCAGCTCCCTGAAGGAGCGTGATGTCCGTGTCTGGAGCATCTCCAGCTCCTTGGGTGCCCCTGGATCATGGATGATGGTGTGTTTGCTGCATTTCCAAGCAACCACTTTGCTTCCCGTGCCGAGTGTTGGGCTGGTGACGCCCCAGCCCCCTCTGCTCCCATCTCATCCAGGTTTCCCAGACCCCCTTTTCCCAGCTGCTGGTGCCATTTCCCCTCCACTCCCTGCTCTGGTGGCTGCTGCTAAATTTAGCAAGGAGCTTCTGTCCATTCTAATACTAATAGCCCCATTTTTAATAATGATGTTTTCACAGCAATTTCAGCCCATCACGGTGTCACAGGGGGATTGAGGGAAAAAGCCTCTAATCCCTGTTAATAGATTCCATTTGACAGCAAACGTGTCTCGGGGTTCCTTCCCTAAGGCCCCGCCGGGTTTGGTGTCACTTATGGCTGACCTTGGAGGGGAACAAGACCTGTTCCAGAAGAATGGCCCAGTGTCCATCTGGAATGGGGCTCCCAGCCCCCCCAGTCCCCCTTCCCCTCGTCTCAGATTACTTGGAAGGTCTATTTTGGGAAGTGCCATGGGGTGGGGGAGTCTCATTTGCTTTTTCTTCTGTGCTGGGCGCAAAGGTAGGTGCTCCTTCTTTCACACATCAGGAGATAGGGAATTTCTCCTCAGCCTTGCTGCTAGGAAGAGGAAAATCCTCTTTTTCCACACTAGGACGTGGGGAAAGAGGAGCCAAGGGTATCAGAGTGGTGCCTGCTCTGAGGAACCAGTGGGAGCTGCTGATTCCTGTGGTCCCAACTCACTGCTGGACAGACATGAGGTGGGTGTCCATGACAAGGAACACCCTTGGAACCTCACAGCCTTCCCACAGCCAGCCTGCCTGACCCTGTGGACTCAAATATCCCAGGAAAACACCTGCTGGAAGGTGTCGGCCAGCACGTCCCAAAGCTGCAGGTCCAGAAATCCTTAAACAGGGAAGAATAATTGGCAGTTCGTCTCCAAGCATGGGGAGCTCAGGCAGCCCTTCCTGCTTGGGAATGGGTCCCATTTTCCCAGTTGTGGAGGGGTAGGATCCGCCCCCCAGCTCCTCCCAGGATGGACAAACAGGGAATGCAACGTGGTGGAAGTGTCTCATGGCTGGACACCTCCTGCTGATCTGCGATGGGCCGTGAAGGTGTGAGACCCCCCCCCCACTCTCCTGCACTGCCCCTCTACCCCCTCTCCGAGGGTTCCTCCAGCTGGAGGTGGTCTGGAAAGGGGCAGGTCAGCCCTGCCTGGCCACGACCCCTGACCCCTGCCAGCCCCCAGCCACGACCCCTGCTCCCCCTGCCTCTCCCCTCGCCCTCTGCGCCATCCGGGTCCTTCCCCTTCTGTCCCCTCCTTTCATCCTGCCGGGATGGAGCGGCAGCTCCGTGTGTGTCCAGGGGCTGGAGGCAGGAGCCAGGGGCCCCTGGCAGTGTTTTGGGGGGCAGGAGGAAGGGCAGAGCCCTGCTGTAGCTCACAACTAAATGCTGCCTTTCACTCCAGCATTCCCGGGGAAGGTAATGAGAACAATTAAAGGTAATTTCATTTATTTCAGCTCCAGCGTGTAAAGCAGACGGGGGTGGGGGTTTCCAGCCTCTCACTGAAGGAGGGGAGGGCAGAAAGCAGAGCCCCAGTGCCAAGCTGCCTTCAGGGATTACAGGGATGCCCTTTTCCCTCCTGGAACCACAGTCCTTCTCTCCCAACCTGGTTGTTTGTGCGGCTCACCTGGAAGAGGAGATCCCACAGTGTTGTGGGGGCACCCAGTGAATGATTCTAGTGGGAAAAAGAAGGTTCCAGAGGGAGCCTTCCCTTTGAGAGGCCTGTGCTGGGCAGATGTGTGGAATTACCCTGGAGAGAAGCGTGGAGAACTTCCCCGGAGCAGAGCTTTCCCCATCCTGTTCTCAGGGAACGCAGAGTGGGGCTCAGCCCAGCCTGGCGAGGTGAAGCCATGCCTGGGAGCCACCCCCAGAGCAGGGCCTGTGGTTCTGGGGAGCCAGAAACCCACAGAAAGGTGTTCAGGGCACTCCCGCCATCCCGATCCCAGTGAATCAGTGCTGGGATCCAGGAGCAGGGCTTTAATGGGCTGTCGGTCACACAAATACCCGGAGTGCAGGGGCCTCAGGGTGGTGATGATGTCGGGCTGGGTAATTTGGAGCCCATAAAGCACCCGGGGCACAGCTGCCCCAGCAGCACGTTCCATCCCTGCTCCACGAGCCGGCTGATCTCCCTAACCCTTCTGTGTAACACGCAGACATTTTTGGGGATTGCAGGAACTTCATCCCGAGACTTCATCACCTACAGCATCGCTGCAGCATCGCTGGGCGGCTCCAGCTGGGGGGAGAGCTGAGAAAACCCCACTTGCCAAACTGTGGCCGCGTCCCGACACACTCCAGCGCAGGGATCTGTGCCTCAAAGCATCCCAAACCACCTCCCTGCAGGTGGGGACAGGGTGACAGCGGTGGTGGGAGCTGGAGCAGCCTGAGCAGAGACGCCCACGCCCCACGGTGCCTGTTGTGACACTGGGATGTTTTGACTCACACGAGCTCCCGACCCCATTGTGTCTCTGCCGCATGAATTCCGCACACGGGCTCATGAAATATGAATTGGATCCTCAGATATTCAACAGCAGCATTTGGAATGGCATGTTTGGGTGCGTCTGAGATGTTCCCTGTGCCAGGGAGTGACAGGAGCCACCCAACTGCGGGAGAGGAGAAATGCCAGGCCATGCCTGTGGCTGGGTGACAAGGATGAGTTTCCGAGCATCTGCTCTGCAGGGATTCATGGGCAGAGATGAATGTCAGGGGGAAATTCGTAATTTTGTTCCTCACAGTAAACGTGATTCAGAGAAGTGTCCTTGTCACTGAGTCACTGAATCGCTGAATCACTGAATCCCACAATCCCACAATCTCAGGATGGTTTGGGTAGGAAAGGACCTTGCAGCTCATCCCATCCATCCCCCTGCCACGGGCAGGGACACCTTCCAGTACCCCAGGTTGCTCTAAGCCCCGTCCAGCCCCTAGCCTTGGACTCCTCCAGGGATGGGGCAGCCACAGCTTCTCTGGGAATTCCATCCCAGGTGCTCACCACCTTCACAGGGAAGAACTTCTTCCCAATGTCCAATTCCGAAGTATCATTAGAAACAAAAGAAGGGGAGAAAGGCAAACATCCCAGCAGGAATGCTTTCCTTGCATTTTATTGTCTTCACATCACCAAAACCACATCCGTGGCTTTCTGGCCTGAAGGCATCCGGATGCCCTGGAGGTGCATCCAAGACAAGAACCAGCTCTTCCCACTGTTGGAGACCTGTAGTTCCTCATCCCAGGAGCTGTTCAGATCCATGAAAGCTCAGAGGGCACCACCTCACCCTCCAGCCCCCGGTGCTTTCGGGACGGCAGCTGCCACTCACCCTTCTCCAGCTCCCAATTCCCGAGGCAACTCCATGAACCCACTGCCCTTTCCCGGTGCCCCCCAGCCCGGGGGAGGGTCTGAGGGGGCCGGGGGCTGGCAGAGAGCCCGAGGGTCCCCTCGGTCCCAATCAGCTGTGATTGAAGGCAGCCCTGAGCCCCCCGTCCCTGCGCGTTTCCCGACGAGCATCCGTGGAATCTGCAAGCCATTAGCTGTGTGTTATCTTTCGGGAGATGCTGAGGTGAGCCATATGGAAGCACTTACTCGTCAACAGCCTGGGACAGGGTTTGGTGGGGTGGCCAGGACTCAGCCCTTTGTGAACTGCAGAGAAGCTGGAACGCGTCCATTGACCCATTTAATGAGCTCCGGCAAGGGGAATTTCACACTGTGCCTGGAGCAGCAGTAACCTTATATGTAGGGAGAGGGGGAGATAATTCCTAATCTTGTCAATCACGCCGTTGTGAAATCCGCAGCAGGGTTTCTGGGAGCGGGAGGGCCAAGGAGAAGGCGAGGGCCTGATCCAGCTCCTCGCAGAGAGGGGCTGCACAAGAAAGGCCTTTCATTATTTTTCTTCGCAGTCTCCTCATTTCCTCGCTGCAAAAAACAACAATATATTTATTAACTAGACAAATATTTGACTGGGACAACATGCTGGAATGACCTGCGAACGCCTCCTCGTTCCCACCAAGAGGGGTTCCTGCTCCCACCCGCGGCCCCAAACCCTGCAGGGCCTCCAGCAGCTCTGGTCACCCCCTCGTCCTTCTCCAGAGGAGGAGGAAGAAGAGAGGGAAATGCCTCCCCCAGGTTAAATGCCTCCCCACTGGCTAAATCCTGCTTGCCACTTGCCAAAGTTTCATGGAGGGGCTTGCGGGGGCTGCTGGGGGCCACCTCAAGGCACGTCCTTGGGATGGGGGGCACAGCTGGACCTCCAGGAAGGACAAAGGACAAGGGTTTGTATTTAGGGGACAACATCGTTACCCCAACCGGTTCCTCCCACATCACAGAGCCCCAGAATCCCAGAGTTATGGAATAATTTAGGTTGGAAACGACCTTTGAGCTCATGGAGTCCGACCATCACCACCAGCAGGACCCTCTGATGCCACAGTGCTGCTCCTCCATGGTCTTCTCCACAGGGAACCGCTCCGAGATTGAGCTCCAAGCTAAAGAAACAAACAGAGCCTTTTTTCCCTGTTGTTTTTCCTGTTTGCCTAAGAAACATAATCTTGCCCCAAAATGAAAAAAATAATAATAACTCACAGGAAGGCCCCGAGCATGAGGCGCTTTCTGTGTGATTTCAATCAAAACAGGCTTTAAAAAACAAATTCCTCCGATATTCATCACATGTGTAAAACACATTAAAGAGGGACGATGGCCCAGGCCAGCGCAGCAAGACCCTCCGACTCCTGCCCTTGCTGGAAGACCCGGCCAAGCTTTACCCAGAGCTTTTCCAGCTTGGAGAGTCCCTGTCCTAGGACCATTTAGCTTGGAGAAGTCCTCTGAGCCCGTCGAGTCCCCTGCGCTGCCAAGGCCACCACTTACCCATGTCCCCAAATGGCACAGCTTTATAAATCCCTCCCGGGATGGCTCCGGACAAAGGGACAAGCTGCTTCTCCAGAAAAACTCCTCACATTCCCTGTGAGCAGAGGAAATGAGAGCTCCATGTTTCCCCGGCCCAAATGGGGCCTGGGAGATGGAAGATTTTAGTTCCACACGTTGGGAGCTCTACAGAATCAATGTTAAAATTCCCGTCTCATGTTCTCCTTTGAATCCCTGACTTCCAACAGCCCTGTGGCTCCAAAGATTTGCCAGATTCCTGGGTTTCATCCTGGCAGAAGCCACAGTGCTGGGCTGTCCCTGCTCTCCACAGCTGTGTCCTTGCAGATCCCAGCTCTTGTGGTCCTAGGAACCACCTTGGTCACACTCCAGGCCACATTCCCAATCCTGCCGTTGTTTTTCCCTCTCATTATGCTGGATTCAGACTTATTTGTACATAAACTGAAGTAAAGGACGGAGGAGGAAGGGGACACATGTTCCCCTCAGGTCGCAGTGCCTCTGGCGGGGTCTCTGTTCTCTGCGGATCCTCAGCAGCTCCGTGCTGGATCATTATCCTGGAGCAGCCCAGCCCAGGTTTGGTGGGTCCCCGTTTTTATGAGGTGTGATGGGGAAGGAATGCTGTGCACAGTTTAATTAGGGATTGAGGGCCTTGGGGGGCAGTGGGAAGCTGCAGATACCCCGGGCACAGCCCATTAAACTGCCCCTTTGATGTCTGCAGCCCCAGTGTCCCACCTCCCCCTGAGAGCGGGGGCAGGAATTTGGGGACTGGGAGGCTGCACTGCCCAGCAGGCCCTGGTTTGCTCCCTCCTCCAAGAGGCTGAAGCTCCATTTTCCCCCAGCTCCTATTATTTTGTCCAAAGACCTCTGGGAGCGGGAACCAAGGGTGAGTACAGGCAAGTTCCAAAAGAGCCAAGGGTAACAGGATGGTCCAGCCAGAGGCTTCACTTCCATGGCCAGGGTAGGGACAAGGGCTTGGCTGGCTCCTGACTCCCAGGAATTTGAGGCTGGGCGCTGCTCTTCCCTGCTTGGGTGCCCCCATTCCCTCCTTGGGTGTCCCTCTTCCCTGTGTGATGCCAAAGAGTGACACAGACATGGGATTTGGCCTCAGGAACATTTAAATTCCCAACACCTCCCCAGCAGATCCGTGGCCCTGCCAAGGAGGTCCCTTTTCCCCCCCGTAGTCCCTGCAGTGTGGGGTAGCTTCCGAGGTTTGTCCCACCTGGATGGTGCCCAGAATCCCAGTGGGAGCCAGGCAAAATGTCAGCATCCCATCCGGACCTGTGGGAGCTCTGCTCCCACATTCCAGGGCAAGAGCTGCCCCTCACCCCACGACTGTGCTGGGTACACCATCCCCGGAGGCTGAGTCAGCACCCCGAGGGCAGGAGGGGGCCCTGCCCTCCCCCGGATCCCGGGAGGAAGGAGGACATGGTGACCCATCCGTGTTCCATCTCCCGACTTGTTGCGGGCTGCAGGCACACGTTGTGGGAATTCGGGATGTTGTGTCAGCGGTGGCTCATCCCTCCCAGCACACACGCTGGACAGGGAGTGGGGAGCACGGGGAATCCCACATGGAGATGATCCAGGTGATCCTGGCCCATGCCAAGGAGCCGAGGCTGTTGGAAGCACTGAGCTGTCCCAGCAGAGCAGAGGGGCACCAAATCCCTTGGCACTGACATGGGATCTGTGCTCCGGGATGTTCCCTGGGGTGCAGGACACATCTGGGATGGGATGTGGGTGGCACCCAGTGAGCTGAGTGAGACCCTCCTTCACCCCAGTGTGACATCCCCCACCACAGCCCTGCCAGCTCCGGGCCTGGGATGGGCTCGGAGCTCCTGGTTGTCCGTGGGGTGCCACACCCAGCTCATCCCTCTGGAAATCTGGGGCAGAAAAGGCAACTGAACTCAAGAATCCTGTCGCTGCTGGGATGGGAGTGTGAGCACTCGTCTTCCTCCTCCTCCTCCTCCAGGCACAGCCTCCATAGCATCCCGCATTTCCAGATGGCTCCAGTGCCACAGAGCACAAGTGAGAGGAACCAGGGTTGATTCCAGACCCTCTTCCCCATCCTCATTGCTCCCCATCCCCACAGGGTTGTTCCCAGTGTCCTTCCAGTGCAGACACCCAGCACTGCTCCCCTGCCTCCTCCTCCTCCTCGTCTCCCACAATGCGACTTCTCCGTTCTGTAAATAATTCCCACTTCCATTTCCCAGCGCCAGGCTGACACATGGAAGTGGAGATGTGAACTCAGCACACACACAAATGCCTCCCCTGATTAGGACAACTTTTAAGTAGGTCAGAGCCTGGATTGGAGCTGCCTGACAGTTCCCCTATAAAACATCCCAACTTTAATGCCCTGGATATTTTTCTGTGGCGTGGAATAGGAGCGGTTTCCAGGGGCAGTGTGGGGGAGCAGATGTTGTTCCCGTGCTGGGGAATGAGGGCAGTGCAGGGGAAAGTGACTACTGTAAATGAACTGGTGATTAAGGTCATTAAAGAATCTTAACCCAGGGGCACTGTGGGGGGACAGGAAGGGGACAGCCAGGCTCCATCAGTCCTAACAAGCCACTCGCCGGCCATCCCATTCCAGCCCGTCTGGCAGCCACGGCTTCCCAGAGCGCTGAGGAGTGTCCCCACACACCTCACTTTAGGTATCAGTGGCCACCTTCTGACTCTATTTATAAATTCCCCTAAATCTCCAGCTCCCAGAGCCCTGTGATTAGGGGAGAAAGGTCATTTTTAGCATTGCCTTTCCCTTCCTTTTTTTGGGAGCAAAAATAGTAGGTCACCTACATCTGTGGCTGGGAGAAAAACACATTTAGGAGCGAGATCCCTCACCTGGCATCTCCCAGCTCGTGCCCACGGGCAGCTGCCCAGGGACTCACCCACCCACCCCCAGCTCCCCCAAACCTCTCCAGCCCCTCAGTGCCACTGTCGCTGATGAGAAAGGAGAGAGGCACGATTTAAACGTGACCTCTCACCCCGAGCTGTGTCTGTAATCTGACAAGCAAACCTTAATAGGCCGAGCCAGGCAGCGGAGCCCAAAGCCCAGATAAAACCCGGCCCCGCCGACAATTCAATTTCCTTCCATGAGATCAACTTGCAGCTTTAGCAAACCCACTTGTGCGGGCGCTGGGCTGAAACAATCTGGGCTGGCAGGCACGGCCACGCTGCCTTGGGCTGCCACCACCTGAGCCCAGCACCCTGCCGGGGCTGTCAACCAGCCCCAGCACCTTCCTGGGACTGCCCAGCACCCTCCTGGGACTGCCCAGCACCTTTCTGGGACTGCCCAGCACCCTCCTGGGACTGCCCAGCACCTTCCTGGGGCCACCAACCAGCCCCAGCACCCTCCTGGGACTGCCCAGCACCTTCCTGGGACTGCCCAGCACNCTTTTCATCTTCCCTTATCATCTTGGCCCCCAGGCTATTTTCTCTCGTCTAAAACCTCCAGCCATGAGGAACAGTGTGTGAGACAGTCCTCTTCTGCCTTAGAAAGAGTTAAAAGCTTTCATTCTCCCGGCGAGGTCAGGCACGTCAACTCCCACACGCGGCTAGCAGCTCCGCTGGCGCCGGCTCCCTGGGGGAAAGAGAAACGGGCCGAGGGGAGGAGGGGGGGGTAGGGGACAGGGACGGGGGACGGAAGGCACCTAGGGGTCTCCACCCTTCCATCCTAACCCAGCTCCTGTCCCGTTCCTTCTCTTCCCCCCCCGGGGCCTGGGCCTACCTGGCTCCCCTCCCCCGCCCAGCCTGCCACCCTGAGCGGGGGAAGAGGAGCCAGCTCCTCTGCTGAAAGCCGAACCCGGAAAGAGGAAGAGCGTCGGGAGCCCTCGCTTTTAACCCCTTGTGTCCTCAGAGGCGTGTCCAAACTCTCAGTGGCCACCCCAGACGCCAATATCCAACCTGGCCACTGATTGGTTTGACCTGAGTTTCTTAAAAAACTCACTTCCTCCTCAAACCACGACACCCTCCTTCACCCCAATGTGACTTCCCCCACCACAGCCCTGCCAGCTCAGGTCCTGGGAGGGGCTGGGAGCTCCTGGTTATCCCTGGGGTGCCACACCCAGCTCATCCCTCAGGAAATCTGTGGCCGGAGAGGCAACTGAACTCAAGAATCCTGTCCCTGCTGGGCAGTGTGAGCACCCTTCTTCCTCGTTCTCCTCTTCCTCCAGGCACACCCTCCATAGCATCCCACATTTCCAGATAGCTCCAGTGCCACAGAACATGAGTGAGAGGAACCAGGGTTGATTCCAGACTCCCTTCCTCATCCGCATTGCTTCCCATCCCCACAGGGCTTTTCCCAGTGTCCTTCCTGCATAGACACCCAGCACTGCTCCCCTGCCTCCTCCTCCTCTCCCACAATGTGACTCCTCCATTCTGTAAATAATTCCCATTTCCATTTTCTAGCACCAGGGTGATACATGGAAGTGGAGATGTGAACTCAGCACACGCACAAATGCCTCCCCTGATTAGGACAACTTTTAAGTAGGTCAGAGCCTGGATTGGAGCTGCCTGAAAGCTCCCCTATAAAACATCCCAACTTTAATGCCCTGGATATTTTTTGTGGTGTGGAATAGGAGCAGTTTCCAGGGGCAATGTGGGGGAGCAGATGTTGTTCCCATGCTGGAGGAGGGCAGCGCTGCTTCGGAAAGTGACTGCTGTAAACGAACTGGTGATTAAGGTCATTAAAGAATCTTAACCCAGGGGCACTGGGGGGACAGGAAGGGGACAGCCAGGCTCCATCAGCCCTAACAAGTCACTTGCCAGCCATCCCATTCCAGCCAGTCCTGGCAGCCACAGCTTCACAGACTGCTGAAAAGTGTTCCCACATACCTCACTTTAGGTATCAGTGGGCACCTTCTGACTCTATAAATTCCCTTAAATCTCCAGCTCCCAGAGCCCTGTGATTAGAGGAGGTCATTTTTAGCATTGCCTTTCCCTTCCTATTTTTTTGGGGAGTAAAAATAGTAGGTTACCTACATTTGTGGCTGGGAGAAAAACACATTTAGGAACAAGATCCCTCACCTGGCATCTCCCAGCTTACCCTGCAGTGCCCACAGCCAGCTGTCCAGGGACTCATCCACCCACCCCTAGCTCCCCCAAACCTCTTCAGCCCCTCAGTGCCGCTGATGAGAAAGAAAAGAGGCACGATTTAAACATGACCTCTCACCCCAAGCTGTGTCTGTAATCTGACAAGCAAACCTTAATAGGCCAAGCCAGGCAGCGGAGCCCAAAGCCCAGATAAAACCCGGCCCCGCTGACAATTCAATTTCCTTCCATGAGATCAACTTGCAGCTTTAGCAAACCCACTTGTGCAGGCACTGGGCTGAAACAATCTGGGCTGGCAGGCATGGCCACGCTGCCTTGGGCTGCCACCACCTGAGCCCAGCAACCTCCCAGGGCTGTCAACCAGCCCCAGCACCCTCCTGGGACTGTCCAGCACCTTCCTGGGGCTACCAACCAGCCCCAGCACCTTCCTAGGGCTGCCACCCACCCTCAGCACCCTCACAGGGCTGCCAACCACCCCCAACACCTTCACAGTGCTGCCCAGCATCCTCCTGAGACTGCCAACCACCTCCAGCACCTTCCCAGGGTTGTCCAGCACCCTCTGGAGCTGCCCAGTACCCCCAGCACCCAGCACAGCCCAAGGACACTGATCTCTCGGAGCAGGAGCACACAGGACTTTGTGCCCTTTGTGCCTTGAAGGGGAGGGATTTATTTCCAGGGAAAGCTCTTCCATGCCCCAGGAGCCTTGTGGGCTACCCGGGGGGGGGCATACTTGTCCCTCTCCCCAGAGGAGCCATGGGCATCATCAGCCAGGTTGGCCGAGGCAGTGGGAGGGTGGAAACATGCTCCTGGGACAGTCCTGCCTCCAGGCTGGCCTTGCTGATCCCTCCACAGGCACAAAACCACCTCTTCCTGCTCCTCCTCCAGCTCAGCCCGGTGTGGAAAAGCTGAGCCTGAAGTGCAGGGGGGATGTGTTTTCTATGCCAAGCAGCAAATAATGTCCACATGAAAGGCATGCTGCTGGCTTTTGCTTTCTCTCCTCTGTTTTTTTATTGCTGTTGCTAATCTTTGACCTAAATAGCAAAGGAACTTGCTGGGAGAGGAGGAGGAGGATGCAGGGGCTGGGGCACAGGCAGGGCTGCAGCCAGAGCCTCCTGCCAGGGCACGGCATGGGGGCTGCACGGGGGAGGCCCCAAAACCTTCGTGAGAGCAGGAACAGCAGTTTTGGAGAAAAAGCAAATGAAAAAAAAAAAAAAATAAAACCTCTCAAGCCAAATGTTCCTGAAGAGCGTTCACATGGATGGAGTCCACGGAGTATTGCTGTGTTATATCATTGCAATGCCAAGTTTTCAGTGAGAATTGGAGTTTCTTAATGTCTTTGTGTGTGTTCATTGATGGAGCTCACATTTATAGAATCGCAGTCCCAGAATTATTTGGATGGAAAGGGAACTTAAAGCCCATCCAGTTCCGCCTCCTGCCATGGCCAGGGACATCTTCCACTACCCCAGGTTGCTCCCAGCCCTGTCCAACCTGGCTTTAAGCATTGTACAGATTCATTTTCATTTCACATCTCATGCACAGGAGCGATGCGGGCAGGAGGCAAATCTCTCACCCCGCTTTAGGCTAAGGGTTGGAGGCTGCAGCATCACCCACCTCTCCTTTCCTAGCCCAGCCGCCTCCATCCACACCCAGTCCCCCCATTCCCAGGTGGAATTGCTTTGATTTCTGCTCTGATTGCCTTGATTTGAGCTCTCCTAGATGCCTCCAGTCCACAACCCGCCGCCACCCATTTCCAGCCCACTGGCACCAGTTTGGTCCCTATTTGTCTCATCTGAGCGCACACAGGGATCCTTTATTAACAAAGCAGACCTGCAGGAGGAGGCTTTTACTTTAAACGTGCCCCTCAGTAACCACAGAAAGACCAAATGTAAAACTCATCATCCCAAACCTCAGCCCTGCATCTCCTGCATCAGCTTTGCTCAGCGATCCCAAACTCCCTCGTGTGCCGCATGCACAACTCCAGCAATCCCAGTCTCAGGGAAAAGATTAGCTCTTAATTCCCCGAAGCCAAATCAGGACACGACACAGCCCATATTGTTCCAATTTACACCTCCTTATGAGCTTCCTCAGCTCCCTTTATAGTCTCAGTCTCTGTGCTGTGAATCTTCCCCATTTCCAGTCGCTCCAGTCTGGGGGCCCAGCAGCCCCACAGCCCCACAGCCCCACACCCCCGGGATGGGGCCACTCCAGAGCCCCACAGCTTCCCCTCCACGGGCTGCACGGGTGGGACTCCCCAACAGCTCCTGGCCAAGCCCTGGGTGTCTCCCATCCCCTGCAGAAGACCCTGGGCAGGATGACTGTCCCGGACAGGGAGACGGGTGACCATGGCCATGTCACAGCTCTCCTGGGGACACAGCTGGCAGTGGGGCAGGGGTACCTCAAGCATCCCCCTGTGGTTCAGCACCCAGAGCCCTGTGGCCAAGCTGAACTCAGCAGGGCCCTGGCCAAGGCCTGGGGTTCAGCCTTGCCCAGGGTGCTCCACACCGGGAATTGCAGCTTCAGGCGAGGAGGGGTTTCTGCTACTCCAGACTGTTGCTATTCTGAACTAGGAGGATTTCTTAATTTCTTTTAATGAAACATGAGGATCTGATGAACGAGACAGCAGCCTCAAATAACCTCTAGCTTGGCGTGAAGACAAGTCACGTCTGTTTGGGATAAACACAAGCCCTTTCCCAAGGCTAAAGCAGGGATGCTGTGGGAGGGAACGCTGGGGAGGTTGGGATGGAGCCATCCTGCTGTGGGCTGAGGAGCCCTGGGCACCCAAATCTGCTCTCACAGCACCTTCCCACCTCCACACCTGCCAGCAGGTCAGGTCTCTGCTTCCCTGCACTCTTATGGTCCCCACACAAGGTGGTGGCACTCCCGTGGGTGCCCCCTGCCTGGAGTGCCCGGTCCCCTCTCTGCTGGGGACCCTCCAGCCAAGCCACACACAGACACCCTGGAACCCCACTGTGGGAGAGGGGCAGTTTATTCCCAGATTCAGCCCTCTGGCTTAAGAGCTCTGATCTGGCGTTTTCTGCTGTCAAACAATGGGATGAGAACAGGGGAAAGCAGCAAGGATCAGGAGGCTTTGGTGAGCCTGGCCAGGCTGGGCACAGAGCTTGGTGTCCCTTGCCCTGGGGGAGAAGCTGATGGTGTTCCCCATGTACAGGCTCTGCTTCCCACAGCTGCCATGTTCCCACGGGATGGCTTTCCCCATGACCTTTCTCTCCCTCCCTCCATCTCCCAAAACTCACCAGCTGCTTCCCACAGCTGCAGCACCCTGGCCAAGGCACTCAGCGGAGCCCGGGGCTTGATGTGGCCGTGCTGGGGTTTCACCCTCCGTGGTGCATGAAGGAGTTAACGTGCTGAAAACCCCACATCCTCCTCCGAGGGGTTTCCAGGGATGTGGAGCAAATCCTATTACAGCAACACTTACCTGGGGAGCCGTGGGGAGGGCAGCCATGCAGCAAACCTCAGTGGTTTGCTACTTGATTTGTTCCCCAGGAGCAGAGAGCTGGTGCTGGAGCAGTCCAGGAGCAGCTGGAAAAAAAACCCCTCACAACCCTCGGGAGCTGCTTTTCTGCTCCAAATCCCATCATGGGAGGCTTGGAGGTGGCATCTCCAGATGGGCATCGCTCCCCTTGAGCCAGGGCATTGTGTACAGCGGGGGTTATGGCTTGTTGTGCTCACAACCACCCTTGGGCCTTAATTTTGGAAGGATCTGGACACCAGACTCATGGTTCTGGTTGCACTTTACCCAGCCCCATGGAGGAGCCACATCTCGGCCCAGCCAAGCTGGGAAGAGAGGGAACAAACCGGAGAAAAGAATGAAAATGAGCCCGATTGCCCCGAGGAGAGAGGAGGGAGAAGGCGGGAGCAGCCTTTTCCACAGCCGGGGAAGAGCCTGGGCACAGCCGCGTCTGCCGGGCTGTCAGAGCTCAGGACGGAGAGGGCTTGTTTTGGGCAGGCTAATAGAGACCTAGCGGGATAATTGGCAGGAGTGAGGGAATGACATCGCCTTCTTCCGGAGCACGGAGCCCTCCTAATGGGAGCCAGGTGGCAATGCCCCTCCAGCCCTGACCCCGGGCGCTGCGGAGCGGAGCCCGAGCACGACCCCGGCCGCGGGATGAAAGCGGCCCCGCGTCACCCGGCGGGCGCAGACAGGTGTGGGGTGGCCGTGTGGCCCAGCGCAGTCCCCCCCTGACACCGGCAAGCAGCTGTGTCCCCGGGCCGCGGCACGTTTCCTGATGGCCGGCAGGACGCACGGAATTTCCAGCGGGTCGCAGGCGGCGAGCGGCCGAACGGCTCCGCTGGAATGTCAAGGACGGAGGGGACAGATGGTCCGTGTCCATCAGGGAACGGAGCCCTCCGTGGGCCTTTCCCCCCACGCTGCCGGCAGGGATTTGCTTTCGGCTCGGGGGCAGCTGCCGGGGAGCGGCAGGAGATGGGATCCGGGGGCGAGCAGCCCGCTACAGCCATTGCCACCTCCGGCCAGCCGTGTGGCATCCCGCTCTGCCGCGGCCAGCAGGGTCTCTTTTTGGGGGGAAGGAGGGATCTTGGGATCAGGTTTTCTGTCTGGATAACCTAACCAGCCCTCCTAGGAGCTGCCTCCTGGCAGTGAAACTCATGAAATGGCACCAAACCAGCCCCCGTTCCGCTCCCCAGCCCGGGGAACAGTGGGTGACTGGGAAGAGCTTTTCCTTTAAGCACTGTTTCTGGAGGTACAGCGATCCAAGAATAGAGTTTAGGCATAAAATTGGCCTCCTCAGCGAGGGTATGGAACAGCAGCCCAGCCACTGGCCCATAAATCATGGCTCATAAATCCTCGATAATGCAGAACCTGCGTGCTGGCTGCAGCCCAGCTCCAGGTACCTCGGCTTGGAGAGGAACCAAGCTTGGAGCAACATGGAAACCAGGAACAGGACAGGCCCATCCCATCCCCCCCAGCCCCACCACGTCCTGCGCTCAGAGCTGTTCTGCTCTGAGCTGCCCCAGCTGCAGCTTTTGGGGACAAGGACAACAGAGAGGGCAAATGGGATGTCCCCAGCAGCCCTAAGCTCAGGCTCCTGAGGTCAGCACTGACTGGAAATGCAGGGAAGGACAGGAGAGTCTCCCACAGGCGGTTTCTTCTTATTAGGAAAAAATTCCCCCTTGTGAGGGTGGTGAGGCCCAGAGAACCTGTGGCTGCACCTGGATCCCTGGGAGTTTCCAAGGGTGTTTTGGATGGGGCTTGGAGCAAACTGGGGGAGTGGAAGGTGTCCCTGCCCATGGCAGGGGACGAAACAATAGGATCTTTAAGGTCCCTTCTAAGCCAAACCATCCTGGAATTCCATGATTCTCCATCCAGGATCACCATTCCATCTGGTGAGCAACAGTCCCCTGTACCAAAGGAGCCTTCAGATGTTTGGTTAAAGCATCCAAATGCAAAAGTTTTTATCCAAAACTTCTCCCAAGCCCATTTCAGCTTTCCGGATGAATTGGAAATCTCATGATATTCCCATTATACAGATTCCCATGAGGATCTTCTTCCCCCAAGGCATTTCCAGTTGTGTTCACGCCAACACCCTCCAAACTGCTCAGGAATTAAAGGAGGCAGTTTATGCCTCCAGTTGGAAAATACAAGACCCCTCTCCCGTCTGTTTGTCTTGGGGGTATAAGAAACACCCTCCCAGCAACATGAGAAAGGAATCGCCACTTCCAGCCTGAGATTCCTAAAGTATCCCTGGGAAAAATGGATGTACCTCCCACTTGCTGATAGAGTTGGTTATCAATCCCTTTCAGTGAAGTGCATCCTGCTCAAATCAAGGCTATCATCCCACGGAATATATCCTGCCTAAATCAAGACTATTATCCCATGGAACACATCCTGCCCCAATCAAGGCTGTCACCCCATGGAACACATCCTGCCCAAGTCAAGCTATCATCCCGTGGATCACATTCCGTCCAAGTCAAGGCTATGATCCCTTGGAACACATCCCACCCAAATCAGAACTGACTTCCCAGCAGTTGGAGTGAGGAGGAGGATCCCAGGCATTTCCTCTCCACAGTTGTGCAGGGGAAGAAGCTGACCCAGCCCCACCATCTCCGCTGGGAAAGAGGAATCATTCCAAAAAAGCCGTGTAATGCCAGGCAAATGCTGCTTCCAGCCTGTTCATCCCTGTCCGTACAGTGGAGTCAGAGAACTCCTAGCACCGACATCCCAGATGGAATTTCCTTGCCCTGCTGCCTTGCACGTATTTGTTGGGTTTTATAATATGAGGTGAGACTGTTTCCATCCTGGTTTCCAAAAAAAATCCCATTAACATCTCTTGCTTCTCACCTGGGACAAGCAGAGTGGCACGGCCGGCAAACAGCTCAGCTGGAGCTTCCCAAAGTGTGAACGGCCACGTGGGCAGAGCTTCAGCTACGACACCTCTTCCCAAGGCCCTGGATTGTGCCAGCTGGGCATTACTAGATCCAGCATGGTGCCAACAGTGTCCTACAACGGGAATCCGGAGTGCCCCGGCAACACTGAGGATGTGGATTTTATTCTTCCACCAAATGGGCACCAGTAGTGCAGAAACTGCGACTCCTTTGCCAGATGTGCCCCGCTGCTGTTATCATGGAATATTAATCAGCAAAGCCTGCGTGTGATTTTGGAGTTTTGATTAGAGAAATCTCCCTTACAATAATAATCAGGCTGGGGCCTGGATAAATACCGACGGCTCCGGGGTTGTTGTTGGGATAAAGTGGCACGTTGATTGCTCCGCTCGCCTGCTCATCAATCATTCACATTGCCCCCACCTTCTCCATCCTCCTGGACAATCCCCTTCTTCCCAGCTCCCCCCAAGCCTGTCCTTTCATTAAGAGCCACCTTCCTCCTTCCCTTCCTCCTCCGACCCCGCCGCCGTCCCCGCGCTCACTCCCGGCCCCTTCCTCCTCACCCGCTCCCTGATCCCGGCATTCATCTCCCATTATATAAAGTTTGGCTGCCTTGAGTAAAATAAATTGCAAGCTTTTGATGGGCTGGGGCTCTGTATATTTTTACTGTTAATGAATCTTCCTGTTTGAGTTTGGGAGATGGGGACGTTGCTTTCCAGCTGCCACGAGCAGCTCTGGCCGGTCGAATCAGCAGGGGCTGGAAACTTCATCCCGGTGTGGGAGAGTTGGGTGGGAGAGAGTTGGGTGAGAGTTGGGTGGGAGAACAGCAGGTGGGAGAATGGCAGAAGGGAAGGAGTTGAGTGGAAGACAGCTGGGTAGAAGAGAGTTAGGTGGGAGGGAGTTGGACGGGAGAGCATCGGGAGGGAGTTGGGTGGGAGAATGGCGTGTGGGAGACCATCAAGTGGGAGATCCCCTGGTGCAACCTCTGCCTCCTTCCCCACTGGTCCCTTGACCGCCACCCTCGTCCAACCCACACCAACCCATCACCCCGAGCTGGAAAAAGGAGAAAAGTAAAAAGTGAAAGGAGACCAGGCAAAAAAAAAGGGATGAGGAAGAGTCTGTTCATGGCCGCAGCAATGCTGTCCTGGTGGTAACCACCCAGGGTGCTCTGCGCTGGCTACAGCAGCTCCTCCTGAGCACAAACTGCTTTTTTTCACCCATGCAAAGCCCTGAAGAGGCAGCACAGAGCCTGTCCGGCCTTCAGGGCCACCAGGGAGAGCTTTGGCCAGGAGGAGAAGCGAGAGCTCTGGGCGAGCTGTGTGCGTGCCGCGTTTCTCCTCGTCGGCCTCTCCGAGCCGCCTATGGGCAAACTGCTCCAGCCCCTAATTTATTCATCATTGCAACTGATTCATCATCTGCGTTTTCTGTCTGGTTCCTTGGCCTGTAGATTATCCGCCAGCAGTTTGTTGAGCATATTTGACATGTGAAACTCAAGCTGTGTTTACTTGTAGTTCATGTACCATGGCGTTTGCCTTGGCCGCCTGCCATCAGGCACGTGGGGCCTGCGCCGTGCCCGGGTTGGCGGAGCGCGGCTTTTCCATGGATGCTCACACGCACCGGCTCAGCCCTTCCCGGCTGCAGCATTCCCTGCTGCTGGTAGCACTCTCCTGGCTCCTCCCGGCTCTCCCCCGCTCCGGAGCCGCGTTTCTGCCAGCGTTCGGATGCATGAAATCCCATCAAACCTGGAAGAGGAGCCGGGGAGGACCTGCCAGCCCTGGAACGGCTTTCTTCCTCCCGAATTTTCCGAGCTATACGGAGCACAAGGGAGTCTCTGAAGGTGAATTTCCACTCTTGCTGCATAGCCATGACCTCAAGTGAAGGAAAGGAAACCTTCCCCGGTGCTGGGTCCCGAGGAGAGCCGGAGGGGTGCCTTGCCCTGGTTGTGAACCCATAAGGGACTCCAGACCTCTCCACGGGGCTGACCCAGACGGGGGAAGGGGACTCGGTCCCCTGTGTCACACCCTGCCACAATAACCCCATTAACGTCCCCACACATCAGAGCCAGGCACATGCCGAGGGAGAGGCGAAAAAAAGGAGCCTTTTCTGTCTGATAGGCTTCAAAAATATGTATTTGATTTTCAGATGTGAAGCTGGAATTGCATCCAGATGGACTGGGGGTCACCCTCCCTGACACTGGCTTCCCATTACATTGATATTGGATGCAGATACATTTTATCCAGATAGCTGACAAATACAGCGCGCTGCTGGTTCTCCTGAGTTTTTTTTTAAGCCATTTCCCCCGCCAGTGCCACCATTCCCAAGTGTCTGGTTCCCCGTCACTGCCTGCTCGGTGTCCCAAATCCATCCCAGCAGGACGAGGGAATGATTCCCTCCACCATTCAGCCCTCGCAGTCTGGCTCTTTACACCCCCTTGTTTATTTCCGTCCATCGCTCTGGATATGGGGCCCAAATTTCGGGGACAAATCTGACTTCCCTGCCGCCAGCATCATCCTAAACACAAGCAAACCCAAAGCAGGATAACAAAGCAGCGTTTAATAATATGGCAAGATTTGTGGGATTAATGTGTAGTGTTAAAAGTGGCCGTAAAAATATACAGCTATTAATTGGGTCGTTCCAGCTCTGAGGCCCCCGGGCAACTTCAATCCTTGCTCCTGTGTTTTACGGTGTCCCCGGGATCTGTTGATGGAATTACTGCCGTGTTCTAATAGGAATAGTAATAATAATAATAATAATAACAACAATAGCAGTAATAATATATTTCCGTGCCTCCCGCCTCTCCCAGGGTACTTTGCAATTAGATCCTTGGAGAAGCCACAACTCATAACCATCTCTTCAGCCTGATTTCCTCGGGAAGGGATGAGCTGAGCGGTGGGGGGAGCCGTGAGCACGGAGGGTTTGCCCTTATCCATCTATATCCATGACCTGCCTTTCCCGGGAGCCCCGTGGATGGAAGGGAATGCGTGGGGCCAGGTTGGCACGGCCTCCATGGGAGACGTCTGGTGTTGATCCCTATCCCTGTGGGAGCTGCAGCCATGGATGAAGGGGTGTTGCGCATCTCCCAGCTCCCACCACGTCTCCAGTGGCCGGGGAGGAGCAGATGTGGAGCAGGAAAGATCCACTCAGGTCATTATTTACAGCCTCTGCCGGTGCTCCGGGAAGTTCTGCTCCTTTTTTTCTGCTCATTGAGTTATCTGGGAAAGGATCGCTGTTTTCTCCAATGTATTCATTATCCAGAATTATTTGGGGCCTAACATGGGGGGATCTTTCCACTGACTTAGCTGGGTTTTGGATTAGGCCCTTAATGAATAATTTCTGCACATAATTCTTGGCCTGTGTCTTGTTCACAGGCAGTTTACTGCGAGAATTCCAAAGTCAAGCTGCTTTATTGGCCCTATAGGTCAGCTGGGATTATTTCCCTTCCCTGAGTAGATGACTCCGAGCACCAGGGCTTCAGCACACACATTTTGTATTAATTCAAAATTTGCTTTCTATGAATATTTTACAAGAGGGCCTTAAAATTCACTGTTTCCATGGCCATTCCTCCTTGTAACTCGTTCTGTTTGCTCGAATATTTGAAGGCAAACAGAGCAGGGCCATGTGGGGATTGGAGCCGGAGGAGTGGGCTTGGAGACCGGAGGGGAATTCCACTGAGGAGCACTCCACAAATGTCAGCGCAGATGAAATAAATAATCCTGCCTGCTCCGGCCCTTGCCTCAGCTCCCTCCTGCCTCTGCGTCCCACCGGTGCTCGCTCCAGCAGAAAGGGAAACAATCCATCCTCACCTGGCCACTCGGGCTGTTCTTCCTCACCGGCATGGTTGGGAGCTCTAATAAAGTGTGGGAAATGGTGGTTGTTTACCTGGCAAAGCATCTCCCTGCAATCCCGACCACCCTGCATGTTCCAGAGGAGCCTTGCTCCTGGGATATGTGTGCTGGTAGGGAATGGGAATAGGGGGACCTATCCAACATCTTCTGCTGGCAGCAGACCCCCAGGCAGGAGGATGATTCCCATCCATTTCCATCTCCAACAGGTTGCACAGAGAAGCTGTGGGTGTCCCATCCCTGGAACCGCACAAGGCTGGACAGGTCTTGGAGCAATCTGGGAGAGTGGAAGGTGTCCCTGCCCATGGATGACCTTTAAAGGCCCCTTCCCACCCAAACCATTCCCTGATTTCATGATCCTGTGCTGTGTTCCTGGGAGTCAGCAGGGAGAGGAACCGAAGCTGTTGACACCCCTTGGGGTCACAGCTCCACCGAGCCGTGTCTGCAATCCCAAAAGCAGCATCCTCTGGCACTGGAAAACCAGTGGGAATAGAGTCTTCTGGTGCTGGCTGGAGGGTCAGGTTGGTCCTGAAGGAAGAAGAATCCCTGGAACATCACCTCACGGGACCAGAGGTTTGCACCATCCCCTCCTCTGAGGGAGCCAGAGCTTGAGGGTCACGCTCAGCTCCCAGTTAAAGCGAGGGAAAACCAGAACACCCCAGCTGACCTCAACCTTTCCAGTGCCTGTTTTCACCAGCGCTCTCCATGGGGGAATCTGGCCGGCAGCTTACAGGCTGTCAGATCCATCCCCTTCCCAAGAAGCTGGAGAAGAAAGCACATGTTTCCTGGCTGTCATGGAGTGAGGAGCTGAGGCGCGGGGAGGGCTCTGCCTGTCGGAATGTGCCTTGCATTTGGGCTGGGATTCTAATGGATTCTGATGCGATTTTTTCCCTGATTTGTACCAGGCCATCTGGATTTGTTTCTGCGAGATGCTGCTTTAATACACTTCAAATTTCCCATTGAGTCTCAGGCACCAAAGAGAGGGGGAGGGGGTGAATGAAAAGCAAATTTAATAACAGAAAGACCTGAAATCTATTAAATCTACATTAAAATACATTTGGTTTCCCAGTGGGTGCAAAGTGCCATAATGTTTTACTGGGTTTATGACGCTGGCAGAGGCTCTGGATGAAAATGGAGGAGCGAGTCCAGGGTCCCTGCTCAGTAGTTCACTGAGGTGGAGAGAAGGAGTCGTCTGCAGTTTGCAAACGCAGCAAAAACGGAAAAGCCTTCTCGGGTAGATCCGCAGAGAGCTCGTTCCACATGTGTTTCCGTTAAGGATGTTCACAAAACCTGAACAGCGAGAGACGGTCAGGTTCTCAAATTATTCGGGACTCTCGTTTTCCCTCCCGTGCTCCAGCTTTGGCAGGGCCCCTCACACGGCCTCCCCGCGGCTCCCTCCCGCTGCTCCACAGCCGTGGATTTGGAAAGCCATGCAGGGACTCAGGAAAAGGGCCACATCCAGGCACAGGGCTGGATCCAAGGGCTCAGGTTTTTCTCCCCCAGCAGGAGCAGGGGGGACAGGCAGGAGACAGCAGGTCCCACATCCCATGCAGCTCCATAATGGGATTTTGTGTGAGACAGTCTCTGGAACCCTGGGAGTGTTGCAGCTCCATCAGCATCCACATTTTCAGAGGATTAAGCCCCTCTGTGCTTTGGCAGGCGGTAAAACGCCAGCACAGGCTGCCAAGAGAGGTGGGAGATGCCCTATCCCTGGAGTCATCCAAGGTCAGATTGGGCAGGGTTTTGAGCACCCCAGTAAAGTGGAAGATCCCTACAGGAGGGTTGGTCTAGATGGCCTTGAAAGGTCCCTTCCAACCCAAACCATTCTAGGATGGCTCCCGATGTACCCAATGTGCACCAATTCCAGCCCCACAGCATCCCTCTTCCCTCCTCCTGCTCCCACCCTGCTCCTGCAGCTCCCCGTGGGCAGGTCTGTCCCCAAAGGCGTTGCTGGTTTATCCAGCCCTGCTGGTCTGGCTGCTCCGTGTCCCACCCCATGCTGCGCCTCACTGGTCAGGACCAGCTTGGGGGCTTAATTCCTCCCTTCACTGATCCAGGCTCTGGCCCTTTCATCCAGACTGCCCCATCCTCACAGAGCAGAGTTTGTCAAAGGGCTGAGCGGAATCCTCGGATCCTTCAAGACAGGATGAAGGGATGTTCCAGGGGAATGGTCTGCCCCTTGGTGAAGGCCCCTCCATGTGTGCTCAGTCCTTGTGTCCCGTATCCCAGGCTCTGCCTGGTGTCCCAGCCCCAGGAATGGCAGGGCATGGCGTGGAGAGGCCATGTGTGTTCCTGTGTGTGTTCCTGTGTGTGTTCCTGTGTGTGTTCCTCTGGATGCTCCTGTGGATATTCCTGTGGGTGTTCCTGACCACCCCACGGCCGTGCCAGCTGCAGTCCAGCTCCCGCCAAGCCAGCAGCAGATGTTTAGGGCAGAGCGAGTCATCCCCCGGCCAAATTTCCATGCTGGGAGGGAGACTCCTTCCTCTGCCAAAGCCAGGCCAAAGCTTCCCCCAGGATGGGGTTAGCCAGCAGGCCGGAGATAATGGGAAGATGTTAAGGCAACACAGCTGGCAACCATCAGCAGCTGCTCCGGCTGCCGCAGCCCCGGCTCCATTGTTTGCAGGGAAGAGGGATACCGACCTCTGGCCGGCGGTGGGTAGGGAACAGGAACAGGACAGGCTTTGGAAAGGAGGCCAAAGCCCAGCCTGGATGGGTCACAGATGATTAATCTCGCAGGGAGCTGCTCCCACAGCTCCCACAGCTCCAAGAGTCCCAGCGCTAATGAGCCGGTGGGTGAATCCCACCATGCTGACTTTTAAAGACGGACTGGACAAATTCCAGCCCTTCCTCTCCCCCTCCCTTTTCCTACAGCCACCCCAACCAAGCCCTGCCGAGCTCTGCTTGGCGTTTATAAATTCTACTTCGTGTCAGCACCAAACTTGGGAAACTGGGTGAAAAGGCCAGGATTCAGAGGGAGTTCTGTGGGTGGACATGGGTGGTTGTATTCCCTCTGCTTTTCCCCTCCTGGGCAGCTCTCCAAGCCTCCAGCAGAGACAGGGATACAGTTCAGCCTGTCTGGAACATCTCTGGTTCATCAGACCTGAAATAGCCGGGTCCTGCAGACTTGGGAAGTGCATCCACAGACAATCAGCTGTGTCCCACTCCCGTGACACCCAGAGCTGGCAGTGCCGAGGTCCCGCGGCCCCGCAGCTGGAGCAGCACAAATCCAGGCTCGGGAGTGGAGCGTCATCCTTGGCTGAGCCACAAAGGAAGAGGGAGAACCACCCTTAGCAGGCCACATGGCACAAGGAGGATGCTGCCTTCGGTGCTCTTGTCTGCATTTCCAACCGGAGCAGGAGAACTTGGAACGGGTTCAGGAACGAGCTGGGAGCGAGTCAAGGCAGTGGAAAATGTGCATTACAGTGACAGAGCGAAGAAGCTCCGGCTGTTTGGTTTATTGAGGAGACCAAGAGGTGCTTTGCTCACGGGCCACGAGCATATGCACGGAGAGGAGATTTCTGATAGCAGCCGGCTCTTTAATCTAGCAGGAAAAGGCATTACAACATCCCTCCTTGGAAGCTGAAACAAGACAAATCCAGATTAGAAATAAGAAGCACATTTTGAGCCGTCAGAGCAATTAAGTGTTGGAACGAATCCCTGGGGACAGAGTGGGATCTCCATCACTCAAAGGTTTTTCAGGAGGCTGAGAATCTTGCTCAGAAATGTGTTTCAGTTTGAGCACGAGCAACGGGGTCTCCGCCAAGGCTGTGGAATGCAGGGGGTCAGCCTGGCTGGTCACAGTGGTCCCTTCTGGACTGGAAATCCATGGATGGGGTTAGAATTTTCTGAAAGGGGCAGAAAATAATCTAGGACAGGCTGGAGCATTGCTCACCCTGGCTTTTGCATGGAAAGGCTCAGAGATGGAGCCCAGTCCTGCTGCCCCACGGCACAGATGCCCACATTGGGAAGGGGAGGACGAGCCAGGACCACAGCACCGATGTGCTGGTTTTGCAATAGCGGATTTTTGGTGAAGAGGGAAAAAGCCAGCTGGTAAAATACGACCGGTGTTCCTGGGACAGCATGGCAGATCAGTTCTGCTCTGCTGTGTCCCCAAGGCCAGCAGTCATGGGAAGTGTCCGTGCTGGGGACAACCACCGTCCCCCAAGACACCCCTGCACAAAGAAACCTCCCCCAGGCAGCTCTGGGAGATGCAGGTTCATGCCCAGCCCAAGGTGAAGCAAACCCAGATGGAAAATCTGTCAGGGCTAGAAGGAAGCCAGCTTGGAATGGCTCCCTTTTCAATTAATTGAATTTCGTTTTTAATGATTATTTTCAGGCGCTTTTAGTCCTGGACAAAAGGAGCTTTAAATTCTTCAGGAGCAGTGACTGTTCCAGGAGGGGTGAGGGAAGGTGGGAAGCCCGCGGGACTTCGTTAGGAACGCTGGAGCCGATGGGAAGGAGTGGCTCAGCACGGCACAGGCCAGCATGAGGAAAACCTGGCAATTAGTCCAGGCCCAGCAAAACCCCCTCGTCCTGTCCTTGCCCTTGGAAAGGCTCCGGAGCAGATCCAGGAGATACAGCACCAGCAGACACAGAGGCACCATGTCCAAGGGCAGTGGTCCCACACTGGGAAGCTGCCTGCTCCTGGTTGGATCCAGCAAATGTCAAGCTGTCAATCCCACAGCGATTTGGGGCCACCAGTGATCCCTCCACAGGATGATAACACTGCTCCAGCTATGAAAGAGGAGCACTCTGCTCTTCCAGCCCCTCACGGAGCGAGTGAATTTGGACATTGGTACCACCACAGCCTTGGGCACTGCTGGAGATGCCTGGTTAAGATCACATGGAATCATGGAAACAAAATAGTCTGGGGTGGAAGTGATCTTAAAGGCCATCTCATTCCACCCCTGCCATGGGCTGGGACACCTCCCACTATCCCAGGTTGCTCCAAGCCCCAATGTCCAACCTGGTCTTGGACACTTCCAGTGGTCCAGAGGCAGCCACAGCTGGTCTGGGCAACCTGTGCCAGGGCCTGCCCACCCTCATGGTAAAACCCTTCTTCATGGCAAAATGCTTCTTCCAGCAAACCACTGGACCTTCCCAGGGGTGGGATAACCAGTTACTGGGTGTCCCATCAGCAGCTGGGATGAGGCTCAGCCTGACAGGAACAGCAGAGAGAGAGCACACGTTGAATATCTCTCTCCAACTGCATGTGGTGTTGGAGGACTTGGAATTGTCTGGGGCTGCAAGTCTGCTCGCTGTGGGTGAGAACCAAGGCCAGGATTATCCACCNGGGACAGAGGGACAGAGGGACGGGACAGGAGCTCTGAGGATGCTTTAACAACACCTTCCCCTCACTTATGCAAAACCAAGAGAGGGTCATGAACCCGCCAGCTCAGAATCTCCAGGATTTGGTTATTATATTTAATTTAATGCTCCTCTTTCTCCTCCTTAATTGCATTTATCGTCATTAAAATATCAGCAGAAGATCCTGGCTCTGGCCCAGGCTCTCTGGTGCTCCTAGGAAGTTTCCCATTTATTTGATGGATTCAGCCACCTGCTCCTGGCTCTTCCCTGCTCTGTTTGCAGAGGGCAAAACCTCATCGGGAGTGAAGCAAGAGCCAAAAAAAGTGGAAGAAAATCAACATGGGCACAGAAATTCAGCCATTTTAGAGCAGTTGGAGAAGGGGTGGGGCAGGATTCCACCTGGGATTTTCAAACCTCATCCTCGCCAGCTGAGGGAATTCTGGTGGCATCAGTCCATCTCTCTGGATATTCAGTATTCATGTAGCAGTTCCTCCCTTTCAAAAGGAGCAATAAATAGGAATTAGGTCTTGAGACCACTTTGGCACGACTGGGATGTTACAAATGGTAGGAATTAAAGGCAGAGCAGGAAGCAGCTGATCCGTTGTGGATGAAGGCAGGGATGAAGGCGAGGCAGGTTCACGCCAGCATCTCCCAACGCCTGGAGCTGCACCTTCTCCTCCTCCCTTCCAGGATCTTCCTTCAGCTGCTCCTCCCTGGATCCCCACAGATGGGCAGCAAGGGCCTTTCCAAGCCCAGAAGTCAGGGGATGATGGGGAATGTTTGCCTCATCCTCCCTCTGGAACCCAGGAGAGGCCTCTGCGTGTGTCTCCACAATCCTGGAACTTCAATCCCGTATTTACCTCCATCCACGCCTGGGCGGGCGGGTTTTAGAGCAACCTGGAGTGGGGAATCACAGCGGGTGGAGAGGAGCAGGGAGAGATCCCATGGATGCACAGTGATGGGATACCTGGGGAGCTTGGGAAGGCTGGTGTGGATCTGACAGTGTCCATGAGCAGGAGGACACAGGAGGCTCCGCCTGCCCAAGGAATGTTCATTACACCACGGAGGTGACACCAAGGACACGGAGTTGCCATCAGCCAGTGTGTGCTTTGCTGTGGGGAGACAGGAAAAATCCCCTGGCTGTGGAAAAATCCTGTGTCCCGTTTGGGGATGTCCTCAGAGGCCCAGAGGTAATTCAGAGACTGACAGAAAGAGGCCCAGCTTCCCCCTTCCCTTTGGGCAGGGCTTTGATCCCCTCCAAGTCACAAGTCAGCTGCTCCCTCATGTTTTCTTCCCAGAAGAAAGACAATCCACAGCTCCAGCTTTCCAGTTCTGCCCAGGGCGGCTCTGGCAACCAGAAAATGGGAGGCACAGAGCTCCGAAATGGAAGCAAAACCCAGACACATTTGCATGGGAGCGTTTTTGCCGTCTCTGGAGCAGCAGAAATGCCTCTCCGTGGACTCGTGTGGTTTCTCTCCGGGTCTGTGATGAAATGTGTGGCACGGGGAGGGGTTCATTAGCGAAGCCTTCAGAAGGTCTTGTGAAGGCCTCAAAGTCCTCCAAAGCTGTTACCACAGGGAGAGCCAAAGACAAGCCCTTGGCTCCGGTTCAGGACTGTCTTTATTGCAGGAGGCCTTGGAACGGGGCAGGAGGAGCCGAGCTCCGGAGCTGCCCAAGTGCAGAGCTCTGGCAGCACCACGTCCTGGCCCCGTGGGGCACAAAGGAGGAGCCACCCCCAGCAAAACCTCCCCGGCCTCTCCCAGGGGTGGGGAAAGGGTCAAGTGATGCTCCCAGCAGCCAAGAGATGAACAATGGAGCCCGAGCACAGCTTTGCCTGGCCAGGGGATCCCGTCCCGTCCCACCAGCCCCCCGCAGTGCCCATGCTCGTGGGACACAGCTCCAGCCCCACGGGGTGGGATGTGGGCTGCACCAACCCTGGAACACCCAGACCCTCCGGATAGTGCTTGTCTTCATTCTGTCTTCCAAGCCTTCTATTCCCCTTAGGAAAACTGCCGGGTTTTGTCCTGGTGCTGTTTGCCAGACCAGCCCCCTCCAGAGAAGCCCTGCGAGGGAAACGAGACCCTCTGGGCCCCCTCCCATTCCCTGAGTGCTCTCAGGAGTGGCATCCGTCACTGCTGCGTGTGGAAACCTCTCCTGGCACTCCTTTGGGGCTGAGGGGGCTGGGATGAGGCTGAGGGACAGGAGAGGGCACAGGGAGCGTTGGGTTGGCAGTCACAGGCCTGGTGACACCTCTGGAGTGGAGGGGGGATGGAGAATGAGCCGTGCGGGAATGAGCACATTCAAATCCATGGCTGCTCCTGGACATGGCACCTCCCTGGTGAGGGGCTGAGCCCCCCCAGATCTTGGCAGCAAAGAGGGGAGCTCCTGGATTTGGGGTCTCTGCCCCAGCCTGAAGCTTGAGGGTGAAAATCTAAAACACTTCAGAAAAGATGAGCCTTTTTTGGGGGGAAGAGGCTGAGTGTTGGCTCTTACAGCTTCCAGCAGAAGATGCTCACGGCTGGCCCATCCCTGGAAGCGTCCAAGGCAGGCTGGATGGGGCTTGGAGCAACCTGGGATAGTGAAAGGTGTCCCTGCCCATGGCAAGCATGCAACAAGATGAGTTTTAAGGTCCCTTCCAACCCAAACCATTCTGGATTCTCCAACCCTGAGCTCTCCGATATCTCAGACCCCCTAGCACCAAGGACGAGCCCACGGGAGAGCTCTCCCTTCACAGCCTGGCGGGATAACCCGGGGGGGAAAAAAAAAACGGGATAATGCAGAATCAGATGGCTCTGTGCCTCCTCCTGAGACACAAAGAGAGAGCAGTGCCTGGAGCAGAGATTCCAGAGGAGGTCTGGGCTCCGGGAGGGCCTCCACCAGTGACACGGGGCAGCTGCGTGGTGGGGGACACCCAGCAGACAATCCTGCAGATTCAGCCCTCCAGATGGCACAGAGATAACTAATTACTTGCTAATTAATAATCAGTTTCCTGTGATTTTTATCTTAATTGGGCTCTTTCCTACCGAGCTTTCTACGGCATCTCCCTGGTTTGGAGGGAACGGCGCTGAGCTGTGGTCCCCTGGTTGCTGAGGTCCCCGTTCCTCATCTGTGAATGAAGGGAATGCTCCCACTCCCTTCCCAGTGTGGGAAGGGGCTGGGTGGGGCAGTCCCGGGAAGGCCTGGGAGCTGTCAGAGCTGTTGATGGGAATGTTGTGCCTCAGGGCATCGCCCACAGGCTTTTGTTTGCCTATGAAAGCCTGAGCACTTCTGGAGGACTATGAATAATAAATCCACAAAAATAATCGATAGCAGGGGAACTCCTGGGTCAGGGCTGCCAGGGACATGTGGCAGTATCCTGCCTCTCCTCCTCTCCTGCCAGGCCAAGACAGGACATCTCACTCTCCCCAGTGGAGCTGGCACTTACCCACCACCCCATCCTGCCCCTTCCCACACCTCAGACCCCCCAAATTCCCCAGATCCTCATCCTTCCAGATCCCAACTGGAACAGGCTGAGCCAAGCAGCCCCTGGCCACATGCTGACTGTCCCCCCCATCCCATCCCTGCTGGTCCCCTGCCAGCTCCTGGAGGGACCAGCCAGCCTCAGGTGAGCAGCATCCCTGTCCTGGCTCCCTGACCTGGAAAACTCAACCACATCCTCATGGACCCCGAGGGGAAGGGGCACAAATCACGGGCCACTGCTGGGATTTCCTCCTGGGAAAGGAACTCCGGCACAATTAGCACACACGGGCCGGAATGATCCCTTCCATAGTTGTGGCTGGGAAGGAAGTGTGTGGAGGCAGGTGCTGAGCGTGCTGGGCTGGGAGGAGTCCTGTGCCACAGGGCTGTGTCCCCCATCCCTGGATTCCCGGGATGGAGGGGCTGGGAAGAGGAGCTCCAGCTCCCAGAGAACACCCTTTGCGTTCAGTCTTGCTGCTGCCTCCAGGCACAACCACGAGGAAGAGGATGGTGAAGGATCTCAGCAGTTCTGGGTTGGGAAAGGGTGGCAAATTTCCCCCCACGTCCTCCCTAGCTTTCATGCCAGGATCTGCCCAGCCTTGGCTTTGCCCACGGGCATCACCGGGATGTGCCGGCACCCCCAGGCTGAGCTGGGTCACACCAGGACCCCCTGTGCAGCAGCAAGGTGGGGAGAGCTTGGGGCAGAGTGAATCCCTGGGAGCAGCTTTTCCAAGGTTTATTCATATTCCAGGTATTTTGGTGCGTTGGCTGTAATTACAGTTCAACATCTGAGGCAAAACAAGAGCAGAAATCTTCCAACCACTTTAAAGAGCGACTTTGAGTGAGGAAAGCAATAAAACACCCCGTGCTTAAACAAATCCTTCCCACCTTTCATCATTCCCCTTCCCAGTCCTGGCTAATTATCAAAGCTATCCGTGTTTTGGGAATGGGCCCCTTTCCCCCTCCACCCTGCCTTGCAGCCTCAGTCCTTCCTTTGGGGTATCCCGGTGCTTCCCGGTGAGCAATGCCAGGCTCTGGCTGGAAGGAGCTGACAGGGGTCCCAGCCCATGTGGGGCAGCCTGGGGTCCCTCCAGCAGTGCAGGGGAGGTGACAGCAGCTCTTGGGGAGGGGACATCCCTTCCAGAGTGCAGCAGGGCAGGGCGCTCAGCATCCCGGGAGCTGCTTTGCCTGCGGCTGCCCCTCATCCCGGCGGAATAATGGAGCCTTACATCCCTGCCACGGCCGGGCTGGCATTGTTCGCTGGCATGGAATCCATCCCAAAATGATTTATTTTTAAGAAGGGAACAAAGCGGGGGTTCTGGCTTGGCTGCGGGGCACGGAGAGGAGGGACAGGGAAGGAAGGATTGAAAGCTCCCATTGAGTGTTCCAGCCTCGGGAGAGCTCTCGGCTGTGGGGAAGCTCAGGGAGCACGTCTGGGCACTCTGAGCCTCCCCCTGCCCTGCTGGTTCCCAGGCTGGAGGGCTCCTGCCCCCCAAAGCAGCTGCTTTTTCCCAGGAGAGCAGCATCCTGCAGCATCCTGGGGCACATCCCACTGTTCCCAGCCTCCCCAGGACCATCAAATTCCTGCTGTGGAGCCTGCAGAAGGAGAGGCAGCCCAGCTCCACAGTGGGAGCTCAGCCCCGTCCCCTGACCCACACAGGGGGGTCACAGTGGTGGGATAAAGGGACAGGAGAGCAGCTCCAGGGTGGCAGAGGTGGCTGTTGGGCACCGGGAATGCCATCCCTCCAGGGATTCACGCAGGTGTTGCTGGAGCCAGTGGTCCATGCTTCAAAGCATCCATGTGATCCCAGCAGCCCGGGAAAAGCTGCTCCCACACCTGCTCCCAGCCCTGATTTATCTGCTGAGGTTTCCCCTCAAGCCTGGCAGGAAAACAAAGAGGGAAATATGAGCACGATCACTGAAATAACAATTGCTTTAATGCATTATCAGGCACAATGATTTCCTGGTGGCAAAAGGATGATGGAGTGAGGCCAGCCGGGATTGCGGGAAGGCGGCGTGCAGCATTCCAATAGGTAACGGCGTGGCTGGAGCAGCCTTGGGAAGACCTTTGGGGATGGGAACTACCTTGGGACTGACTCTGAGGAGGGTGCAGGAGGGGCTGAGCCAGCTTTTGGGAAAGAAACCCCAGGACAGGCAGTGAAGTGAATTCCATTTGGAGAGCGGGAACATGGGCAGAGAGGGAGACCTGCTCCCCTGGTCTCCATGCAGATCATTCCCGGAGCCAGCTGTGTCCTAGGGAGTGGCAGCTGCTGGCCAGCAGATGAAGGCAAAATTATGGAAAGAAGAGCAAACTCCCCAAAAGCCCCGGAGTGCAGAGCTCCCAGCGCTCCTGCTGCAGCCTGCCAGAGTCCGGGGATTTCCCTTCCTGTCGCCAAGCCAGCTCCTCAAAGAGCTGATCCCTGCCCGAGTGTCTGCTCCCGGGGAAAAACTGGATGTTCTCCACTGGAGTGCTTGTTGGCAGGAGGGATAAACAGCCTGGGAAGGGCAGGGCGTGTGGAGTGGAACGGGGAACCTGCCGCTCTCCTCCCGCTCCTTACCAAAGAGGATGGAATCAGGGATCGGAGGTGCCGTAACCTGCCTGTGGGCGGGATCTGTCCCGGTCCCAGCATCCGGAATCCCTGGGAATCCCTGGGACCTGCCAGGGGTCAGGGTGGGAGCCGGAGAGGTGACACAGGAGCAGAGGGGGGAGCCCCAGGGAGGGTTCCCGGTGCCAAGCCGGGAGGTGACCCTGGGGGTGACCAACAGCACGAGGCTGCTCTGGGTGGCACTGCAGGGTTTGTCCCGTCCCTGGGGACACTGCACCAGGATGCTGGAACAGCGTCCAGCAGCTCAGGATGGGCATGGAGGTGGGATCCAGGCTTCATCCCCGAAAAGAGTTTGGATGTGATTGTGGATAATCTGGGTTGCCCAGAGAAGCTGTGGCTGTCCCTGGATCCCTGGAAGTGTCCAAGGTCAGGCTGGATGGGGCTTGGAGCAGCCTGGGATAGTGGCAGGTGTCCCTGCCCGTGGCAGGGGGTGGAACAAGATGAGCTTTAAGGCCCATCCCAACCCAAACCGTTCTGGATTCTGTGACTTTTCCCATCCTGCTCCCTCATGGATTGGTCCCTGGATCCCATCCCTGCCCACATCCTTGCCAAGGCTGATTTGACTCTCTCTGGTGCCATCACCCACCCTTGTGACCTCACGCATCTCCCTCCACCTTCCCACCTTGGCCTCCCCCCTTCCAGCTCTGTCCCCTGTCACTGGGTCACGCTGCACTGACTCCCTGCATTCCCAAACCGGAGCGAAGAGGACGGAGCTGCTCCCCAAGTCACCCTGTTCTTGGTGTGGATTCCCTTTTTCCCCCAAATCCAGCCCTGAGAGGCTGTTGGCAGGTCAGGCCCAGGCCATGCCAGCCCTGCCAGCCCCTTTGCCAGCTGCCTGCTCGCCACTGGCTGCTCCTGCTCTGAATTACCCAGCTGGGCACATTCCAGCAGAAAAGTGGAATTTTTTTTTTTTTCCCCCCTCTCTTCCCCTTCCCCTTTCCAGGAGCCCCCTTTGATTTAGTGCTTGTGAAAAGCTGCAGGACGTGGCCCCGAGGCACAGTTCAGGTCCAGAGCAGCGGAGCACAGCACAGATTGCTCGGGATTAACCTGCCTGGGAATGGTGCCCGAGCGTCCCGGCCGTGCCAAGTGCTGCTCGTGTCCGGATACCCAACGGAGAGCCAGGCTGGGAGCAGGAGCACCTGCTTCAAATCCCATGGAAAAGGGTCCTGGGCACCCCAAATGAAGCTGTGTGGGGAAAGGCACCAATGCCAGGGATCCCCCATCCCAGTGGGGAGAGAAACTCTTCCAATGTTGTAGTTGGATCTGGACCATGAGCACCAGAAAACATTCCCCTGTTTCAAGTTCCATTTCCCCAAATTCCCAAAGTTTTTCCATTGAGGAAAACCTTCCCAGAGCCTGTGCAAATTCAGGAAGGGAATGAAAATCAGATCGGCTACACCTGCAGAGACAGAGGAGGGGACAGACTGCCTGGCCTCAACACAGGGTCCCGTCTGGAATTCAGTGGGATGGGGTCTGGATTTGGAACAAAACTCAGGACAGGTGGAGAGCTGAAAACTGCTCTGAGTGTGCCCCCAGCCTTGCCAAGGCTGCAGATCCCCCACAGCTGGGAACTCCCACATCCAACTGCTGGGATGGGCAGCAGGGCAGGGAAGGATGTGGGAGCACCTTTGCAGCTCCATCCCTGCAATTCCAACTCCTGCTCCATTGTTGCTTCTCCAGCCCTGGAGTGTCATTCCTGGGCCTTCATCCCTGCCAGTCCATCCCTGCCTCTGTGTCCCTGCAGCTTTATCCCTGCCATCCATCCCTGGGATTCCATCCTTGCTGCTCCCTCCCTGCAGCTCCATCCCTGCCTCTCCACCCCCCCCGAGGCTTCATCCCTGTGGAATCTCCAAGCTCTGCAGCTCGGAGGGCTCGGGATACTCCTGAAACAAAGCCACACATCGGGATGATGCTTCGGAACGTTTGAAATTTGACCACCACAAAGGANAAAAAAAAAAAAAAAAAAAAAAAAGGGTTAATGTGAAAATAATAAATTGCAAACATTCCTGTGGTGGAAGTGGATTCTCTTCTCCTTTTATCCCTGCACATTGTCCTCGCAGCAGCCGTCTGTGAAATTGCACTGTTATTGAAGTAATTCTGGGGGTAATTAGAGTTAATAATTCAGTATTTTATTTCTATTCTCCAGTTACTGCAGGGGGAAAAACACACAGATCCATAATCCAGGGAGCAAAGGCACGGTTTTCCTTTTCATGGCAAAAATAGCTTTGGTTGGGTCCAATCCTTCCCTGTGCCCACCCACAGCCCACGGCACCCGCTTCCTGCTGCTCCCTGCCTGGGGAATTCCAGCCCCATGAACGTTCCACAGCCTTTGGAGCATCCTCGGGTGGGATTGGGGTCACTGGAGCAGGGAAAGAGGGCGATTCAGGCACTCACGGCCCCGGGGAGTTGGGGTCCCTGTGAGGAGCTGCACGATCCCAGGATCCCTGAGACAGGATGCCCAATCCCGGGGTTCCTGCAAGGTGCTGCCTGATCCTGGGATCCCTGTGAGGGAATGCCCCATCCCAGAATTCCTGCAAGGGGCTGCCCACTCCCGAGATCCCTGTGAGGGGATGCCCAATCCCGGTGGGCACCCACAGGGTGCCAGGGCCCGGTCACCACCTCCTCACGTTTCCCGCTTTGAAACATTAAAGGAGTTTTCCATTCAATTATTTGGAATTAAGTTTGGCAGTGGAGCCCTTTGGGAGGGATCAGATTGATTTCCTCAGTGAAATGACTTTGGAGAGGACTCGGGCTGGTTCCTCGTGCTAATTATCCCAGGCAATAATTAAGCCGTCAGCAGTTGGGGGGCTGGGGGTTTATCTGGGGAGGGAAGGGGAAGGTGAGCCCACCCCAGGGGCTCAGCCCGGCCCAGGGCTGGGCTCAGCCTCTCCAAACAGGATTAGGGCAGGAGACAGACCCAGCGCAGGAGTTATTAGAGCAGGAAATTTCAAATTATATGGAAATAATCTTCGGAGTGCGAGTTTATTTTGGAACTTTAGACTTAATAATTCAGCACTTCTGGGATTTGGCATGCGAAGTGACAAAGATTAAAGGCGTATTGTCAGGTTCGCCATTCCGGGTTTTCCAGCGTCCCGGGCTTTACCTGGGTTACAAACACAGCGGGATGGGATGATCCTCATGGATTCCCTGTGCCTGGAAGTTCCCGGGCTCCCTGTGGAGCTGCAGGGATTTCAGAGCCCGGACAGCGCTGGAACAAGGGCTCGGATTACCAAGATGAAAATATTCCCCAGAACATGTGTGAGCACATTATGAAGTCTAATCATAAATAATTAAAACTTAGCTACACTTGTCAAATAAATGAACAAAGTACAGTTTGTGCTGCATTATCCTCGCCTTCCCCCGCCGCTGTTTGTCACCAGCTCCTCGAACCGGGCAGACTATTTATAGCAAACAACATATTCCAACCATTTTGCCCTTGGTTTTTTGGTTTTTTTATTGTTTTTTTTTTCCTTTCTTCCTGCCTGGGAACTGTTCAGGAACAGCCTCTGATTCTTTACTAATTTCTCCGCTCTCCGTAATTGCTCCAAATCCGTTTCATGTGCGTTGACTCCAGCGCTGGGGTTGATTGCAAACAGCTCCCAGCGCATCCCAACGCTGGGTTTGCTGCTTCCAGCTTTTGGGATTGCTGCTTCAGCCCCCAGTGCCACAGGCAGGGAGCAGAGCCAGGGTTTACCTGGAAGCTGGAGCACGCTGGGGGGATTGAACTGTTTTGGTCTTAGAGAGGTTTCATTATGTAGAAGTGGCCCTGGTGTGACCCCACGGATATTGGAGATGGGAAAGAGGGGAAAGATGCTACAAAGAGATATCATGGTTTATTGCTGAGGTGTGTGAGGGAAGGGAGATGCAAATTCATGCGCTTATTTTTTAATAGTGGTGGGGACTGGGAGAACGAATTCCCACTTCGTGTCGTGTTTTGTAACAGGGAGGAAGGGAATTCATATTTCAGTGTTTGGCACGGAGGAGGAGTTGGAGGGTAAATAAGTCTGTTGATATTTTAGACTTCGTAAGGAAGATTTCAGAAGGGTTTGTTTATAGACAGCCATGGAATCATGAAATGAATCACAAAATCCTAGAATGAATCACAGGAGAGGTTTGGTGGGAAGGGGCCTAGAAGCCCGTCCATTGTCACCCCCTGCCATGGGCAGGGACATCTCCCTCTGGACCAGGTTGCTCCAAAACCCATCCAACCTGTGCTGGAGCACTTCCAGAATATAAACCCTGTACCTTACAGGTCACGTTTGCCTCCACTTGCTGTTGGGGAGGCGGACAGGGCTGCCCATTCCCACCACAGGATGGCCAGGGCTCCCACCCCAACACAAATCCCTGTTCCAGCTGCACCAAGCTCAGTCTCTCCATGAGCAGCAGCATCTCCATGGAACGATCTCCCTCGTCCATCAGGCCGGTCCAGCCTCCCCAGCCCGCTCCCCATCCCTCTGGACTCTCCGGGCTGCGAGGCAGCTCCAGCTGTGCCGTGCCCAGGCAGCGCTGCCAGCCGGGATAACACAGCTCGGGGCACGGCTGCTGTGGGCTGTGGCCACTGGGGCAGGATTTTACATGACCCAACGTCTCTTCGTGGCTGCTTTTATGGCAAATATGCACAGGGGAGATACTGGAGCCGGGGAGAAAAGGAGTTCAGAGCCAGCGTGAGCCTTCAGGTGGTTCCTCGTTCCCGGGCTGGGTTATTTTCCTACGGAATTGCATTGCTTTGGTTGGGGATTTTTTTTAATAAAGGAGAAATCACCTTCAAAGCGGCGTTTCCGTTAACCCCTTGCCGCCTGTGGGACAGAGCCAAGGGTGGTTCCAGCATGGAGCGAGGCATTGGAGCGACAGGGGTGGCTTTGGCAGGGAAGGATGAGGGAGAATCCCTGAAAAAATCATCCGCCTCCAAAAAAACTCAGATGAACACCCCAAGCCTCCACACTGCCTTCTGCTGCTGGGGGGACCACTGGACCATCCAAGACAAGGACAACAAAAATCTCGTCCAGCCAAGGTGGAATGGGACCGTGGAGAATTGCTGCAGTTTTAGTGTCAGTTTTCAGTTTTACCAAAAAAAAAACCCCAAAAAACCAAAAAAAACCACCCAAAAACAAGCAAACCCCCCCCCCCACCTTGTAAATAACATTTAGCAAAAGAAAACAAAATTAAACCAATTCAAGGCACTCTTGTGAGAAGTCAGAAGACAAACAAAGCAGTGGCCGGGGGTAGAAACCTCTTCCAGTGCCGTGTTCCAGAGGCTTCCCTGCTGGCAGGGCCGGGCGATGCCGGATGAGGTGGCACTGCCAGCTCTGCCCTGGCTGCCGCGTGAGCCTGGAGTGACTCAGGGGATGGGAGCCAGCCGGGCTCACCTTGCCCGGGGGGAATGTCTGGGAGCTCAGCTCCTGCAGGGAGGTGTTGAGCCCATCACCCCCAACCCGCGGCCCCGAGCGCGGCGCTGGGGGTGGGGGAGATGAAAGCGGGGCTCGGGAGGCGCCCCCAGACAGGGGGACCGCACCCCGTGCCCTCCCTTCCGGCCCGGGGCCACACCCGGCCCGAGACAAAGAGCCTGAGCAGGAATTTGTCCCGGGGCTGGTGTCTCGTCAGGGCTTCGTCATTCCGGCCTCGTCTGGGATGTGCTCGGCCCACGGGAAACTTCCAGCCGGATCTCGGGAGGAACGTGGCACCTCGCGCCTGGCCCCGGGGCGCGGCTCCCCCTCCGCGCCTCCCGCATCCTGCGGGATGCTCCGTGCCCGCTCTGCAGCCCCCGCTGCCCCTCCGCAGCAGCTCCCCCACTCCTTCCCCCCGGTCTCCCCAGCTCCAGACAGGCAGCTCCCGGAATTCTCCTGGCATTTCAGCCTCGTCGCTGCCCCGAGGGAAGTGAGGACTTTCCAGCTCTCCGGTTCCCGAGGTGGTCAGCCAGGAACGGCACGGACCCGCTCCCGGGAGCGCCAGCGCCCAGCACCGCTCCGGGCTCAGCCATGCCAAGGGATTTGGGAGGATTTCAGGCCTTTCTGTGTCTTTCCTAAACGCAGAAAATGAAGAGGCACTTAAGAATCTGCTGTTTATATTGAAAGCCAAAATCCCTTTAGAATTTAATCTCACGGTGATGGATTTAATACTGTTACAGACAGGCGAGTTCTTTTTATATCACGGGAGCGCTGGGAACTCTTTGAAGCGGGATTTTGTTGCAAACAGGGTATTTGTCCCCAAGGCCCTGTCACGGCGATGTCTGGATCTGTGGGTGACAGAGTGGCCAGGGAGGGGACGTCCCACAGGGGACATTCCTGCGCTGTGACATGCAGAGGTCACGGCGTGGCGCCCCGGGGTGCACGGTGACACCCCGGAGCGTGAGGTGGCACCTCAGGGTACACGCCAGGCACCGTCACTGCCCAGGACCAGGCCTTTGCTCTGCCCAAGGCCTCCTGGAATTCTGGTTTTCCCGGGGAGGTGGGTGATGCTCCAGGCTCAGCAGATGCAGCATTGGGAGCTGCCCCGTGCTCCCAGGGCTCTGCTGGATGCGTGGCTGCTGCTCTGGGATTCTCACTCCCTCTCTAACATAAAAGCTATCCTTTAAACTATAAAAAATATCCCTTTCCAGGGAAAATGGGGTGGCCCGAAGGCCGGGCCTGCAGCAGCAGAGCTCCCCATCCCTGCTGAATCAGCCCTGGCTCAGAGGGAGCAGCCGGCACCCTCTGAATCACCGGCCCGGTGCCGCGAGTGCCAGCACGGCTCCCATCGCTCCCATGGCTCCCATCGCTCCGGATGACCCAGTTCCCACCCGAGGAGCCGGGGAGAGATTTTCCACCCCGGCCACCGCAGGCGAAGGAGGGCTGAGCTCATCCTGACGCAATGGGAGATGAGGATGAGGGAGAGGGAAGGGGACAGAGCCACGGGGTGGTCCCTGGCCTTGCTGCCCGCGCCGAGTCACCCCGCGGGGCCCGGGGATGCTCGGCAAACAAACACGGAGGGGTGGAGAGGATAAAGACACACCCAGCCCTCCATCCCAAACGGACCCCGTGCCCTGGCGGCGGGACACTGCTCCCCCTTATCCTGGAGCACCCCCGAGCCCGAGGGGAGGTGCGGGGCCGGTTCTGTGTGTGCTGGTGGAACCTCGGGGGCGTCTCCCGCAGCTGAACCTGGGGCCGAGCTCCCGCCCCTCCTCGGCAATAAACCTGCCGGCAGGAGTCACTGACCTTGTCCCCATCTTTCAGCTGCTGTTCCAGGAGACCGAGAGGGGACACACAAGGTCGCTGCCTCTCGCCGGCAGCGGCTGAGTGGCCGTTTCATCACCAAGGAATAGGCTGGTGCTGAAGAACGCCCGGGCCAGGGAAAGGAGCTGACAGACGGGTGGGGGGCTGGGACAGCGGGGAGGGGGCTGTGGGAAAGCTGAGACACTTTGTCCTTATCCAAAGATCCCGTTTAAGGTCGTGCCCCGTGGGGGGCCCTGACGCAGCCTGGCCGTGGGGCACAAGGGGTCCATCCTCGCACAGCTCCTTCCCCTGCCCGGAAAAAGCAGTTTCAGCCTCAAATCCCTCCTGACGTTTCCCTGAGCATTGGAGCTTCCCATCGGAAGCTGCCTCACTACCATGCATCTGTCTCGCTGTAGACTTTCTGGAATGACGTGCTCGAAAGAGCTGTCAGATTTGGTTAAAATTAGGCAGCAGACTCCAAGTTATTACTGGAGGACAGATGGACATTCTAGGGATGCGGCGTGTGCCCAGCAGCGCTGGAAAACCGAACCCCAGCTACCGCCGAGAGACGGGGCTGGGAGGGGCCGGGGGCTGAGGGCTGAGGGGGACTGTGAGACATGCCGGGCTGGTCCTGGCAGATGGTGTCTGTGGCACAGGGGCTGGAAATTGGGCTAAAACCTGTCCTGGGGAGAGCTGGCCCCGTGCCGACCGGGCGGAGCCTTGGGCTGCTGCTTTCCCCAGCCGGGGGAGCCGAACGTTTGCTCCAGCAAGAGGATGCTCCTGAAATCCTTCAGAGAGGAGTAGGAGAGTGGCCACCATCCAGCCTGGCAGCACTTCAGCAGCCGCCCTCAAGGAGGCAACAAACTGTTCAGCAGAAAAGCTGTCATTTGAGAAGGAAACTATAACCTCCTCCTGTTCCCTGCCGGCCGCAGGACGAGAAGGACAAACCCCGTGTCCGGCAGTGCCCTTGGACAGGCAGCGTCCCGACCATCCTCCTCTCCAGGGCCTGAGCAAAGCTGCTCAGGAGGCACAAGGGAAGAACCAGGGGAGGGTCGTGACAGCCCACCCCAGCTGGAAAATCCCTCCCTGCGCTGGAGCTGCCGAAAATCCCAACACTCCCCCCATGAGGGACTGCAGGGGTTCAGGGTGTGGGGCAGTTCTCCCCTCTCCCAGTCCCTGAGGTCTCCCCCGACGCTGGCCTATCCCGGTGAGCATTCCCAGGGCCAGTGGTGCCACTCTCCCTCGCAGACAGGTAATTACCATGTCCCCGACTCGGCTGTAATGAGCCCAGGTGCTCGTTTTCCATCCAAGAAATTTACTGGCAGATCCTCCATCAAGAACCGAGTCCCAGGGAAGGGGCCAGGAGTGTGGCTGTGTCGGTGATGGATGCGCAGGACACGGGAGCAAAATTGCCTCCTCCGGGGGGAAGGGAAACAGCAGATGAGGAAAAGGGGTTGGGAGTGAGGGGAAGGAAGAGACAAAGGAAGGAAAAGGAGTAGTGAAGGGGACAGGTGGTGGTGAAGGAGTAGGGAGGGCCAGGGAGCATCTCTGGGAGAGGGAAAGGAGGACCAGGATCCACAGTTGGGACATGGATGCTCCACACCCCGTGGCTGAGGGATACGCTGACATTCCTGCAGGTGGCATTCCCTGTGTGTGACATTCCCTGCTGTCCCATGCACAGCAAAGCCTGGCTTCCAGCCCTGCAAGGTCAGAGCTCTGTTCACAGATACCGGGGTGAAGGAATAAAAACCCACCCATAATTCACACAAAAATGAATCAACTCCCTCCAGGTCCTTCAGCCTGACTCAAATTCCTGATAAATTTCATTACGTTTGGTGTTTTCATGTCCAGCAGCACAATTGCCTCCATAAAATTCCAGTCCTTAAAGGAGACCTGTAGGAAAGGTGGGGACACTGATAAGGGCAGGGACTGTTGTGACAGGCCAAGGGGAGGTGGTTTAAAAATAAAAAGGGAAGATTTAGATTGGATATAAAGAAAGATTTTTTTTTTTTTTAATGATGAGGGTGGTGAGAACACAGGCTGCCCAGAGAAGCTGTGGCTGTCCCATCCCTGGAAATGTCCAAGGCCAGGTTGGATGAGGCTTGGAGCAACCTGGGATACTGGAAGGTGTCCCTGCCCATGGCAGGGGGTGGAATGAAATGACCTTTAAAGTCCTTTTTCAACCCAAACAATTCCATGATTTCTTTGAAATAGACTGAGCTCCTTTCCAGACCCTGCCAGACTCCTTTCCCCAGGGGCGGCTCCAAATTTCCACCCACCACCTGGTCAGAACCTTTCCCTAATTACCGCCCTAAATTAATTCTTCACCAATCTAGAACCATTTGACCTTACACTGATATAACCACTGCCTTCCCTCCCTATTTGTCTTTTTCTCCCCCAAATTTCCGGGGAGTCATTCCATCTCTTCCCAAGCTCCATTTTGTGGAGCTGAGCAAACCTCTGTCCCTGCATCCCCTGTCACCAGATGGATCCGGTGACAGAGAGCCTGGAATCAGCTCCCTGAGCCACAGGCAGGCACCTGCAGCAGCCCAGGCTCAGCAGGGTCAGGTCCAAAGTTGCTCTGAGCATTTACTGCCCTAGTTCTGATCTGCACATTTATGTCATTTGTAGCTGGGCAGCTGATCCAAATGTGAATGCACCCAAAATGGCTGGTTCAGCATCCCTGCTCCCTGAAATGGGGCTTTTCCTCATGCCTGTGATGCAGAACAAGGGATTGGACCTAGCAGAGGGCTGGGGAAGGCCCAGGCAGAGATAAAACACTTAAAAAAACAAATGATCTAAATGTTAAGGGAGGAAAAACTTAATATACTAAATGTAAATCTATTTTTGTTACATCTGTTCAGATCCTTTAAGGAGCTTTAGGACAGCTGTTCCTATATCCCATTTAATCTTGATGTTATTGTAATGAGCTAAGGCTTGAGAGCCGAGCTGATTGTCTCTCCAGGCACCAGTGAAAAACTGCTGCTCCCATCCTGGAGCCACTTCCCCAGCTCTCATCCCAGGGATTCTTGGGTTTTTCCAGGCCAGGGGGGGCTTTGTCAGCCAGCAGCCCCTCAAAGCCAAGGGGACACAGTGGGAACACACCAGGCCTGGCTGATGGAAGTGGGGACCCCCCACCAGTGCCTGGGGCTGAACTCCAGCCCCACTCCCACTCCTGCAGGCAGAGAGGGGAGGCCAGGGAAGGGAAGGCAGAGCTGCAGCCAGGTGCTTGTCCCAGCCTGCACACCCAGTACACCCTGGGGGGCCAGGGCTGAGCCCCCCACCCTCCAGGCTCCCCTCTGTTGCCCTGATGTTTTCAGCTTTCTGCCTCTGTGCAGAAGTTTTCTCACAGCCTCTTCTGTAAATGTTTATTCTTGGAATGTTTGCATTCTTCTCCTCTGAGAGAAGAATTGAATGATGGTGCTGTCCACCAAACAGGTTAAGAGGTGGCGACCTTTGTGGCCAATCCCTTGACCTCTGTACATATGTATAAATAATGGAGTCAGATGAAATGTAAACATAAAAGTAGAGAGTTTGGATCCCCTCACTGCTGCTGTGTCTGCCTGCTCTCTTCCTGTCCCTAAAGGGGGACACACCCAGCCTCAGCTAGCGACAAGTGGTGCCTTCTCTGAGGAGCACCGCAGCAGCCAAACCACACCCCTCCTTCCATCTCTCCCTTGTTCTGTGGCCTCTCCTGGGCCAAGCTGCGGCTGCTCCTCCAATTTCCTTGCCCCAAGTTGTCACATCCCCCTTTGCTCCTCAGCTCTTCCCCCACTTTTCTGGCAGAGTTATTCCTCTGACATGAGAGGCTTTGTTTTTAATTTCCTAAATTGCAGCATAATTTAGAGTAATTATTGCTTTGTCCCTCTGATCTTATTAAACCTTTAATGCCTTGGTGATTCCCCACCCAGAGCAAAGTCTGCTTTTTTCACATTCATTCCTGCTCTGGGTCTGCTCTTGCCTCTTGCCTGGGGCAACCTCACCTCCCAAACCGGCTACTGATGCCCTGGATATTCCCTCCCTGGCTCCCTGTCCTTCCAGTGCCACAGGACGCCCTTCCACAGGCGGAGAAAGGCTTGGCATGAAGGCAGGAACCCCTCAGGAGGGATGTGACACCCTAGGCTGGCCAATATTCCCATCACTGTGGTTTTAAACCTTGCTGGCTTCTTTCCTGTGGGATGATGTCCAGCTGCCCTTTGATCCCAAACCCTTTGGAGTGGCACATCCCACTGAGCACCATGGAGACCTCCCTCCTCCCCTCTCCAACTGGGTCAAGGCTGGGCTGGACCAGGCTTGGTCCAGTGGAAGGTGTCCCATGGCAGGGGGTGGAATGAGATGAGTTTGAGGGTCCCTTCAAACCCAAACTGTGGTCGAAAACTGTGGCTGGTACTAGTGTATGTGACCAAGTGGGGCCCTCCAAAAAGGATGCATCTGTACAGACCCATTCCTGCCCACAGTGTCTGAGCCTATCGGTTGTTCCAGGGAATGATGTGAAGGAGGTGTGCCTAAGGTGTGAGCAAGTGAATGACCTCCTTTCACTGGTGGCAGAGCTTAGGGAGGAAGTCGATTAATTAAGGAGTATCAGGAACAGTGAACAGGAAATAGACTGGTGGAGTTCAGCCCTTCCATCTTTAAGGGAGGCCCATCTAGACTCAGCAGACTCTTATGCCTCCCACTCCCAGGCAATAGGAGAGCACCTAGTAGATGAAGGGGAGTGGAGAAGGGTCCCTGCTCGAGGAGGTAATAATAAAAACTCCTCCCAACCCCCATCCCCTAGCCAGGTGCCACTTCAGAATAGGTATGAGGCCCTGGATCTAGAGAGCCAGCCAGATGATTTAGATTTAAATGATTTAGAGGGAAGTAATCTGCCCAAGGAGCCTCCCAAATTGGATTCATCAGTAAGACGGATCTCCACCTCTAACATCAAGAAGAAAAGAAGGGTAACTGTAGTAGGTGACTCCCTTCTGAAGGAAACAGAGGGTCCCATATGTCACCCAGACCCATCCCACAGGGAAGTCTGCTGCCTCCCTGGGGCCCGGGTACAGGATATCACTCAGAGACTTCCTGGGCTGATTCAGCCCACTGATTATTACCCCCTGCTGATACTCCAGGCTGGCAGTGATGAGATTGAAAAGAGGAGTGTCAAGGCAATTAAAAGGGGCTTTAGGGCATTGGGTCATGTGGTTGATAATACAGGGACCCAGGTAGTGTTCTGCTCAGTCCCTTTGGTGGCAGAGGAAAATGATGGAAGAAATAGGAGAACTTGCATCATTAACAAGTGGCTTAAGGGTTGGCGTCGTCGACAAAATTTCGGATTCTTTGATCATGGGGCAACTTTTACGGCACCTGCTCTGTTGGAACCTGATGGGCTACATCTCTCTGTTAAGGGTAGAAGGTTCTTAGCTCAGAAGCTGGCCGACCTTGTTGAGAGGGCTTTAAACTAGGTTTGAAGGGGGAAGGGGATGCAGCTGGGCTACCTGCAAGCAGGCCCAAGGGTGCTAAGCCTAAGTTAGGGGTGAAACCAGCAGCCCAGCTGAAGTGCATGTATACCAATGCACGCAGCATGGGTAACAA
>VZDJ01000124.1:37666-66289 GCA_008694505.1 Cyanoderma ruficeps | reverse complement strand
CTCGCTTTTAACCCCTTGTGTCCTCAGAGGCGTGTCCAAACTCTCAGTGGCCACCGAAGATGCCAACATCCAACCTGGCCACTGATTGGTTTGACCTGAGTTTCTTAAAAAAAAACTCCCTTCCCCTCAAACCACGACAGGTCCCCATGATGGGATTGGCACCTTCCCCCGCAGGGGGCTGTCAGGGCTCAATGGCTGCCCACCGAAAATGTCACAGCTCCTCTTCTCCCAGGATGAGCACAATCCCAGGGAGCCCCAAAGGAAGAGGAGAGTCGGGGGAGGGAGAGGACAGTGGGGAGGCTAAGCCCTAGATCTATATTATTATTATTATTATTATTATTATTATTATTATTATCTGTTTGCCTCAGCCATAGAAGGAAGTGCCTGTTGGATGCCACCAGCTGTGGCTACCGGATTCCAGACTTTCTCTGTGGAGCTGCAGGGATCAGAGGAGAGGCTGAGATTCCCAGTAACGCTGATTACAGTGAGCACAGAGCTGCGGGATGTGCAGGAACTGTCACATCTCTCAGGGCTGCTCCAGGTCTCTCACCCTCCTCACCACATGCTGCAGCCCTGGGCTCCTGGTGAGCTCCGAGATTTGCCATGAAAGCTCCCGGGTGGATCTTCCCGGGGCTCAGGATCCCACAGGAGTGGTGGGTCCTTGATGCTCTAGCTGGGAGCTGGACCCACTGACAGATGGATGAGACCCCATGGCACAGATGGGGACCACGGCACAAGTTGTCCATGTGGGAGCATCCTGCTCCTCATCTCACCCAGGGATGTCAGCAAAGGTGGAGTGACCCTGTCCTGGGACATGATTACTCCCCAAATCCCCCTTGATAGTGCCAAGAGGAGCCAGCCACCTCCCTCATCCCCCATCCCAGTGCACATGCAGACATCCCAGGTGAGGAGACAGGATCCAACCCACTCCAAACCAGGTTGATTCCCATTGTCTTCCAGGTGGCTGAGCCACCAGCCAAGGAGGATGCTGAGATCTGCAGGATCCTTCTGCTCCTTCTGGAAGGAACCCACAGCCTCCCACCAGGCCTGAGCATTTGGAGGCCATCGAGGAGGAAGGCTGTGGGGTCTCTCCATGCCTGGTGCCATCCCCCTGTCCCCCACTGTGGGGGACACAGTCCCTTCCCATCCCCTGCCAGCTGATGGTTTGTCCCGTGGCCAGTGGGATGGGGCTGCCTCCAATGAATGTTTGATGCCAAGTCCAACCAGGCATTGAGGATCTTCAGCTGGCCGTGAGCATCCCCCTCACCATTCCAGCTCCCTGCCCCCTACTCTGCGCCTGCTGCCAGCCTGGGGAAGGAGGGTGTGGTGACAGGGAGGATGGAAATGGCTCCAAATGCTTCCCTGAACCTGGAATGGCTTGGAGGTGTCTCTATCCCAGTCTGGGGGGGTGGTCCCTGCCTGGCTCAGAGGTCTCTCCAGACCAGAGCTGTGCCAAGGCTCCAACATTACAATAGTGAGGAAGAGCCGGCTCCACTGGTGCTGCAGATCCTGGGCTGCTGGACTCATCACCCATGGCACAAAGCAATTAAAAGTTGCACACAGAGGCCACAGTGAAGAATGAGACACGTAGCTGTGTCACCACTGCTCCATTCACACCTGTCACACCAGCCCAGCTGGTCCTGGGGGATGCAGCTGGCACAGGGGTGCCGGGGAGCTGCTGCTCCAGCAGTGCCAGGATCTGGGAAGCAGTGAGAAGCAGGGAAAAGGAGGTCTTGGACAAGAAAAACTTCCTCCCCTTCCATCCCTCAGCCACGGCTCGCTGCTCCCAGCCCACAAGGCCAGTGACCGGCACAGCATCCCCATGGAAAACCCCATGGAGCAGAGCAGAGCAGGGAGTAGAGCAGACGGGCAGGATGAGGCACAGGGGTGTCTGTGTGGGGGTCCCGGTCCCTGCAGCCCCCAGTGCCTCCCCAGCACAACCCATTGTGTAACATGGCCATGCTGTCACGACTTATCTCATCACCCACATAGCCGCACTCCTGAGGAGCCGGAGGCAGCGGCTGCCAGGACACATCAGGCAGCCCTGGCGGTGCCCAAGCTGGGCATAGAGTGGGCAGGGACACACGGTGGGAAGGGGAGCAGGGGATAAGGCTCAGCTCACACGGGAACCCCCCATTTGCTCCCCACGGAACATCACCTGCCGACCAGCTCACTATCGACACAGAATCCTGGAATTACTTAGCTTGGAAAAGACCTTGGAGATCTTCCATAGTGCCCTGAGGAGAGGGTGAATGGGTGGTGGAGTGGGACACATCCCGAGGGATCCCCTTCCCATGGCTCCCATGGCCACCCCTTGGCTTTGCTGCTACAAAATCCTCCCAGCCCAGGCACACACACACACACACACCCCCTAAAAAACCCTAAAGCACACACCCCAAAAACAACCAACCACCCCACAAGGGTCGGTCCATAGGAAGCGATGCCCCAAATCCCTCTTCCTGCTAGCAGGTAATGGGAAAGTGCTGGAGAAAACCAGATTGCAACAAGAGGTGTGAAAATAACGGATTTGGGGTTTCCTTCAGCAAGCAAATAATAACAAAACCCAAATAATTTCAAGGATCCCAGAACAAACAAGAAACACCGCAAAAGCAAACACCGTGGTCTGCACAAGGATAAATAAACAATTGCACGTTAAATACAGCCAGAGAAAGGGCCAAGTTTGAATGGGAAGGGAGAGTTAGGTTGGAAAAAATCTTTTAAAAAGTGCTCCCCATGGCTTCACCTGATCTCCCAGCTCTGACTCCAAAGGCAAAGCCAAAATATTTGATTTAAAAAATGTCAAAGTGAGACATTTTTATATTTTTAAAAATCCATTATTTTGGCCCCAAACCCAGAACGAATGAATAGTCCAGTCCAGTCCAAAACTGCACATTTTTGTTGAGCACAGGATTAATTGGACACGTTTCACCCTGCGCTGGTAGAAACAAAGCAACCACGGCAGAGCCAATTCCAAGTTTGGTGCTGGAACTGGGGAGCTGGGCATGGGATGCTGGGGAGGACCAGCCTGCCCAGAGGACGCAGTGAAGTGGGAAATGTTAATTACGTGACTTTTAGGGTAAAATCATTCATTTAAAACCTGCTGGAGGGGAAGGAATGGTTTCTCCACTTTGCAGATGGAGGGTGAGAGCCAAGCTCCCCCAGGCTCCTCCAGTGTGGCTGCCCCAGCTACCCCCAGCTCCGGGGTGAGCTGGGAGCATTCCCGGCTGCCTGCTCCTGCTCCTGGCGGAATGAATCCCACTCGGCTGAGGAGCCTTTTGCTCCGCCAGCATCTCCTGATGCTGGAGATGGGAGGGGCTCCACAGCCGAGGTGCCCATCCTGGCTGGAAAACCCCGCCCGCAGCGGAAGCAGCCCCGGTGCCGGGTCAAGATGATCCAAAGGATCCAGCTGCAAGTCCTGGTCTCCCAGGAAGCTTCCACCTTCCCTTCCTCCAAAGATTTTCCTCGCCCTGGGGCTCAACAGATCCCGCCGTGCTCCATCTCCGTCCTCCCCGTCCGTCCCGTTGGGGCCACGGGGCCTCCCCCGGCTGCGGCCACGCTCCGGCCGTGCTCCGTGCTTGGCTGCACTCCCTGAAAGAGCCTTTTTCTCGCATTCAGGGCGGGATTCGCCCGCCCGTCCCTCCCCGCCTCTCCTCCGCAGCCAGCGGTGCCGCGGGGAAGAGCAGAGGGAGCAGGGGATGCGGTGGGGCCGGAGCATCCCATGGAGCATCCTATGGAGCATCTCCGGGCAGGGCACGCCCGAGACCCACTGCTGCTCCTGGAGAGCCCTTTTGGCTCCTGCCAAGCCCACTGCCCATCCCCAGCTGAATGAAGGGGTTCCAACATCCAAATGGCATTCCTGATGGGAATTCCTGCATTCCCCTCACATGCACAGGGGTTCTGTGTCTGGAAATCCACCTCCAGCAGCTGGGATCACTGGGAAGGTGCAAAACTGACTCGGGAAAACCCTGCAGGATTTTCTTTGCTGAAAGGGTGGTCAGGCCCTGGAACGGGTTGCCCAGGGAAACAATGAAATCACCATCCCTGGAAGTGTTCAAAAAACATGTGGAAGTGACACTTGAGGACGCAGCGGTGTTGAGAGAACAGTTGGACTCCAGGATCTCAGCAGGATTTTCCCACCTTAATGATTCTGTGATCCTATGATAAGACATGGAATAAAATCCCCACCCCCCAGGCTTCACTGCCTCTGCCTGAGCTGTGAGGTGTTCATAGCCTGGGATTTCTTGGGATTCGGGATGAGCCCCCTCAGCCTCGCTGCCCCTGCACTGCACACCACACGGCCCCCCAGCCTGTTGGAGTCCAGGGCATCCCTTTGGATGACCTGGGACCTGAGAAAGGGAGTTTGGACCCTGGACAGGGGGGTGTGGAGCCGGTCCAGGGGGGTTGGAGACCTTGGCACAGAGCCCAGAAAAACACCGAGTTTGATTTCAGTCCATGGGAGAAGCTTCCAACACTAAGAGAAGAATTAGAAACCTCAAAAGTGTGAAAGTAGTAATTTAGTACAGTATAGAGTGAGAAATTTTGTAGTTTAGGGATTTTAGAATAGAGGTGAATGGGGGACAAGATGGAGGATTTAGGGTGTTGCCCTAAATCCTTCTCCTTCTTCATGGTCCTCCATCTTGTGGGGTGGTGATCATACAAAGTAGTTTTAGGCTATTGGATTAGGGTAGAGATGACCCTTGTAGTATAGGTATCACACATTGGTAGAAAATAGTAAATAGTGGGCACGTAACTATCTGTATAAAAACTAAGTGACGCCCCATCAGTGGGCAGTCGCGTCGTGTCCCAGCCTGTGTCCGGACCTCGGCTGGGTGCAGAGCAAATTGTAAGATATCAAATAATAAACATCACACGAGAACGAAAAACAAGACCTTGAAGGACTCCGCTTCTTTCTGCGACACGACACGGCTCAGGGCTTATAGAGGGCTGGGGACTTTAAACATCCTTGAATCTCGGCAAGGAAAAGAACAGAGACAAACCCGAGACCAGCCCTCTGCACCCCCCAAGGACACCCAGGCTCATCTTTCCCTTTTATTAGGAGCTAATTACCCCTCTATTGGTTTTGAGAAGGATCAAGGGATATTTGGAGGCTCAGCCTTCCTTAACCCTTTCCCCCCAGGCTGGGACAGGTTTCCGGGTGACCCGAGGGGCCGCAGACACTGCGCCTTTGTTTGGCTGCTCCGGCTGCCGGGATATTGGGATATCGCCTTACGAGCCGAGACCTCCGGCCCCACTCCTGTGTCCAAGAGCAGCAAAGCCCAGCCGGCACCAGGACTATTCTTGGAAGCCCACGGAGGGCGAGGTGTCAGGCTCTGGCAGGGCTGCGGCTGGGGGAAGGTGGGATGGACACCCCAGCAGGACCCACCTCTGCCTGCTCAGAGCTGCCTTCTCCCACTGGGATGAAGCTCAGCCCTTCCTTCCATCCATCCCCTGGGAAACCTTTTCCCCTGGGTCACATGGACCCCTCAACCCTCACTGTGATCCAGCCCCTGCAGGGCCCCCAGCCTGGCTCTGTAAAGTCCATAATTAATGGCCAATCCCATTTTACATCAAGCAGTGGACAGCCACAGTTCATCCCATATCCTCCTCACAAGTTGCTCTCTTGTTTCCAGCCAGGACAAAGTGATGGATGCAGGATGGGAGCTGCCATCCTTCCAAGTTCCTGCAGCCCCGGCACTGGAGCGAGCTGGGCATTGACACAGCCGCAGTTGAGGGGACACCAAGGGGTCCCACAGGGACAGCAGCCATGGGAGCCCTCCACCCCATTTTTCCAAGCACAGCTTTCCCTGCTGGGGCAGCAGGAAAGCTCCTTCGTTGATGCAAAGGGAAATAACCCCACAGGCAGCTACCTCTGTGCTCCTGGCTGCAGGTTCACCCACTAGTTCATCTCCCCAGAAATTCCCTGTATCCCTCCCCATCTCCATCTGCACCAGGAGAAGCCCATCTCCAGCTAGGCACCTCCTGGGCACCCTGGGAAGCCCTTTGCCTGCTGCTGGGCAGGGCTGGCACCCCACAACACCCCATCCCCTGCCCCCTGCTGCAGGGATGATCCCACCCCAGCTGTCAGCAGGATTCAGGGCTTTTTCCACCCCACTCCAGATACCAGCTAGGCCACGTCCTCACCTGAGCTCCCCCAGCCCCCAGGTGGAGGAGAGTGGAGCCCCGCCCAGTCCTTTGGAGTCTCCAGCTCGCTTTTCCTTCTGGCTCAGCCTCCCTACCAAGACCCCAGAGCCATAGCCAGAGCCAATTTCCAGCAGGAACCTGGAACTGTGCTCGCTGGGGAGGATTACACCAGGCTGCAGGAATTAGGGGGGAGCTAAGCTGAAACCAAAGCCTCGCTCGGCCCTTCCCAGCCAGGGCAGGTCCAAGGCTGGAGGCGATTGCTTGGATGGGAACAGGAGCCCAGCTTGTCCCGGCTCTGCCCAAATCCCATCCCTGAGCTCTGGGTGCTGGCATTGGGACAGGGAAGCTGACAAAGGCTCAGCCATGTCCCTCCATGGGGCAGGGTGAAGTGATGGGAGCCTGGATCACACCTCCCCCAGGACACATGCACCCTGCAGTCACGGTGTCTTTATTCCTTGTGCCCTGGGGAACAGAGGAGAAGCACAGAGTGACCACTGAAATGGGGTAACCTCCCAGCTGGATCCTGGGCTGGCTCAGAGGAGGGAGAACCCCCCCACAGGGTCCCAGGAAAAGCAGGACAAGCCCCTGTCGGACTCCAGGGATTGCAGAGAGGCAGAACACCCCAACACTAGTGGGATCCTGGGTTGGCCCAGCAGCAGCTCTCAGGGTGGCCACAGCACTGATATTTCCCATTTTTCTCTCATCCTCCATCAAAAACAAAAGGAAAAGCTCTGTGTTTCCTTCAGACCCCCTTCCAGCAGCTGGGGGACCCTCTCCAAGAGTTGTGTTTCAGAAACATTAAAACCTTGCACATAATTAATTGATGTTTGCTGGAGAGCTGCGTTCATTCCTTAACAAACCAAAACCTACAGGATTTATCCTGAAGCTCCCTGTTTCACTGGGACAAAGCTTCCTCCTCATCCCCCCATGGCTTCCTAGCACGCTCCTTTGCCTTTTCCAGCCCTGTGACCCCTCCAGCCCAGCCTTTTCCTCATGGTTATCCTAGCGGGTTGCTGGCAAACACAGGGAGGTCATTCATGGGAGCCCCTGCACATCCTGGCTGGCTGGGATATGACCAGGGAAGAGCCTTTTCAGGATGCTGGAAAGGCTGCCAGGGGAAAAAGGCTGCAACCATCCCCGCTGGCTCCAGGCCTGCCTGTGGAGGAAAACCCTTGGCAGCGCGTGATGCTTTTCTCTGAGCACTTGAGCTCCGCTGGGTCCAGCTGCAGGGCCTTTGTGGGAGCGACGCCGGGCCCACTCCACTTGGATCTGCTCTGCCTCAGGCACAGATGGCTGCCCTGGCACAGGGATGGGGCTGGCAGTGGCAAAAGAACACAGGGAGAGTGCTGGGGTCTGACCTGCTCCCTTGCCAGCACCAGCTGTGCTCTTTTCCTCCTCTTCTTCACCCTTCTCCTTTTCCCATCCCATTCAGCATCTAACACAGAGAACACTGTCCACATTCCCATCTCCATCCCATCCCCTACCTGTCCCCATCCCTGCCCCATCCCATCCCTGTCCCATCCCATCCCTGTGACAAACAGTCCCCCAGTGCATTCCCATTACTGCTCTTATTACGGAGCCCATGGGACTCGTTGTATTCCACAGCAGCCTAATGGATCTTCCAGGCTCCTCTCCTTGGAAACCAGGTGCAGGCAAGCCAGTGGATGCAGCAGAAAGCCTGGCTGTGGGAAAAGCCCAGTGCCTCGACCAGGAAAACCTGCTTAGGCTGGTGTCTGGTGCAGCTTTACCAGCTAGCCTTCTCACCGGTCTGCATATGAAGGGTACAGCCTTGTACCTTTGATGTTTGGTGGGTCTGAACCTCAGGCTGAAACGTAGTGAACGGCATGGAAGAAGGAGGACTCTCACGTGGGTTTTACCAGGCTTTATTCTGCCTGGAGACCCATCTGAAGAGTGGCTCTCTGGGCCTCAGGTTGCCCATTAAGTACCAGGGGTGTCTCCCGGGCAAGGAGATACTTAGAACCAATCCTAGGGAAGGGGAGGGGAGCGACCAAGAACAGGGGACAATTGGCAGGGCCATCTATGAACAGAAAGGTGAGTGGGGAACTTGATCACCCTGAAGCTTCAAGATCCATCACCAGGGAAAGACCACAGGGGATTTGGGGGTGGGGGGTGTAGGGATGAACCATTATAAAACTAATAACAAAACATACAGAACTTTGGAACCCAAAATGCACACTGCAATACCTGTTTTATTTTGGATATACTGCAGGGAAAACAAGGATAAACTTCCCAATCCTGGTGGCCACAGCTGGTCCAGCCAAGGTTTATGAACAGGAATTGCTGTTATCCAGCCCCTTCCAGGATGGGGGGGTTCAGATGCTCCCCTTGAAGTGGAAATACCAGAGGAGGAGGCTGAATGGGTTGGGAAGGGTGGATGAGGCCAGGAATGGGCTACAGCAATGGGAGAATGGGGTATGATATTGGAAAGGAAATCTGGGATACATTGTCCTGTTCACCCTCAGCCCTGCTGAGATCCAGGGAATACAGCCAAGGCTGGGAAGAGTAGGGGCTGGAGGGACTGGCATTCCAGTTCCATCCCTGCTGCCTCCCAGGGCCAGCTCATCCATGGATGGGCAGCAGCAACTGCTGCTCAGGGCCTTGAGGGGAGTGGAAAGCTCCAGGGATGGCAATGCCTTGGCAGTGCTGGGATTAGGAGGGAGAGGATGGGTGGAACGGGGACAGCACCCTGTCAGCACCAGTGCCACCAGCACAGCCCCAGCACATGGAGCCAATGTTCTGGGAATCCTGGGGGTGTCCCTGCCCCCTGCTCCCCCACACCAGAGCTCATCCTGAGCCCCAAAGCAGCCCCAATGTCCCATCTCCATCTGAGCCTGGTCTAAAACTGGAGCTGGAAGTGCTGCAGATCCATCATTCCCTGCTCACCTTCCTCTAAGGGGCTTTGAGCTTCCAATCCCATAACCAGGTCATACAGGTGCTTCCCATATGGGCTCCCCTTCCCATGGGGGTTCCACCCTGGCCATGGCACACAGTGGCACCACTCCTGCACCCAAGGTGACCCTGGCATCCTGATCCCCCAAATCCTCCTGCACCAGGAACACGGTGCTCCCCAGCATCCCAATCCCCCCAAACGTGCCTGCTCTGCCGGCCTGGCAGCTGCCCCACTCCCGAATGGGATCCAGCCAAAGACGAGTTAATAAACTCAACAAAAAGCTCTTTTATGTGAAATAATTAAAATAAATCCTCCAGTCCTGATGGACATCCAAAACCATCAGCAGCTCTGCAGCTTTAATGAACTTTCCAGATCCAAAGGCTCCTGAGTAGGATCCTGCCAATCCCTCACTGCCAGCTGGCCCCTGGGAGCGGAGTGAAGCCACTGCACAGCCTTGGCTCCCATGTCCCCATGGGCACTGGCAGCAGGGTTTGATGTCCCCTCCTGCCACAGACAGGGACAAGGGTGCTCCCAACCAAACCTTTCCCAGCACAGGGACTTCTGCAGGATCTTGCATTGGGGTGGGATCAGGAGGAGAAGCAGCTCCAGCACATCCCTGCTCTATGGGAACCCTTTCTGCAGCTGCCTTGGGACACACATGGAGCACCAGGAGTGATCCTGTGGGGCTGGCAGGCTCTGCACCCCCCAGTCCCTGCTGGTCCCACCCGGAGCAGCCCCGGAGCCAGGACCCTCCCGCACTCCTGCTCCCAGACAGGGGTGGGTTCCAGGAACCTGTTAAAGCACTTTTCCCTCTGCTGGCAGGTCCCAGCACTTCCAGTTCTCCCTGCAGGCATCAGGGCCCAGTGAAGCTGTTTAGAATTAAAAGCCTTATTTCATTCCCACTGGGATCAAAGCACACAGAGAGGGAGGATTTTCAAACCAGCAAACCACATTTGAGCCCAGCTGGTGCACCCCGGGCCCCCCCCCCATCCTGACCCCCATCCCGTCATTTCCTGCTTGCTCCAGCAGGCTCTTGGCATGGTCCTGGAGGTTCTGGTTGTGCCCAAGTAGTTCTGAACTATCTTGCTGTGTTCTAAGGCTCACCTCACCCCTCCGGGTTGGATGAGTTTTCTCCAAACTCTCTTGGTGCCTCAACTCCATTTTAACTCTGAGATCCCATGAACCAGACCCATTCCTTCCCATGCCCCTGTGGTCACCCCAAAATCCAGTACTCACAATTCCTGACAGGGAAACCTGGACTGGAGCAGGTGTGGTTTGCACCAGGCAGGAACTTCCATGACTCCATCCTCTCCTAAAGCAACTCCAGGGTGAGGAGGAGCCGGCCTCACTCCCTTCCTGCTTTTCCTGTGCCTGTCTGGAGCAGGCTCATCCTGCCAGGATTGGGACATCCCTGTCCTGTGCCACCCGCCAGCCGGTCCCAATAGGCTCTGCCTGCTCCAGAGCACAGGACCAGCCCTTCAAGCCTGAGTGGAATCCAGTGGCCCCCAGGAGCCTCCAGCTGCAGGGACAGACCCATGGAAACACAGAATCATTTGGATTGGAAAAGACCTTTAAGATCACCAGGTCCAACCATATCCATGGAGTGCCCAACCATATCCAACCCTGAGTTCATCCAATCCTGAGTCCATGCTGTAAATACTGGACAAAAATCTCCAAACTTTTCCTGACCAAACCAAACCCATCAGGTCCCTCCAGGACCAGCCAGTGAGGATCTGTCCCAGCCAACTCTTCCCAGATCTCTTCAGCTCAGGCTGCAGTTTCAAACCTGGGGTAGGAATAAAGCACACGGGAGACAGCCGGGATTCCATAGGAAAAAACCCTTTTATTTAAAAAAATATCAGGTTCCATCACGGCTCCATGGAGTTCAGCTGCCACAGAGCTGTTACCGATGCCGATGATGTGCTACTGGGCGGGAGAGCTGGGTGAAGGTGAAAGGAATCAAAACCAGGAACATGACACAAAGAAAGATCTGTGGCGTCGGGAGTGTGGCCGAGGGGATCCCGGCACCACTGGAGCCCCACCAGGAGCCAAGGAGGATCAACCAGCGTGGGGATGCTGAGGCCGGTGCCAGGATGAGCCCCTGCAGCTGAGGAGATGTTGGCACAGAGGGGTCTCGTTCCCTCTGTGCCCAGTTCCCTGCATGGTGCCCAACCATTCCTGCTCGGCCCAAGCCCCATCCCATGTGCCCTACACCAGGAGCACATCCAGGCTTCAGCTCCGTATCCACCTCTTGGCTATGGGCAGTGGAGGGCAGACAGGGAAAATCTGGCAGCCCGGCTGCTCCGGCGGTGCCGTGGCACAGGGGTGGGGCAGCGGCAACCCTGGCTGGTTGATGGCAGGGCCAGGCCCCTCGGGACAGGGGACGGCACGGATGTGACGCTGTGGGATGTGGAGGTGGCACAGCTCGGAAATGTGGGAGCACAGTGAGGACATGCAGGGGCATGGTGCTGCTGGGATGGAGAGAGGGATGTCCATCCCTGCTCCAGCACCTCTGGAACTTCCCAGGAACTCTCTGTCAGTATAATGCAGGTTCACACCTAGCTCCTGGAAGCAACTGGGAGAACTGGGGGCTCCCTGGTGTCTTCCAGCTGCCCATGGCAAGTGCCACGTGACACCGGAGATTCCTGCCTCACTCTCTGCTTGGAGCCCATCTGATCCTGCATTATATTGAGGGCAGGTCCCCAGTCCTGATTCTGGCAGTTCCCACATTCCAGCACAGCCCACAGGCTCTGCACAGGCTCTGGGCTGAGCACTATGACAATGTTTTACACCCGTTCTTGTCATTAAAATTTCTTCTTTTTTTCATCTTTTTTTAAGTTCTCATTTGTTTTTCTAAGAAAAAGCAACCAGAAAATAATTCAGAGTTTATACAAAACATCTTTACATTATTTCTTCCAAAAAAGATTAGTATTTACGCAAACAAAAGGGAGGGGAAAACAAAACTCAAAAAAAAAAAGAAAAAGAAAAATCAACCAAATTTCAATGCTTTCCAGGAAAAGAACCCGAGGGACACACTGATCCAGGACCCAGCAGCCCGAGGTACTCAGCAAAAAACAAGAGTTCTGATTTCACCCTTTTTACACATATTTACAAGGCTTTGCAGCTGTTCCCAGCAGCAGGAGTGGGACTGATGGAGATTTCAGCTGGGGACGGCTACCACAAGAAGCCACTGGCACTGTCAGATCACTTGGTACAACCCATGGCCAGACTCTGTCCCTTCTCCACCAAAACCAAACCAAAACTACATCGTCCCTTCACTTCCCTCTCTACTCCGGCCACTACTCTCAAGGGATTTCACTGTCACTGTCACCATCACCACTGCTTCCACCACCCACCCAGGACTGCCTGCTTCGGGAAACACAGGCTAAGGTTTGGTAGAGAGAAGAGGGAAAGGGGATTTTTTGAAGACACAATTCTCTGGGATTTCCCCATTGGGGAATGGGGGTCCTGGTGGGGGCAGCTCCCAGGCCAGGATGGGCAGTGGATCCCACAGAGGAGACAGGGATGGAAGGTGCTACACAGGGAAGCAGTGCTGGGATAGGGAAGCGGAGGGAGCACCCGCTGGGGTGCATCTCTCCCAAGGGAAGCAGCTGGTTTGGGGCCCTGGAAGCAGAACCACCTCGGGATGCTGAGGGCAGGAGGGGAGCTGGGACACCCCCGNCCCCATCCCCGCCCACTCCTTGTCAAGGCACTTTAGCAGAGCAGCTCCCTCACTCTTTGGGCACTTCCTAAGGCAGGATTCAGGGCCCTGGGGACAGCCCAGGCAGGAACAGCCCCGCTGCCCCCACTCCTGCTCCCTGAGCAAAAGCAGCTACTGCTGGGAGGAAAAGAAAGTGAGGAAGGGGGAACAGCCCGAGGACAGGCAGTGACAGACAGGGCACTGCCAGCCCCGCCGAGCTCACTGGCATCAGCTTCGGTGCTGGCGGCTGCTCCCGGGAAGGGAAAGCTAGGAATAATCCCACCAGACAGGCTCAACCCCTTCCAGTTTTGGGCAGGAGATGGGCAAGGCACGGGCAGGGGAGCCTGGGCTCTGCGATGCCCAGGAGGTGGCAGGACAGGGAATGCTCCTGTGCCAGGAGCAGGGTGGGGAACAGGCACAGTGGGGGCTGGTCCCCAAAGCAGGTCCTGCTGAGGGGCACCGGATTCTTCAGGTAAACCAGGAGAGTGGAAAAGCCTTTGGCTCAGCTCCCAACCAAGCCAAGCCTGGTGCTCCAGTCTCTTGGGGGCTTCCAGCCCCAAGCACCAACCTCCTCCTGACACTCCTGGCATGAGCTGCAGGTCGGGAACCTTTGCTTTCCAGTTTTACTTTCCAAGGACAACCACCTGCAGTATGCTCAGCTTGGGAGGGGGCTGCAGCTTCCCCCTGCCACCCCCTACTTTGCCTCCAGCAGGCTCAGGCTCAGCCCCAGCCCGATAGAAAGCCAAAGGCTTTTTCCCACAGTGGGATGCTCCAGAGGGGTCAGGAAGAGCTGCCAGGCCATGGCTGCTCCGCCTGGGGCAGGAGCAGTGTCCAGCCCCTCACATATGGAACGCCTGAGACAGGGTGGAGATAGAATTTTTTTTCTTTCTTTCTTTTTATAAAGAGACTAAAACAAGAGTCAACAGCTACGAACACAAAAGTTTCCAGGGGCAGTGGGGGGGAGTGGGATCATGTGCTGGAAGGAGGTGATGCCGTGTGCCCAGAGGCAGCAGGCCGGAGTCCTGCCCGGAATTCACAAAAATAAAAATGTTACAAAAAAATTAAAATAATAATAATAGTAAGTAGTAGTAAATTTGGTTTGCCGGCTTCTGTCACCCTGATTTTCAGCCTTCTGATTTTGTTTTCATATTTCTACTGGAGTTTCTCATGATTTTAACATAAACACTGATGTTTTGTAAACAACATTCTTTCTAAGAGGAAGGACAAAGTGATGGACTGCTGGTTTAACCACTGGAGTCAGAGGGGTGTTCCCCTTGTCTCCCAATCCTTGACCAAATCCCAAAAACTATATAAGTTGAGTTTCCCAAAATAAAGGCCTTCTTTTCTCGCTTCTCAACCTGACAGGTGAGTGTCATTCTTTCATGTCGTGCTTGCGACAAGCTTCCTCCCTGCATAGTTGTCTGCATCTTGGCACCTTGGCAAAGCATCCTCCTCCTCATCCCCCTGTGTGCTTGCTGCTCCTGGAACAGAGGCCCCGGCGTCGCTCCAGGCTCCCTGATGCCACGGCGCTGGCAGGCACTTCCTGCAGGGCCAGAGGGGTGACACGGGGAAATCCCAAACCACAAAGGGGAGGTGGAGTCTCCGGGTTTGCCAGCGGTGTCCCGAGCACAGAAAGGCATGGTGCCCGCCCCCCATGGCTGGCCACAGTCTGGAGGAGAAGAAGAAGAGGAAGCTGAAGGCTCACCCTCAGAGTCTCGGGATTACAAAACTAAATACAAAGGGGAGAATCAGCACGTGAGCGTTGAGCCCTCCACTTCCCGGCGCCACTCCCGGCACTGCCCGTGCCGGGGGGGCACGTTTCGCTTCCTCCCTGTGGCGCCAGCCCCGCGCCCGAAGGTCCCATGCTGCTGCATCAGCCATTCCCAGGCTGCTCCTCATACCTTGTAGTAAATGTTGGCTGGGCTCTGTGGGGCCATCTCCTGCACGATGTAGACAGGGTGCCCGTAGTCCCCGCTCACCTTCTCGTAGTGCGAGCAGTAGTTGTTCTCTGTAGTCCGTAAGGGGATGATGATATCGCTGGGCTCCGAGCCTGCATTCCTGCTGCATTTGGGGCTGGCCAAGGTGCTGAGGGACAAGGCTGCAGCTCGCTGCTGTGTGTGCTTCCAGTGCTGCTTGCGGATCTTGATCAGGAGCACAACAAGGAAGATGATGATGAGGATGAAGATGATGCAGCCGGCGCCAATGCCTGCGAACACGGCCACCTTGGAGCTCAGGAAGCCATCACTGGGACCTTGGGTCTCCTGGCTGTCCTGGTTGACAGAGCCTGCAAGGCAAAGGGAGACGGGGGTCAGAGAGGCAGACAGATTTGTGCTCTGTCCATGCATGGATCACACCTGTGGAGCAGGGGGATGAGTTGCCCATTGGAGCCCCTCTCTGCCCCCCAAACTCAGCACAACATTCTCCTACCATGCTCCCAAGGAGGGAAGCCTCTCACCTCCAAGGGAACGGCACTTGCTCTCCACCTTCCCACTTCAGTCAGACCCACACATCCCTGGGAAGGACTGGGTAGGGCAGGCAGGAGCCCCAGGCTTCCACGGAGAGGGCACCACACGCCCAGTCCCCCACCCTGCACCACTGCTCTCCTTCCCATCTCCCAGCCTATGGAGCAGAGTGTTGATCGTGTCCAGGTAACACTATTCCAGACCTGGGGAGCCTTCGCTCCCCACAACAGACTGGGATGCCCCGGTGAACATGGGCTCTGACACCCAGACCCCCCCAGTCTCCAATTACTGATCCCCGGGTCAGGGCAGCCACAGCCCCCGTGGGGACAGTGTTCAGAGGTCGATCCAGGAAGGAAATAAGAGACTCTTCCCAGCTTCATTTGATTCCACTTTGCTCTCAGAGGGGTCAGGAACTCAGGAAACTACCTTCAAAGGGCCCTCACACCTGAGGTTCTCACCTCCTCCAAGCCCTCTCCGATGTACTGTGAGGAACACATGGGAGGAAGAGGAGAAGGAAGAGTGCTGAAACAGCACTTCCCTGCCAAACTCTGCCAGGAGCTGGGAAAACGAACCCAAGCTGCTCTGCACCCTGGGCTTGGGACAGCAGAGATGGGCACAACACTTATGGCAAACCCATCCAGATCCCAGATCCAGAGAGTCTGGTATCCCTGGGGTCCAAGCAACAAGCTCAACTTGGAGGGGCTTCATTGGCTCCAGGGCAGGCAGAGGCCCATCCCTCTCCTGGGGATCCCTGGGAATACCCACCTGGCTTGCCGGGCTCCTCTACCACTGGGACCTTGCTGCGCGGGCTCTGCGTGACAACCTTCACAGTGTCATCCGACTCCTTGCTTGGCTGACTTGTTGTCAGTTGCTCTAGGATCACCGCGTTTGGATCTGGGAAAGGGGAGGGGAGGGATGGATGAGAAGCCTTGATCCAACCTGGAAGGCAGCAGCTTATTCCCCCCTAAAGAAGTGCCCCCAATTGTCAGCCACTCCCATGGGGCACAGGAGCACTGGGAGATACTGAGAGCAACAGAGCAAGGCTGATCTGCTCTAGGGCTTGTGGGAAGCAGGTCCCCACCCTAATTCCCTGCTTTGCTGTTTTCAGAGTTCCTGTGCATGGGCTGGGACAGGTTTCTTGCTCAGGCAGCGGGAGGAAGGGTAGGGCAGGCAGGAGGCCAAGGCTGAAGCACAGCTTCACCTGTTTATTATAAATATTGGCCCCGATGTGCAAACACAATAATGAGAAACAGAATCGGGAGCTGCACATCCAAGTTGGGGCTGAAACAAGCCCAGGGCATTGCTGGGGCTGGGAAGCAGCTTAGGATGGAGGTGGTAGGGTGCAGGAGCTCCAGGAGAAGAGTCCGTTGGTGATATCCCTGGTGTCCCACTGCCACCGGAGTCCCCACAGCCTGGTGACCTCCACAGCTGAGAGCCACCAAGCCCAATCCCTGATGCCTGGCCAGCTACAATCCCCCCTTGGATGCCTGAGAAGTCACAGGGGCACTGCCTGTGCCAGCCCCCCCGAGGCACTCGCAGGGCTCATGGGTCCTGTGTGGAGCTCACTTCCTGCTGGGATATAGCCCACGAGGTAACCGGGAACAATCGCTCCCTTTCAACCCCAGTGCTCTGTACATGTGCCATGTTGGCAAGAGAAAAAAGGAAGGAAGAAAGATCCTAAAAATTCAATTCTGTTGAACTAACCCAGGAGTGCTCCCAGAAGAAGCTGGCCTGGCCTCAGTTTCCCTGGAATCTTGAATTCCCACATCCCCCAGAGGAACAGGGGGACTCACCCTGCCCCACTTTCATGACAATCTTCATGGAGCGTGTCTGGCAGACCCCTCCTTCCTGGTTCTCCAGGCCATTCAGTGTGCCATTGGAAGTGGCTGCAAGAAAAGAGAGGGAATGTTAGACAGGTTCCTAGGAGCTGGAAGGGCACTGCTGAGCAGCTCTTTGCTGTTCCCTGGCATTACTGTGCAGGTCTCCACTGTCCCCTGGCACTGCCAGGCAGGTCCCCCCCGTCCCCAGGCAGGTCCTCACTGTCCCCTGGCACTGCCAAGCAGGTCCCAGATATCCCCTGGCACCTCCTACTCCAGGGATTCACTCCTGACCCCCCATTACAGTCCCATCTTCACACCCCAATCCAAAGCCCACCAAATTCCCAGCTCCTACCCCTTCCAAAGCTGCCTGCAGCAGTGAGGACATGATCCCTGCAGCTTCCTCTCACTCTACCATCCACACAAGTGAGCCATTCTCCACCCTGCACCCTCCTCCCCCTTTAATTCCTGGATAATTTCCTTTGCTCCTGGTGCAGAATGGGAACACTTGCATATGCAGTTTAAATTACACATCTCTTATTACACCCTGTGCCTTGGTGAAGAATGTAAACTCAGAGCCCCAGTGGGCTCTGGGGGCTCTAATTGCAGGGCAGAAGTTACTTAAATTCATGTTAACTTTTTGATGGAGCCAGCACAGAGTTTTCAGCCCTTGGATCCCATGGGAGCACAGGGAAGGTCCCCCATCCTCCAGCCCTCTGCAGGGCTCAGGGCAGGAGGGACATAAGAGAGAATAAATCAGAACACATGGATTTCAGGATTCAGTACCTAAATGGAAGATTCTGCTAAACAGACTCAAAAAACTTCCCCCCACCAGGGCCCTGGATGTGGCCACTGTGTCTAGCATGGAGCCAGATCTGCCCAGGGACCAGGATGGTTTCCACCCCATCACCTCCCTCCATCCCAGCAAACACAAATCATCCCAGTGCTCCACCAAATCCAACCACAGGGATCAATTCACCCAGGGAAGCAGGGAAACCTGGGAGGAGGTCAGCAACAGCTTGGGGAAGGCAATGCTATGGAGAAGCACAGAGTCCAGGGATAATTTTCCAGACACAAGACGACCTGGCCAGCACAGCGCAGCCAACATCTCCCTGAGCCTCAAGGCCAAAGCTCAGCCCCAGGGTTTCAGGTTCCCTGTGCAGTCCAATTCCTGCCTCCATCCTGCAAGAAAGCAGGTCTGGGAGGGCAGGTGACTGACAGAAATTTGGGATGAATGCAGGGGGGAAATGGGCCACTGAATAACCGAATCAATATGATTCCAACAAAAGCTGTTTATTGTTTACATTACATGTCAGATATAGATTCTAGGTCTACTTTCCACGTGGGCATGCATCTCTGGGTTGGCTAAGCTGCTTCTTCATGAGACAGGCACACATCCTTCAGGATATCCAATTGGTCAAGCATCCATCCTCATGTTGTGCTTCCCTTATCTAGGGTTTACATTTTTTGCAGACATTTTCTCAGGCTCTCTTCTTATTTTTGATCCTGTTGTTTTCTCAGTAACCTTGATGAATTCCTGAGAGCTCTAACAACAAAACTGCAGGTGGTTTGATAATATTACTCAACCAGTTTGGCTGGTGCATCAGAATGGCCTGTTATACAGATACATTGCTATAGGTGAATCCATTGGACCCTGCTGGGTGTTGGTGAGGGGACAGGAAGAGGCTGGAGTACAGAGCAAGGTCATCCTTCCACATTCCCCTTCCCACAGCAGGAGGTTGGGTGCCTCCATGAGCCTCCACGCTGGGATACTCTGGAAAGCACACCCAGATCCCTCTGGGAAGCAGGCTCCAAGTCCATCAGCTCTTTCCAAACACCTCTGTGCAATCAAGGCTCTCGCGTGAAACCTCAGCAAATGTTTTTCCAATCAAAAAGTCCTTGGGCCATTTGGTGAGTTATCACCTCTCCTGCAGCAAGGTCCCCCCTGCCAGCAGCTCCCCGGATGGAGCCGTGCATCCAGCTGGGATGGTGCATCCAGCTGGGATCTGTTGGCAGCCGTTCTGACAGCAGCACTGTCAGCACCAAGCCCCATGCAAATGCCTGGGAATGTGGAGAAACGCCCCTGACAGCCTGCACAAGTTCTCTGAAATCCAAACAGGATGGACCTGAGCCCAGACTCCCCATAAAAACACATCGGGAGCGAACTCCAGCAGAAAGCTCAGCAGCCTAGTTCTCCCAGGCTGGAGGCACCGGTTTGGGGGTGAAATCAGCAGATACATCCCAGCTCACAGCCCTGGAGCAGCTCCTTGAACAGTTTCCCAGCTTCCCAGCTCCATGCCATGGGTTGTTGCATCTCAGAGACTCATCCATTGAGAGAGAAGGCAGAAGTCTGTAAAAACCAGTCCCTGTGAGGCCTCACAAGGTCTGATTTATAAAGAATTAACTAATTATAACAAAATGAGGTAACAAGTAAGCGTGGTTCAAGTGGGGGAAACCAGAAGATCCCACAAAAGCAGAAGTTCCTCCAAATAACTGTGGAGACATTCCATCCACATACAACAAAAATATTAAAGGTCCAAAGAGGACAGAGGGAGCAGCTGGAGCCACAGGGATGGACGAAGGGACAGAGCTGAGCATCCTTCTTCCCACCCCACACTTGGACACAAAGTTTCTTCTTGTTCTGGCCATGGAAATGATGAGAGCGAAAGTAGCTTTGAGAGGGAACCATGTGGAAAAATGAAGCAGTTGCTTGAGGGAACAAAAAAAAGGAAAAATATTTGTAAACCCCACAGTGATGGTCTTGGAATGGCCTCTGGAAACAAGGACACAAGCTTCCACATTCTATGTAAATCCACAATGGGCCAGAGAGAATCTGGATGGTCCACACAGCTGGTTGAGCTTCCAAAAGTCAAAATCCTTAATCCCCAAATCCATCCAGATGGTGCAGAGTCCAGAGAGTTTGATGTGAACGTGTAGGGCAGAGTGATGTGAGAGCAGCAGGTCCCTGATCCATCAGGAAAGGCTGCTCCAGCGCAATTCCCTGTGAAGCTCGACAATGAAGAGCTCCTCCTCCTGCTCTGTTTCCTGCTTTCCCAGCAGAAGAAGCCCCAGCAGAACGCTCCAGGTTCAGCTCAGCCCAGCTCCAGTGGATCCAGACTGGGATCCGGGTGGCACTTGATGGATTCTCCAGGTGCCTCTGCCACTCACTGCCACGGTTAGGGCGAGCCGTGGTGGCACCACCAATCCTCAGCTGCTGATGGAACCCAGAGTCAGCAACCCACAGAGGAAAATGTTAAATCCACAGGCACAGCAGCAGCTGCAGGAGAGCTGGGAGAGCCCCGAGCTGCAGAGGCAGCTGCAGGGCAGCAGCAGGAGGCAGAGCTGTGGCACGATGAAGGAAGCCAGGCAGGGAGCTGGGAATACCCATGGAATAGGAAATGGCAGGTCTGAGACAACACTGTCACCTCCCCATGCCACACCAGCAAGGATCAATCCAGCCAGCCTCAGCAACACTGAGCGTACAGGAGCATTTTCCTGCCCTATTCCATTTTGGAAGGATTTGCAGGTTGGCTGTAGGACTGGGAGAGCAAAAATAACCTCTGGCCAGTGACTTCCTGCCATGGGTTGGTGCTGGTCAAATGCCAGTGCACTTATGAGTGTATGTTTTTTTTTAATAAACTGCTGTGAGAAGTGATCAAGAACAGAGCAGAGCAGGCTTATAACTTAAAATAGGAAAAAAAACATTTATTAATCTACATAACAATAGACAATACATAACAACAGATAATAGACACAGAAAGAAAACTCAATCACTTAAAGGCAGACAAGAAAATTTCTCAGAACACTTTTCTTCCTCTCCCCACTTTCTATTTTTTATATGCTTAACAGTTGTTACTAGCACATACTTTCATCTACTTGCTTGAACCTTCCACAACCCTGGGTTCTCAATTTAAGCTATTATTTTTAGAAAAACAATTCTCAATTTATCCAGAGAAAGAGAGAGGAGTCTCTCCTACACTACAGACTGTCTCTACAGGAAACACAGGATCATTCTCTTGTGCTTACACATCACCTATGGCACCACTCGAAGAACTCTAGCATGGTGACACTCTCTTTTTATGTCTGGTGCTTTTACTACTGTCCATGGGACAACTAGATAGGGCTCTTTTAAGGATGTTTGGTTTAGTACTAAAAACTAGCTATTTTTTTTTATTAGGACATAGCAGTTTCTTTTAAATTTATTCTTGGGGCTGAGGGTCTCAAAAAACAGGCCACAAAGTTTTTGGCTTTGAACTAAACAGCATTTACTTAATTCTGTCTCATTTATATTTAGGAGAGTCAGGGTTTGTCTATGGCTAAATTATGCAAGAAAGGTTCAGCACAAAGCTATTTCTTTTCATTTCTTGCAATTGAGGGCGTTCTTTTTATTTTTCTGTATCATTCTGGTTTCAGGCTGTTTTTTTTCTCTTATAACTACCAGCTATGAGAAATGAAGTGCATTAGAACAGTTCTTTTCTGCCTTAGAAAGAGTTAAAAGCTTCTGCCTCCCAGCAAGGCCACAGGCTCAGGCAGTTCGAAACTCCCTCGGCACCTTCTTCCCTGGGGGAAAGAGAGACCAGCTGGAAGAGGGGAGGAAAACAGAGACAGAGAACAGAAGGCACTTCTGAAGTTCTCTACTCCTCCATTTTAAATGGGACTGACCCAGCTCTCATCTTGTTCTTCCTCTTTTCACCCCCCTGGGGCCTGGGCTTACTTGGCTNGCTTGCCACACTGAGCGGGGGAAGAGAAATATACTCCTCTGCTGAAAGCAGAGCCCAAAAAGAAAAAGTATGTCCAGAAGTCTTTACTTTTAACCCCCTGTGTCCTCAGAGGCGTGTCCAAATTCTCAGTGGTCACCAAAGATGCCAACATCCAAACCTGGCCACTGATTAGTATGACCTCCCTTTCCTAAAAATACCTCATTTCCCCTCAAACCACCACACTTCCAAAGACACTTCCAAAGGCCGTTCCCAGCCCAGAGAGCCATCAGAGCCTCTGCCCTAATGGAGCATTAAGCCCTGGGCTGCTGAGTGATGAGGATTTAACAGTGATACCATTAACCATGTAATTGCTTGCCAATTTAGAGGAGATGCTCAGCCACCATGGAAACCAGGCAGGACCTCCACTCTTGGAATCCCACATGCCCATCCAGCCCAGTGACACACACCACAGAGCTGGGACAGATGGCTGAGACCCCCAACAATCCCATGGTCCCGTCTCCAAGCCAGCAATGCCATGTGCTGTCCCTGCTGCCTCCCCAGCGCCAGCACTCAGTGCCACCAGGGCTTTTCTCCCTCTCCTAAAAATATTTCAAAGGAGAACTCCGTTTTTGGCAGATGAGAGACACTGGAAGTAATACCTGGCAAGAGATGAAGGCAAGGGTCTCTTAAATGGTCAGCCTTGGCCAGATCGAGATGTTTGGTTTCTCTGCTGGATTCCCTCTAGCAGGGCTGCATTATGATTTGGGCCCCAAAGCACAATTAATGTGCTGAGACTGTAGTGAATCCAAGTCTCTTTCCTTTTATTGCTCTTAATCACTCTTCCATCTGTGCGGCTTAGCCCTGCTCCAGCCCCAGCTAGGCATGGCATGGCCGCAGCACGACCACAGTCCCCACCACCTCTCTCGCCCCCAGACCTGCACAAGGTTCGTGTTTCCATCACTTCAGGAGAGGTGGAAGCATCTCACTGATGTCCCACAGCCTGACCCTGATCCCACTGGAGCCACAGAACTGACCCTGGGGCAAGGGGCAGCTGGTGCAGAGCAGCCTCAGCCCAGCCTGGACACTCCTGGGCTGAAAGCCCCTCCTGGCACAGGTGCAGCCCCTACAGGTCACCCTGTCTGATGTGCTCGGACACTGCCAGAGATCCCTGCAGGAATCCATGAGCAGACTGCACTTCAAATAAAATCCCAGCTCCTGCCACCTCCCCTCTCCAGATCTTTCAAGCTGTTTTGCACCCCCTCGGTACTGACACAGAGGTGCTCCACTGGAGCCCAACCCACCACGGGCACTGAGCTCCTTCCTCCCCATCCCAGCCAGGGCTGGCACCCCAGGGGACATGGAGCCACTTCCAGGTCATGGAGCAGAGGCACCCGCCTGCTCCACTGCACACCAACTCCCAAGGAGCCCGGCTTGGTTACAGCCCCTGCTCCTCTTCCTCTTCCTCCTGTTCCTCCCAGACATCAGGGCCACGAAGCTCTGGCTCAGGGCATCCCATTATTGGTACTATTAATATTAATATCGGTGTCACTTCCCAGCCAGCCCCACTGTGGGGACATGAGCCCCCCACCCCACACACATCCCCCAGCCCTTCCCTGAGCTCCAGCACATCGGCTGGGGCTGCTGCCAGTGCTGGGGCAGGGGCCATGCGGAAGGAGCCCACCCCATGCTGTCACACTGCCAGCGGGGCCAGCAGCCTTCTTCCAGCCTTCTTCCAGCCTTCTCCCAGCCTTCCCGAGGCAGCTGTGTTGGGAAGGGGCCCTGCAGCCCCTGAAATGCCTGTGTGAGCCAGCCCGGCCCTGTCCCATTTCTGCATGGCACAGGAGGTGCAAGGCTTGGGTTTCACAGCCACTCTTGCCTGCTCCAGAGCTGCTCCAGCTACATGGTCCAGCATGGAAAGAGAAGGGGCATGGGGGCTACTCCACCAGCACCGCTGACTGTGGGAGGGCCACCTCTGATCTCCTCCCTGGCATCAGGGCACTGCCAGGCCCAGGCCCATGTCATGAAGCCAACTGGGATTGCTGTGTCCCTTCCCACAGCTGTACAGGGCAGGTGAGAAGCCTGTCACTGCAGCCAGCCCATGAAGCACTGGGAATCTGGCCATCCCACCCCACACTCCCTGCTCCAGTAAACACAGTAGGAAAATCCCGAAATGCACTGCTGGAAATAGGAATGAGAACCATCACATGGGGTTTGGCTGGGATGGCATTTGGCTTTCCCTGGCCAGGGTCAGCACCCCCAAAATCAAATTAAAGGGTTAAATTGGCCCCATTCCTTATAGGGAGCAGAGGGACACACAGTTACAGCTGGAAGAAGGGAGGACACCATCCATTACACTCATCCTCACCACCTACAGCTCCACTCTCTCCCATTCTTTCCTGGGGCAAATGGAGAACAGGCAAACACTGAAGTATCCACTGGAAAAATACACTTTAACCCAAGTAATGCTTAAGTGAAAAGCTAATTTCCCATTAAAACAGCTTTCTGGTGCAAAATTATAACCAACCCTAATTAGTATCATAATTAAAGAGTTACTGCTGGATTGCAGGGAACATCATCCAGGCTGGAAAGCACATCTGCTGCAGGACCACAGCTTGGTGACTCACTCAAGCCCTTTAGCATCAATACTGTCTGTGTGGATGAGCTGTAGAAACTCCCAGTGTCTCCATCCTGCTTCCTGCCCAGCTCAGGGGGACCAGGGACCACGGCCCTAAATAAACCCTTTGTCTTTGAGTCTGTCCATCCCTTTCAAAGAAAGAGCACATCATTGGGAGAGAAAGGTGATTTGTGCAGTCTCCGTGGTTGCCCCAAGCACCTGGAGACAGATAAGGATGAAAGTGCCATGTAATTCCCCACCTGATGCGCTGCCAGAGTCATTTGTGGGTCCCACTGGGAGCAGGAGGGGAGAAAAGCACTTGTTGCCTTTTAACAGGGTGTAAATCTCTCCTGTTAGGTAGCAAAACATCTCAGAGATGACTGAGAAATCCATTGGGAAGGGGATGGAGACAGAAAGTGGCATCCCTCAGCTGCAAGGCCAATGCCAGCTGCCCACCTGAGCTTGGTCTCCATCCACACTCCCAGGGGCTCAGAGAAAACTTCAGGTTATCAGAGACAGAGAGGCTGACAGAGGGACAGATTCATGTGCAGATCTTCTGGAAGCTCCAGGTGCCTAGGAGAGCTCAGGCAGCCAAGGAGGTACCAGGCAGTGGGGAGGGACAGCAAGTCTGGGTGCTGTGGGACATCCAGGAGGAAACCCCCGTGCAATTACAGGTAAACTTTGCATAACCACCAGGAACTTCTGGAACTGGGGAGGTGACATTGGTGAAACTCCTGGCCCAGAGTTGCAAATAATCCCCTGCCTGCAAGAGGAGCCAGCCCAGGCACTGCTCCCACCGTGGCCATGCACCTACCAGAGCCCAGCTTGGAGCAGGATCATGTGCAGCTCCCAGTGCTGCACTCCACAACAACTGAAGCAGGAGATGATCCATTGCTCCTGGGGATTCCATGGAAGGACCTCAGGAGCTGGTCTCTGCTCCAGGTAGACACCAGTGAATGGACCAAATAGTCTCCAGCAACACCCTGAGTTACATGGTTTGGAAATTTCCAATAGATGCTACATAAACCCCTGACGCTCCAGACAAGGATTTGCCTCCTCGCTGAGTAATGGACAGAGGAAGGGGACTCTCTACCCCCAAATTAGAGCTGATCCCACTGCAGCCACCCCCAGATTCCACTGCTCCTGCAGCCCCCTCTCCATGAGGTGTGTAACTCCCACTCCACACTGCCAGGTGGGATCAGAGCTCAGGCATTACACAGCAGCAGCAAAAAACATCAATCCCAGGGCAAAGAGACTTCAAATGGAAGATTACACCAATCCTCCCCAGAAAGGTGACTGACTAAAGGTGCCACACACCACCTGGGCTGGCCTGGCTGAGGGGTGGATAGACACAGATCCCTAGAAATTAGGGATGGAAAAGGGTGGCATGTCACAGTTCATTAATGTCAGACTCTCTGCACCCTGCACGTCTCGGGGTCCAAGTGTGGTGGTACTTCCTGGAGCCCCCAGTGAGCTCTTGGTCTGACAGACAGCACTCACCAGCATCCACCACCACATCCCAGCACCCACCCTCACACATCCAGCACCCATCATCACAGACCCCTTTCCATCAGTTTGGAGTTGCAGTGATGCCAACAAGCCTCTTCCCAGCACTACAGGAGCAGTGGATTGCAATCCCAGGAGAAAAGCCCAGGGAGAGGGTCTTGATGGTATGGTTATTTAAAAAAAGATGCCAAGGAAGTAGCTGCCTGCACTTATCCATGCACAGCTTCCCAGACACACCAGTATGCCAGGATTTGTTTCAATCCCTCATCAAGCTGAAAGCTCCTTCTGCCTTGAGAGTCTCCTACTCAACATTTAACCAAAAGCAGTCAAGTTTTATCTCTTCCGGTGTCCCAGAGGAAGTCCTCAGAGGTGACCATCACTGAAGAGCCAGGTCCACCACAATCCATGCAGCTGCAGCTCCAGGAGATGCCCTGGGATTTCCTGCAGACATGGCAGGAGGAGCAGGGGCTGAAAGAGCCAGGATAAGGAAAGGGAAGATGGGATGCACCAAAAAACCTGTTTTGGTGTGAGCCTCCCACCAAAGCTGCCAAGAGAGCCCTTTTGGGGGGGACAGGCAGATTCCCAGTGTCCCAGAAACAGGGGGGCAGAGCAGGATCAGGCAGGTGATGCAGGAGGAGATGTCACCTCTTCACTGCCATCACCCCTGCATGCCATCTCTACTGTCACCTCAGTGTTCAGGAGCACTGAGGAGTTAACATGTTTTGTTTTCTCCTAATGGGTCATGACAATGCTACAGATGTTCTTGGAAATCATTTCTCCTAGGGAAGAGCATCCTGGGATGCAGCCAGCCAGATTTCCCAGGCAGACAGCACCCAGTGCCCAGCTCCAGAGCCCTTTGCTGTGGCAGGGACGCAGGCAGAGCTGGGCTGCCCAGCAGCAAGGGAGTTGAGTGGGCACAGGGACCCCTGGGCAGGGATTTATGGCAAGCAGGGCCCCCCTGGCCCCAGAGCAGATCAAAGCACGGGCTGAGCCATGAGATCAGCTGCCAGGGGCTGTCCAGGGACAGCACTGAGCTGAAAAGGTCAGGAGGGAGGAGGAGAAGAGAAAAGAGGCAGAGGCTTAAGGGACAGGGCTCAACAAAATCATTTACTGTGGTCACGCTCTTCAGACAAGCCTGCAAGACAAGGAACCGCATGTTGTCTAAGGGCCATTATTAGGGTTTGACATGGCCAGGGCCCGGGCTTTGAAGTCGGGAGCAGGACACCATTAGAGCTGTTTGTGTCTGTCCACTGGCTCCCACACAGCATCACCATCCTCTGCCAGCAGCTCCCAGTGGGATGGGGATGGAGGAGCAAAGCTTCAAGACCAGATGGATGCCACCAGACCAGCTCTGTTTGGTTCGGGTGTGTCGCAAGCCAGGCCCATTTGGGTGAAGAATGAAGAAGCTGCTTAATTGGGGTTTTACCAGCAGAAGTTCACAGCTCCCATCATGGCATCAAACAGCCCTTGGGCTTTCAACTCCTCTCCACCAAACAAGTTGTGGGAAGGGGGATGAGGAGCACATGAAAATGGCCACATTCAAATGGCATCAGCAAAGAGCTGGCGGGCTGACAGAGCCGCCCCCCCCCCCCGCGCACAGCCCCCAGCCCAAGGAACCAGTGAGGGAATTATCAAACCCCAAGGAATGCAGGAAGGAGCGCGAGCAGCTCCGCACACACATGCACTGGCACAGGCTGAAGGCTTCCCAAACCAATGGAAGCTGGAGGAGCACAGCCAGAAAAGCGAGTATGGCAATGTGCCCCAAAAAAGCTCCTGAGGAGGAAAGATGATCCTGGCAGTTGGCAGGGTATAGGTGACCCCCTTCCCCATGCTGAGCTGCAGGAGGAAAACACTGACGGAGCATGGCCCAGGGACAAAGCCGCATCGCAGCAGCAGTGATGGTTTACAACAAATAACTCTTGCCAGGTTCAGACTAATTGCATCTAAAAACAGAAATGCAAGACAAGGGCTTTAACACAACACTCAGGGTAATAGATCCACTCTCACTGCATCCCGCTGCCAAAAAGCCTTGCATTGGATTATGGATGTTATTACATCAAAAACGGATTGAAGGGCTTAAGGACTCACAATAAACAGCAAATGCCTTGGATTTATGAGGAAACATCTACTAGGACCTTGCTTTTCCTTCAGCATTGTCATCAAACACAGGCTCTGTGCTTTAAAGAGGCTCATGGGACAGGTCGGACACTGAGGAAGAAAACCTGGAAGAACACCTAGGCACCACCACATCTGCAAACAGCTGCCTGGAGTGCACCCCGAGGCTAAGTGAGGTTTGTCTGGGGTCTCTACACCCCATTGAACACAGAAGGGGCTGCCAGGACCACCACCAACCCCAAAAAACAGAGAAGGAACTGGGAACTATGGGAGTCCATCCAGTTCCAACCCTGCCATGGGCAGGGACACCTTCCACTAAACCAGATTGCTCCAAGCCCCATCCAACCTGGCCTTGAAAACTTCCAGGGATGGGACATTCCAGAGGTGACATTTAACAGATCCTTCTAACACAAACTATTCTTTGATTCTCTGATCCAAAGCTCTGGGATAGCAGGGAGCCACTGCGGGAGCTCCTTCTCACGTCACCCTACTGCCAGGACACGGGGATTAATGGATCTCTATCCAGGCACCTCATTACCAGAGATAGTAAAACTGGAGCAAGTTCAAAGACGAGCAGCAAACGCAATTAGGAGTTGGAGTGAATTAGGAGGGGAGGTGGAGGGAGCTGAACCTGCAGGGCTGGATAAGCCGTGGTGG
>VZDJ01000124.1:7289-25422 GCA_008694505.1 Cyanoderma ruficeps | reverse complement strand
ATACACTGATTTCTCATGATTAGTAGTTTTAAAGAAAGAAGACAGCCCGGGACCATGATGGTAAAGAAAGATGAGAAGAATCTCTCCCGATTGCCAAAGATGAAGAGGAGTGGCCTTATGAGTTGGACTTTTCTTGCATAATTTAGCCATAAACAAACCCTGAGTCTCCTGAATATAAATAAGACTGTATTTTAGGTGGATGTTTGTCTGGTTCGAAGCCAAAGACTTTGTGACTTGTTTCTAAAACCTTCCACCCTAAGGGTAAATGTGGGGGGGACTGCTGGTTCCGACAAGAGAAAATGGCTAGTTTTAGTACTTAGCTAAACATCCTTAAAAGAGCCCTATCTGGTTTTAAGTCCATGGACAGTAGTGAGAACACTAAACATAAAAAAAAAAGTGTCACCCTAGTAGATTTTCCAGGTAAGACCATGGGTGACATAAAAACATAAGAGGATGGACCTGTGTTCCCTCTAGAACGTCTGTAGTGTAAAAAAAAACTCCTCTCTCCTTAGTTAGATTGAAGATTGTTTTTTTTAAGAGATGATGATTTAGATTAAAGAACCCAGAGTTGTAGAAAGTTTAAGCAAATAGATGAAAGTAATGTTCCTAGTGTCAACTGTTAAAAGCATAAAAAGATAAAAATTAGAAAAAGAAGAAGAAGTGTTTTAAAAAGTTTTTTTCCCCTACCTTTAAGTGTTTGAGTTTTCTTTTCCTATTGTCTATTGTTTACTGCTATGTAAGTTAATAAATTTTCTTTTCTTTATTTCAAGTTTTAAGCCTGCCCTGCTCTGTCCTTAAGTTTTTAACCACATCTCACAGTAATTGATTAAAAAAAACATACACTCATGAATGCATTAGCATTCGACCAAAGTCAACCCATGACAACCTGGCATTACCAGGTGATGCTTGCAGTCGCAAGTTAATGGAGAGAAAATTGGGAATGGCAGATAACGGGGAAGGGGCAGGAGTTTTGCTGGGTGCATCCTGCACCACCAAGCCAGGGAAAGGCAGCACTGATGAGAGCCATCCATAGCCTGGATGAGTCCATGGACTCATTGGACATGGACAGGCATAAGGCAAAGCACATGAGTCACTCACAGACTGGGAAGAAAAACCCCGAAAGGTGAGTCAGTTCAACATATCCAAAAAAGAAAGAACGTGAGATGGAACACCAAGGTCCTTCCCAAGGTTTGCTGAACACCAAGTGGGGCTTGGCCCATTCCAGCATCACCCAGCCCCCCTCCATGGCACTGCCTTAGATGGGCTGTTGGTACAAAATGTGGCCTTGGCCTCAAGCTCTGGTGTTGGCATGTTTTAACTCCATGGCAATGGATGCTTTGATTGACACAGGTTCTGGCAGGACACTGGAGTGTCTCTTCTCCCTGTGCCAGCCCACCACACACTTCCTGCTACGTCCATCTCCAGCAACACCCCACCAACCCACAAATCTCATCCATGGAACCAGCCACCCCAGATGAGGAACCAGTCAAGAGGCCTCCTCCAGGCTCACCTGTTGCTCCATGTCCCCACATCCACATCTCTCATGTGTCCATGACCATCACATCCCATGGGACACTGAGGAGATCCCAGCCATCCCAAGGTGCAGGACATGGAGGCAGGTCACAGGTAGCCTGCACAGCCAGGATCAGAGCCAGGGCACCCACAGGGCTGGGCTCCCTCCTCTCACCCACATCCCCCCATTACAAGTGAATTAAGCATGGAAGCAAAGTGCCAAAAGATTTAAGAACATGTGGAAAGAGTCAAAAGCCGAAGAGGAAAAAAAAATCCCAGGCTGATTATTTAATTTTCTCCTGACAGTTTGAGCCACAATGACCAATAAATCCCAATTACGGATTTTAAAAATGCTTCCTGCAGACACTTGGACCATCAAGGCAACTCTGGGCTCCCATAACTCCTGGTTTATGATGGTCATACATGTCCATTTTCCACAGAGCCCAGCATTTCAATAAAATGACCATAAACCTAGATTAGAGATTAAAGGACTGACTCAGAAGTTGTCAGAGGAAGAAACAAGTTTCCCTGCAATTGCTTTGCCATTTTTACCGACCAACAGTTTGGCTTTTTGATGGGTTTATGCCAGCAGTAAATTTTGGGCTGCTGACAGCTCGGTGTGTGAGACAACTGAAGGCAGCAGCGGGGTGGTGTGGGGAGGACACGAGCCCAGCCCCAGGCTCAGGCGACAACTCCGACATGAGAAATGACAGGGCTCCTCCTGGGCTCCCCAATGCCAGCATGGGGACACGGATGCCAGCTCTGACCGGCTCTGACCGACCTTCCTGGCCCCCCCTCCCAGCCCCCCGACCTGTCAGACTTCTCTCCAGGGAGCAGCTCTGTCCTTGTTTCTCTTCCTCCCACCTTGGCAGAGTCAGGAGCTGCCAGCACATGGGAAGGTAACCCCCTGAGGGCTCCCTGCAGCCAGGCAGAACCAGGCACCTCGGGGACAATGCACAGGAGAGCATCCTCGGCCCCCCATCAGCAGCTGCCTCTCTCCCCAGCCTGTCACAGCAGCAGCAACAGCTCAAGGGAGATGCCTTTGAAAGGATAAACGCAGGCATTTGTTGTGCTCCCTGTTTCCTGGATGAATGCGCTGCTTCCTTTTACTAAGTGCTCTCTTAGGAGAAAGAAAAGGGAAAAATAAAACAGCAGCAGAAAGAAAGGAGGATGACTCATGGTGAGGTCACATCTCCACCAACACTCGAGAGCTGTGAGACAGTGCCAAGGACAAAGGCTGAGATCAAAAGCAAGTGAGCGGATCAAACGCTTGCCCTCCCCGGGGAGGGGGAAGGTTTCAGGGAGCTGCCCTGGGGGAGGAAGGTGGGATGGAGCTGGGCCCTCCCTGACGCCCATGGACTGCAAGCAGCCATCTCCCTTTCCTGAGCTTCGGCCACTGCCTTCACCATCTGAACAGGAGTTCCGGTTGTTGGAGTTCATTGACACGCACACAGGGCTCCACACCAGGACACGGGCAGCAATGGGGACTGAGAGGATCAGGAGGAACCGTGGCTGCACCCAACAGGAGGTGAAAAAATGCCCTTTTCCTGAGGAAATGAGAGCTGAGCCCAGAGCTCAGGGCGCTGAAGGGGGTCGGTGCCCTTTCTGCCGGTGTCTCTCAAAGTCTATCAAAAAGTCCCATTTACATCAAAATGCCCTTCCAGACATGATTCGATTTTACTTTTCCCCTTTCATCTTCATCCCCCTCCCCCCCCCACCTCGCAGCCCCATTGTCCTCACAGCACCAGGAGAGGGCCGAGCACGCTGCCAGTGGGAAAGGAACAGGAGAGAAAGAGCTGAAAACTAAGAGAAGCCGGAATTGCTCCTGGTCCCGCTCCAGCGGGAGCTGTGACCCCATCTCCTCCCGCCTGCTGCTTGGTGGCTGCCCCGGGGGATGGCACTGGATGTGTCCCCTCCGCAGGGACGGAGACTCGCTGCCCCAGCCTCCGCTGTCACCTGGGGTTCTGCTCAGGCTCCGGTGGCCACAGATGGTTTCAGTGAGCTTCAACAAAAGCTTCATCTAAGGGCTGTAGGAGCCACCATCCTGTTCTGCTGTCCCCGGCCAAGCACTCTGCACACCCTGCTCCCAGCACAGAGGCCACTGGTGGCACTGGAAGACCCTGACAAAGTGCTCTGGGCTTGGTCACGACTGCACATCCCAACTGGCAACAAAGTGGATCAAGCATAAGAGCTTCACTCTGCAGATGAGTCTTTAAAATGCTAGGTGAGCTGGAACACTTCTACAGGTACCAGTGCCAGACTCTGCTCTGCCCCAGCCCTGTCCCACCAGTCCTCCTCCAGCAATGTGAATTTACTGAGCTGTTTCTTTCCCCAACCCTGGGCCCAGCAGTGTCACATCCTTCCCTCACTTTTCCAAGCCCCTTAAAAGCAGAAGTGCTTTCCCCAGGCTGCTGGATGGACATGCAAGCCCAAGGCTGAAATCCACTCCAGGTTCCAAGTGCAAATGAGGTTTAACTCCAGTTTAACCCAGTAAAGCCCAGCTCTAGCAGTGCACAATTCCAATGCCATTCACCAAGCTCTGTTCACCTTGCCTGACAGAGTTTTTCCAGTCCTCCCTTCCTATTGTCAGCATCTATTTTTAACCCCCAACATTATTTCTCCCTGCGTGACTTCAGACACTCTCTGGGGACAAGGTGGAATTGCTGAGCTGGTTCCAGGCAAAGTGACTCAACTCTCACCTTCAGAAGCCACACAGGAATCAGAGAAGTAAATTTTCCTCCATTCACATTTTCCTTTCTCTTTCCGTCCAAGCTCTGTCTGGGGCTGAAAGCAGGGAAAGCTGCAGGGAGGTAAAAAGCCAGTGTCCATCAGCAAGAACATGCAGCAAAGCCATTTTACTGCCTATTTTTCCCTGGTACCTTTATAATCAGTTGGATTTACCTCTGTGGCAGTTACCTTGGCAAAAATCCTGCATCAACTGCTGGTGTATATGAAGGTTAGAATGGTAACCTTAACATAGGTGTTATGAGTGGAGCTCTGAGCTGACAGGCACAGGGAATCTCATGGAGAGAGGCACCATCCCAGCAGAAGGGAGGGAGCAGCATCCCCCTTGCATGGGGCCTTGGGCCGAGCACCGACGCTTCATTGCTCCCTTTGAGCTGGTTTTGCCAGCGCCACAGAGCAGCAATTAAGGTCAGCAGCGAAGCTCTTCAAGATTCTGTCCCTTCAGGGGAGTATCCAAACAACCCCACCATTTGCTACCTTCTAATTCCTAAAGTGCACAAGCCCAACGCCAATCCAATGCCAACTCAACGTCGAGCACTCAGAGATGCCTCATGGAATGAGGGATGCATGTGCTGTGTCAGCCAGATGTTGACATTATTTGGCATTAAGAGCCAATAAATAATCATTAATGCTGCTGCAGCAACCAGGCTCTCTGCAAGAAAGCCCAGATGCCGTGTTTATGGCACAAAGGGAGGCAGGATCCGGGAGAGCCACCTGCCGTGCACAATGCAGCCAGCGCTGCCAATTCCAGCTGCCAATTCCAGAGCGTATCCCAGCCCTGCAGCACTCAGCATTCCTCCTGAAGCCCCAGCTTAGGGGCTGGCAGAACTGGGAGAGTCCCTGTGAGCCGACCTGCTTCCACAGCCACACAGAATCACACTGGCCACCAGAAGCTGGGGTGACATCAGGAGTCGTTGCATTCTGAGCTGTCTGACTGCTCCAGTCAACCCTGTTTTTTGGGATGACTCCCTGGTTTCGCTCACTGGAGCTGGCAGGATGCTGGGACACACACAGCCCCCGAGATAAGGGGAGGCAGCATCTGGAAGCAATTATCCCAGCACTCTTGTATGTCACCCACTCCTTTTGTAAGGAACCATTCCCAGTATCAGCAATCTGTCATAAACCAGGAATGGGACCTTTCCCCCTCATCCCAATGAGGCAGTGGAGACTTTCCTGATGGAGGGCAGGGTGGGCAAGGTTCCTCCTGCTAGGTCACAGGAGAACTGGGCACAGCAGGGACAGGCACCTGTAGGCACCTTAAGGAAGAAGCCCACTCAGAGAAGGAATACAACAATTTGTCTCCTTTGCCTGTACCGTACCCTGGTATGATGCTGCAGCACTTCCAACACTATACTTCCAAGTTTGATGCCCCAAAAACCTCCAACTGTTTTACAGACATGGATGAACTTCTGGGAGATCTGTGGGATGGTTCCCATGCCTCCAACACACCCCATGCAATTCCATCCTCAAACCATGTGCTCCATCCTAAACCAACACACCTCCAGCCTCAAACCATGTGTTTCCATCCCCAACCCACATGCCTCCATCCTCAAAGAGGAAAAACAAGGAGGAACAGGCCTTGTCTAGGAGAGCAGGAGCCAGAAGGATCCCACAGCCCTTCCCCACCACCCTGAACACCCCCTCTCCAGGCTAGGTAGTCCCTGCATTCTCCTTGGCATTGTCCTCATCCCACACCATGCTCAGGGACAACATGCAGCTTGCATCCCAAAAGGAAAACCCAGCCAAGAAAGGCTGGCCAATGGGCACCAGGACTTTTCCAGCTGGCTAGCACATCCAGCAAACCCACAGCACCTAAAACAGGGGCACCCCCACCCACCTTCCTGAGCCCACAAACCCCCCACACACAGCAGAGGGAGGTGGCTCACAAAGACTCATGCCTCTCCTGGATGTTATGAAATCAGGCAGGGAGCATGAAACTGCCTGCCGTGGGTGGGAGCAGCCAGGGCTATATGGAGAGCCCAGAGGATTCCTCCGTGGTCTGGGAAAGCATGTGGGCTCCCCCGCCCCGCACATGCCCTCACAGGGTGGGTTTTTCTTCCGGAGAGACTGGGTGAGAACAAATACCCAGCACCGCTCCACATGAAGGGGGTAATTGGGGAAAAGCACCCAGCACTCCCCAAGTCAGGGCAGAGATCAAAAGCAGAATTGAGCATTAAAGCTCACCAGGATCAGGAGCTGCTCCTGGGAATGGAGTCCTGTGGGACTCTCCCCCCCCCCCATCCCTGCATCCCAGAACCGCTCACTGAAGGTAGGGAATGCCAAGCCAAGGCAACACAAGCAGGCTTTCCTCCATCCCCTACTCCCAGCAAGTCTTCCTGTAGCTCAAGGAAATGAAAAAAATAAGGAAAATAGGAAAAAGCTCTTTTACTGGCATTAAATGAGCAGCAGGAATGAAGCTGCGAAGGACAGAGCAGTGGGAGAGGGCTGGGGGTCCAGGAAGCACAAGGGGCCCTCCTCTCCTTTCCCCTCCCTCCACTGCTTTGCCAGGATGTTGCTGCCTCATTTATTTCAGTAATTAGCTGAGCTGAGGCACTGCTAATGGGGGGCAGGGGAAGGGGGGCACAGGGAAAGGGGGACACAAACCAGCCAGGATGCAGAACCAGATCTCGGCCTTGCAAAATTTCCATGAAAGAATAATACAAATCTTAAACCCAAACACAGCTGAAGGGGAAATTCCAGCTGCCTCCAGCCCTTCACACCTCCAAGCACCTTCCTAAAACCCCAATCCAGCCAGGCATCCTTGGCCCAGTGGCACTGGGACAGCCCTTCCCACCTCCTGGGGAAGCATTTCCTCCTTCTCACATGCTGCAAAGGAAGCTGGGAACAATGGGATGCAGCAGTGTCAGCTCCGGCAGGGATGGACCTTCACAGACCACCCACCTGGCTGCTCAGGGACAAGGGACAGGCTGGGAGAGACAGCCTGGTGCAGAGGGCACAGGCAGCTGCCAAGACCCCCTCCCTTGCTTGGTGTGAAGGGCAGCTTCCTGTCCTGGTGACATGGGGGAACACAAGAGGGATATGGGGAATTCAGTGACTGCAGGCTGTGGTCAGTGAGGGAGGGGCTGTGCAGAGCTCCCTATCTTCCCCCACCCCAGCCCTTCCCACAGGAGGGGGGCTGCTGGCTGAGCCATGGGCCAGACCTTCCCTTACAAAAATACCATTTCATCTACTTTTTTTTCTTTAATTTCTTCTTTTGAAATAATTGACTAATTGGCTGAGCCCCAGGTCCATGCTAGGAGTGGATCGCAGGTCTGCTCTTGCATAAAGCATTTATTAAAGACATCACAGGAGGATGAGAGAGGAGGGGAGGGGAACCAGGCACAGCCCAGCAGGCCGGGGCAGTGCCCAGAGCATGCTGGAAATTTTCCATCACACCCAGAGGGAGGAAGCCCAAAAATTAATCCCGATCATCTCCTGGAGCCCAGCTCTGCCCTGAGCAGGGCCTGACTCAGCCAGGATGGGCATCACCCAGGATAGGCAGCAACCAGGGAGGGCATCCCAGTCCCAGCACCCTCCGAGCAGGGCTGCAAGTACATGAAAGGGAGGGGGTCCCCCTCCTCCCTTTAATCCCCAGCCCCAAAGCAGAGTCCTTTCAGAGGAAAGTGTAAAGCAATACCTGGAAAATTTCTCCCACTCATTCTCCGCTGTTGGCTGCCAAATTTAAAACATATTTGCTGCGTGGCCTTGAAGAAACATAACCTGCTGCCTAATTCCAACACATTCATTCTTTGGGGGGCAACGAAAAAATTCACAGAGCCACTGGTGGCTCCTCTCCTTACACCCTGCAGGGCTGGGAGCTGTCAAAAAGCTGCCTGGGAGCCTCTATCAGCACACACCGGAATGCCAGGAAAGAATGGGAGGGAGGGAGCCCTTGCACAGCAAGAGGTTTTTGAGTCAATGTCCATAAGCCCTGAGAATCAGCTGGGGGTGCCAGCGGCCAAAAGCCCTTGGAATATGCAACATCCAGGGCAGCACAAAACTCCAGAGCATGGAGAGGATCCCCACTCAGATGTGGAGCCACCCCATCTCCCCTCACAAGTGGAGAACTGAGGGAGCAGGTGGATGCACATGCAGCCTCATCCCACCATCCCAGCTCCTCACCAGGAGGAATTTTCTGGCAGGCTGGGGTTTTGAGGGGAGGCTGGAGCAGTGGGAAGGGGCTGGGGGAGGGCACAATGTGGTTAGCAGACTGAGCAATCTGACAGGGCCCATTAAAGGAAACAATTTGTAATACAATAATTATTATGTCATTTCTCTGGCCTCTTTCCTAAGCCTCCATCTAAACAGTTTGAGGCTTGAGGGGCCTCAAGGAAGCAGAAAGCTGTGGGGCTGAGGGTGTCCACATGTGCCAGGATGAGGAAGATGGGATGGACACATGGAGCAGACACTCACTTGAAGTTCTCCATGCAACAGGAGCTCATCCTTGTTTGCTCACAATCCTTGAGGGAACACACGGAACAGAGAGGAACTGCTGCTCCCCAACTGCAGGGGATCAGCAGCAGATAAGGGTTCTCCTCTGGGAACACCACTGGATGTGGTGATCCATGCTTGCTCCAACCTGGAGCAGGGCCGGACCCCACGGCCGCTCCAGCTCGGCTTTTCTGCTCTGAAGTTCTCGGCCAGACATCTGAAGAAAGCGGCAGTAGCGAACAACAGAGCAAGAGCAAGCAACACAAATCCCCAGGATAATGAGCCCAGAGGAGGGAGACGGTGGGCTCTGTCTGAGGAGGGAGCCGTGCTTTTATTGGAGAGGCCTAAAAGGGCTATAAATCCTCAGATTCAAAGGTGAACTCAAGCTCTTTCAAGTCGAAGGAAGGCCTGGGATGTGTCAGCTGGGAGGACTAACCACGTCACGTCCCCTGCTGAAGTGGCCTCTTCAGCAAAGCTGCAGAGCAGCCCGGGATATTACACCCAGATCCTTTCCATATGCTCCTGGCCGGCCGCAGGCAGGGCACGCCGGCATCCCTGCCGGCACCAAAGCCGCCCGACTCCCTGCACAGGAACACCGGCTACCCTGCCTTAATGGGGGAGTGCCTTTGTGCCCATTCCCCTTCCAAACCCCACTGAGGATTTGCTCCCTGAATTCCCAGTGGGAGCAGGGGCTGCGTCCCTCCCTCTCGCATTTGGCTGCGATACTACAGCAAGCCCAGACAGTGCAGAGCCCAGCATCAGCACATCCCTGCATCCCTCCACATCCCAAGGCTGCCAGTCCTGCCTGCCAACCTGCACACCAGGCCGTGCTCCCACGTTTCAGAAATCCATTAAAAGGGAAAAATCAGTGGCAAAGAGGAGACGGTGCCGAGCCTCAGCCCTGCGCGAGCAACCACAGACACTTCCCAGCCTAAAGAGTAGGAAAACATGGACACACTCTGGGATCAATGGGAATGGTGTAAGGGGGTTTATAGCTCATAAGCCATGAAAAGGCACTTTGCTTTTCCCAAAGTACCTACTCGGAAGAGGTGGGATGGCAAAAGCTGGTACACAGGGCTGGGCTCATCCTGGCAGAATACCAGGGTCGAGGAAAGGGATTGCTGGGAAGTGGGATGTTCCTGTCCCATCACCAGAAGTGACGCAGGCCTGGGTGCCACCAAAACCCGCCAGGACGCCCAACTAGGGAGGGCACCCATTCCAGGGCTTTGAACTTCCCAAACTCTGGCCAGAAGGTGCTGGGACAGCTTGTGGTGTCTCCCAAATATCCCATCCCTGCACCTCCACATTGGCACCAGCAAGGGCCAATCCACATCAAACCAGGTGACTCCAAGCTTCTCACCAGAGCCCAGTCCCAGCAGACATGACACACATGGATCTCTCTGCAGGCACAGCACCAGAGGGATAGAGCCTTTAAAAAACGCAGAGGAGAGCTCATGGCTGAACACAAATCAAACCCCCAGCTCTGCCCTTACACAGCCCCCCTGGAGCAGCCCAGTCCCACGGCCTCAGAAAGAACAAGCACTCCACCTGGAAAGGGCCAGCTGCAGGTAGGAAAAGGTTAATCCCGAGCAGCCAAGCCGGGGTTATAAATAGCTGGCATTTTTGAAGTGCAGCTGCTCAGCTCCGTCTGGGTGGCACTGCCACGCACCTGAGCCGGCTCTCGGATCCCACCCGGGGGCTCTGGCAGGGAGAGCTCACAGAGAAGCCACTGCTCACTGGAACACCATGAGGAACCCCCCAAACCTGTCCCCTCATCCTCCAGGGAGAAGGGACTGGAGGCCCCAGAGCCACACTGCAGGGATCACCTGCAGCCCCTGTTCCAGCTCCAGCAGAACCTGCTCCACAGAAGGGCAGGGGCCAGGAAAACCCCACTGTGCACAAATCCAGCCTCACTGAGCAGGATGTTTAGCCCCGGCTTGTCCGACTCCCCTGGGACCAAGCAGGCTGGGGGAGTCAGGAGTGCCAGGATTCCAAGGCTCAGCCATGAGCAGAGCATTGGGACTCCAACCAGAGATGGGATCCTGAGACTCCATAAGCCAAGCACCACTGCTCCAACCAGAGACAGGATCCCAAGGCTCCAGCACAGCCATGAGCTGGTGATCAAGCAAGAGACAACCCATGAGGGGCAAGAAAACCCTTCCAGAAGGATGCCAGGAGCACACCAACACTCTCCATGAGCAGGAGGACCACCACCACCATCTCTCCTGCTCTCCAGAGCAGGATTCTCTGCCACACCACATGACCCAGAGCAAGGGATGTGAAGGGGAAAAGCATCAGGAAACAGCAGCAAGGAGCTGGGCTCTCCCTCAGCCCTGCACAACAAAAGCCCCACAGCCAGGCTGCACATTCCTGACCAGATGTGACACTGGAGAGCACCAATCGAGTCCTGCTCCTGCTCCCCGATCCCAGCAATCATTAATTAGAGACAGAACAGAATCGGCTTTGTTTCTCCCCACCCTATTCCAGCTGCCAGACTCCAAGTAGCATGTTGTGTTAGTTTAGCACAGATGGTGAGGTGCAATTGGTGATTTCTTTTGAACTGACAACCAGAATAGCCAATTGCATGCAGAGATACACCTCTGGGACACACACAGACTTCAAAAAAGTTAGAAGGAAGCCTGGGATCGCTCTCTTTTCCTTCCGCCTTCAAAGGAGGTAAGGCAGTCCTGGCTCTCTCCCTTTGGAGGGGCCCGGGATGGCCCGGCCTGCCTCGGCCCTGGGCCTTCACAGGAGGCCCGCCTGGCATGGTGACTCCCAGGCTGGGGGAGGGGATGATGTGCCGCCATGCCGGCCCAGATCGGTTTTTAGCAGCTGGAAACACCCTGCCGCTCCCCCTATGAGGGGGAGCTGGCTCGAAGGCCTGGCCAGGGGGGAGCTGGCTCGAAGGCTGTGGGCCTGGGCCCTTTCCCCCAGCAGGGTGAGGGGAGCCTGCAGCCACTCCAAGCTGGGCCCACCCTGAATAAGACCATGGAGTGGGGGCAAGGAGCCTTTCATCAGCTGGGCTGCTTTGAGACCTGCTTGAGTTTTTTCTCCATTCCCTCGGCTTTTCTTAGCTGCTGCCTTTCTTAGCTGCTGCCTGGCAGAGACCACGTGACCACGGCAAGTCTGGGCAAGTTTTAACTCTTTCCTGCCAACAGATGGGACTTCCAAAGCACTAGCTCTTCCCAGAATGAAAACAGACAAATTGATAGAGCATAGAGAAGACTTAGCATAAGTCAGATGAAGAGAGTGAGAAAAAGATTAATTAGAGGAAGGATGAAGGAGTTGCCTGTTGGCTGGACTTTCTTGTTTAAGCTATAAAAATGAACTCTATTGGTAGATTGTCTTTTAAATCATAGAAAAATATGCATTTGGGGAGATGATTTGTGGATTTTTGAGCAAAGGTGTTTGTGATGGACTATACGATCCCATGAGATGCCTGGACAGAGAAAAAGAGATAAGAAGCTTCCACACCAGTGAAAAAAGTGAGAAGGCATCTCTGTTCCTTGAGATGAGAAATTCTTTGCCTTGAAGCTGCTTATCTTTAAAAAGTGACACCCCAAATACCTGAATTCCACAACCCATAAGCAGCTTAGGAAACTGCTAATGGGAAGAGACCACATGGAAGCAAGTTTTGCNCGGGGGGGGGGGGGTTGGTGTAAGAGTTCCGACCAACAAGAGAACTTTTTTTTTAAGTTGTCAGTGGAAGAATTCCATAGAGAACAAAAGACTCCTCTCCTGAAGAATAAATGAAAAACTATATTTAAATAATAAAACTGACTGAATGTCACAAGTTTTGTCTCTATGTTGTTTGTAAGAAAGTTAACACTTGTGGGAGGAGGAGAAGAGTTTTGAAAGTTTCATTTTTTTTCTTTTTCCCTTTCTTTTCCTTACTGTGTGTTAATAAACTACATGTTTACCTTTAAATTGAGCCTGTTTTGCCTTCTTCTCCCAAAATCCTAATTCCCAGTTGGCAAATAAAATTTGGCAAACATAGAACCACCACACATGTGCTACTGATCGCTCCAAGATGTTTTCCCACCAGAGTCCAGTGCTCCTTGGGCAGACTGTCCTTCCAGCAGCACAGCCACTGCTGTGCCAAGGACAGGGTGTCCTGCCACAGGGGCAGTGAGCACAAAGCTATGGGAAAGCCGCGGGGAAGCTGGGACACACAAATCCTACATGGAAACAAGGGATCATCCCCACTGCTAAGCCTCTAGTTTACAGGGGACAATCCAAACAGCTCTTGATGGACATCATGCAAGGGGCTACTCATGCACTCCAGATCTTTGCAAACTCCATGATCCCTAAAAACATGGACAAGGCTTGGGGGACCCCTGAGCCCCCAGTGAAGCTGTTTGAGGGGACCCCTAAATACCTCATGAAGCTGCTCAGAAGGACCCCCAGCCCACCTGGCCACACCACCAAGGGCACAGACACACCCCATCCTGCCACATCCAGCCCGTTTTGATAAGGATTCAAGGGAACAGCTTAGACCCCAAAGCGACACAGGAGCTCAGGTGCAGTGGAGGGAAGCAGCCCCCGCCAGTCCTTCCCAGTCAGAAATGGCAGGGAAGCCCCATCCAGCCCCACTGCCAGGCAGATCCAAGGAGCTGCAGCAGCTGTTTTGCTTCGGAGAAAGCTCCAGCTCCTTTTACAATCAATCAGCCACCCCATCACAGCTCTTTTTTTCTTTTAAAGGAAGCAGTTAAATCCATTTTATGGTATCCAGCGGTATTTACCCAGCTACTGCAAGAGCCGCAGCCCTGCCTTCCCCTTTTTTTCATTTAAGTTAATGAAGTCATTCCCAAACAACCCCCAAGGGAGGCCTGGGTGCTCCTTTCCCCTGGCACAAGGAGAGGAAGAATGCCTTCAGTGAAATGTGGGCTGGGCACAGGGGGTTCTGCTTTGTGGGGACCAGGAGCTGGGAGGGCTCCCAAAGGCCTGGCACCCAGCAAAGGGTCTCTCCCAAAGGGAAACTCCAACTGGAAAGCTGGCTGTCCAGGCTTGCTTTGCCCAGGCCAGCCTTCAGAAATGAAGCAAAGCCCTGGAAAGGCCAAGGTGCACATGTGTCCTAGGTTATAGAGCATATTCAATTTCATCTGCTGAAAAACAGTCAGGGGCGGGTGCCTTTTGATAATGGCCCAATGGTCAATATCAGGTAGGGCATTGTTCTTATCTTTCTCCATAATGGGCCATTACGACTCCCCAAGCTCCCAACACATACCCACATTCCATCATGCCTATTGTGAGATGCTCCACCCAGTGGGAGGAGCCAGCCATTCCTACCTGGATGAGGCTGGAACTCGGGACCAGGAGGCCCCTTTTTTCTTGCTTCATCCGATTACCGGAGGAAGGCTGGACCCTTCTCACCACCTCAGAACCCTTTCTTTTTTTGCTACTGGATCATTTCTGCCTCAGCGGAGCCGCATCTGCCATTCCAGGAGGACTCACTTTGGACTGCTTCCGACACCCTGACTAACAGGGCATCAGGTTGTAGCTTTGACCTTGTCAGGGCTTCCCAAAATTGTTGTTTGTTTGTTTGCTGGTTTGGTGGGGTGGTTTTGTTTTTTTTCTACCACATTTGTATTCTTATATTCTTAGTAAAAAGCTGTTATTCCTATTCCCAAATCTTTGCCTGAGAGCCGTTAATTGCAAAATTAGAATTTGGCAGGGGGTGAGGGGTTTATATTCTCTATTCTAAGGGGAACCCCAGTTTCCCTGGCAGATACCTGTCTTTCTAAACCAAGACAACATGGGAGCCATGGGATTCTTGATGGGAACACAGAATCATAAGTCCTGGAATGGTTTAGGTTGGGAGGGGAACTTAAAGCCTGTTCAGCCCCACCCCCTGCCATGGACAGGGACACCTTCCACTGTCCCAGGTTGCTCCAAGCCTCATCCAACTTGGTCTTGGACATTTCCAGGGATGGGGCAGCCACAGCTTCTCTGGGCGCCCTGTGCCAGGGCCTCCCTACCCCTACAGCCAAGAATTTCTTCCCAATATCCAACCTAAACTTCCCATCTTTTTAGTTTAAAGCCATTCCCCACCTCTCAGCCCCAGGAAGGGGGAGTCTCTACAAGTCAGAAATTAAAATCAATTAAAAATAAGCAGTGAGTTTTCCCTATTTCCCAAATCCTGACACCGTGAAGCGCCTCCCGCACCCATGACTCCCGTAATTCCATTCCATCTGCTCTGACAAGTGCAAGCCCCCTGTTCCAGAGCTCCAGGCCAGCCTTTCCTCTTGGAAACAGCCTTCCCGCAAGCACTTTGTCCCTCATAAAACGACATTAAAAGAGGCAAAGATCTGCCAGGCTTCAACCCCAGTGCTTACAGGATTCCATGGGACACCATCATGTCATTAAAGGCAGAATAAAAATACCACAAAGTATTAGACTTTTGTCTGGGTTTTTTTTTCCTCTTCCCCTCACCTTTTTTTTTTTTTTTTNNNNTTTTTTTTTTTTTTTCTTAAATAAATGCCTTTATTTGGTTTTTAACAAGTCCGGAGCTGAGCAAAACTTTCTGGAAGGGGAAGAGGATAAAGCAGAGGCGAAAGGAGCCCTTCTTTGGAGCTGTGTGGATGATGTGTCCCATTTCCCCCACCTCCTTATTAAAATACTTTCTGGGGAGGCAAATTCCAGCCTGAAATTAATTTTTCAAACCATATTTTATTAGGAATGCTTTCCTTTAATAGTCAGTACAGGAGCCCACCAGGGTCAATATTTCCCCCAAATTACAGCCAAGGGAGCTGAGAAAGGATTTAGCCAGAATTCCTCCAGCAATTCCTGGCTGTCCAAGGAAAGCATTCTCCCACTGCCCCCCAGCTGTGCAGCAAAGGGGAAGAGTAAATCCCAGAAGCGCTTTCCCCAAAGCCCCCCTTGGACACGATGGAATAAATTAAAGCCATGTTGCCTCTCCAAGCCCCCTTCCAAAGGGCTCTGCAGGCATCCCAGGGAAAGTGCACTCAGATGGTGAACTCATCCCAAGCACAGGTTTGAGACAATTATCACTTTTTCCAATAAAACCATTCCTAGGCCTATTTTTTTCCCCTTTCAAGACCCAGCATCCTCACAGTGGGAAGTGGGTGATGATTTCACCACTGGCTTTGGGACACACACCCAGGAGCCGACCTTCCCAACCCAGCACACAGCTTAAGTCTGACTTAACTCGATTAGGAAATCATTCCATCTATTGGATGTGTTATCAGCATCCCTCTGATAACACCAGGAGCCCCAGACCGCTGGTGGAGCTGGAGCCCACAGCTCCCAGCTGCCCAAAAAGGGCAGGAAAATATTTTCCTTATTTACAGCAACCGTGCAGAGGCCAGCCAGGCCCAGAGGACCACACTTGCTCCTCAGATCCATTGGAAAATTCCACTTAGCCATGTTATTTTTAAAGGCTTTAGCTCTCTTTACTCTAAAAACAAGAGCTAAAGCTCAGCAGAATGGGATGGGGGCTAGCACAGCCCCGGCATTGCCCCAGAAAGGGGCTTGGAAGCCCAAGTACAGTGGCAAAGGGTTTTTATGGATCTATATGGAACATAATCCCAATCCAACCAAGAATATGAGTTTTCCTCCAACTGGAGCTGGACTTTGCCCAGCACACCAATCCCCAGACTGGTTTCCTCAACTGGGTTTGCTGGGAGCAGCCTTGAGGAGGCTCTGCCCGATGCCACACAGCTGGCAAAGCTTGGAGCTGGGAAAGAGATGGATCCCAAAGACAGATCCCAGACATGAGGATCCGGGGTCGCTCCACAGGGGCACAGACTGGAGAGATCTGAGTGGAAACACGGCCAAGTCCCGAAAGTCCTCACCAAGGCAAAACGCTTCAATGAGTTTTGCCCGTGCATGTTCCAGCAGAGCCATTCCTTGGTGGAAACGACGACGTTTCTGGTGCTTTCCACTCCCTCCTGTCCCTGTGGGGATACAGGAATGTGGAAGCACCCACAGGAGCAGCCCCACACAGGATGGCACATTCCCAGAAAGCTGTGTCCAGAGCAGACAACCTCTGAGCTCCAAATCCATGGACAACCGAGAGCAGAATATACCCAAACTCCAAATTCCCAGAGAATGGAGAGTGGGCAACCACCGAGCTCCAAACTAGGGGAGAACTGGAAGCAGACAAACTGAGCTCTGAATTGGGGGAAACAAAGGGTGGACAACCCAAATCCCTGAATTCAGGGAGCATTCAGAGTGAGCAACCACCAAGATCGAAACTGGGGGGAAACTGAATCTGGACAACCTGTGAGCTCTGAACTAGGGGTGAACCAAAGGCAGAAACCACTGAGCTCCAAAAACTGGGAGCAGAAAACCACCAAGCTCCCAGTTTGGGAAAACCAAGGAACCCCTCAAGCTCTCCCTGGACACCCCACCAGGGAGGGACATCTCCAAGGCCACCACTCCAGGGCTCAGTGGGAAGTCCTGGATTGTCACCCCTGTGCCAGCCGATGGCCATGGCCTCCTCCCAACTTCCCAGTCCTCAGCAGCTTAAGGAAAACCCAGGATAAGGAAGCATGAGGGGTGACATGGCATCCTCCACCACCAAGCTGGAGCCACCTCCACCTCCAGCTGCCTTTTCCCAAATAAAAACTATTTCCTGGAAGCAATTTGCCTGCCCCTTGCCAAGCTCACAAATCCAGTGGGGCAATTCCCGAGGGAAAAGGCTCTCTCCGGTCCCAGCCAACTGACACAACTCCCAACGAAAGGAAAGGAAAAACACACCGAGGAGAAGGAAGTGACCGAGTCGCCGTCCCGGCGCTTCCAGAGCTGGGGACACACCAAGTGTGCCTGCAAAGTTCCTTTTTCCCCACCAAGAAACGAAGGAAATAAACATTTGGTTGGAATACGTGTCCAGGCAGGAAGGTTGTCCAAATTGTTACAGTTCTTTCCAACCCTCAAAAACTCTTTGGATTATTTTTGGGTTATTTTTTGCCTTGAGAAGTGTGGTGGGGAAAAAAAAAAACAAAAAAAAGCAGACTAAAAGCAGGAATTTTTTGAAGGGAGAAAGGGGTAAGGTAAATAAACACTCCATGATCTACAAGATAAAGCTGAGCAAGGGCCACCGACCCATCCTGACCACCAGCCCTGGTGTAGGGGGCGACCCAACACCCCCCACTCCTCCTCCTCCTGACCCTTCATATTGTTCTTGCACGGCAGCCGCGTCCACATCCATAGATTTACATAAAAATATATAAATTCATAGAATTTAGGTGTCTGTACAGGCGAAGCAGCCCCACCGCCCGCTTTGCTCCGACCCAGCCGGAGGTGGTGGCGGAACAAATCCCCTCGCCTTCCTCCGCGGCTGATTTCGGATGAGAAAACCCAGAGAGGAAAAAAAACAAACCAAAAAAGGTATAAACCCAAACGCTGGAGGGAAGCGGCGATCCGGAAAAAAAAAATACCGAGGCGTGAAAAATAAAAAAAAAATCAAAAATCAAGAAACAAA
>VZDJ01000122.1:1101106-1191734 GCA_008694505.1 Cyanoderma ruficeps | reverse complement strand
GTTGTTAGAGCAGATAGCTGGTACTGCAGTATAGGCAGATCTCGGAAGTGTAAGAGGATCAGGAATTACACTAGAAAGGACAATATTGAAGATTTTATCAAGTTTGACCTCCTGGTGGTTGAAGCAAGTTGTCCCTCAAGGTCTTGTGGGAGCTGTTTCCAGTGGAGGGAGCACATGAGTCATGAACACAGTGAAGTTCTCTGACTAATTCTAAATAGGGTAAAGAATTAGCCCCTTCACCATCATGCCTGGATTTGTACTGGGGAGAATATCTGTGAAAAAAGATTGTGGGGTGTGTCTGTTCTGAAGGAATAATGTCCAAGGCACCCAAAAAGCTGTGTTGGCTGATGTGTTGCTTGTCCTCCCTCCTCCCAGTAATTTCAGTCAGTGTGTCAGAGCCTTTCTTGGCACCTGAGACATTCCTTGAACTGTTGAAATGGTTCCTTGGGACTCCCTGGTTCTTGGCAAAAACATAGGAGTTGTTGTAAATTGCCATGATTCACAAATCCTTGATATTCTCCAGGTGACCCCCATGCATGCGTTGAGGAGGAAGGATAAACCTCATTCCCTCCACTTTCAAGGAGTGTGTATTGTGTGTTGTATATTCCCTCGGGGTGTTTGTCACCTTTACTCAGGGTGAACTTGTAGAATTTGTTGCAAACTTATTCACAAGAAACGTTGTGTGTACCTCTTAGAGTTTTACAGTGAGTTAGGGATTTGGCAAAGGTGAAAGGTCAACAGAATTGTTTAAGTTGAAAATAACTTTTCAGTGTAACTGCATACTACAGATAAAAATACTTGTAAGAACCTTTCCCTTTTTCATTTATCACTATGTACTGCTTCAGTTTACCATGGAAAAGACCCTGCAGCATGTGGTTGGAGAGGAGCCTGCTTTTCCATAAAACAACAAGGAATATTTTACTTTTGAAAGAAAGACAAAAACATGCCATTTTTTTTAATGGCATATTCTTAGTTACCAGATTAATGGCATTTTTGGATGGGTACTCAAGCAAGTATTAAGTGTAAAATATACAAATAAATTTACACTTTTAGCAATCCTTTAAGAACTAAAGACAAAGTAGGATCACTTTCCTTCTGGGTGTATCACCTGAAGTTATTCCTCCAAACAAGCTGCAGCTGTCCCTTATTACACTGGCAGGGGCAGCTCTGGGCCCTGCTGCTTCCCCAGGAGTTTTTGGCAGCTGACACTCGCTGAGGTAATTTAGTAATTCTGCTGCCACCTTTGGGATCCCCAAAAGGTCTCCCACATACCTGGATGTTGCAAGACTATATTTCATTTCCATATGTTCTTCATTTCTATCTATGATTAGTGATTCTACAGATAAAGAAGGGGTTTTAACACCTATTAATTAATTAAATGGTGGACATACAGATGTAATCCATACAAAGTGTTTCTGTTAGATGCTTTGGAGATTTCTATTTTGCTTGTGTGATCTTTACTATTTGAGGGAAACTTGCAAACTCCTGATGGGCCTTGAGTTATTTTTATTTCTTGGACAGACCGTGCTTCCCCTGTCTTTCTACTTGTTGTCCCTTTAATTTTAACCCCTAGAAAGCTAAACTTTACAGTGTCGTTATATAAACTATGAATATTTCAGTTTATAAACAATATAGATGTTTTATTGTATATTTTTCTAGAATTTAATTTTGTCCCCTTACAGGGCTAAAATTTGGACGGTGAGTGCTACTTCTCAGGACAACCTGGTGATGGAACAAATGAGGTGCAGCTGGAAGCAATCAAGGTTTCTGTTGGAGAAATTGGAAACACCTGCAGCTGGACCACCTGCCTTCATCAGAGCAGAAAGTTCCAGAACTCCTTCACTCTACACATTCACACTTGCTGGTAGGAGAACCTGACAGAGTGAGTATAAAGCGAAGACACCTGAGCTTTTGGAGTCTGTGGGTAAGTAAAATTTGGTGTGAGTTTCGTTGTTTTATGGAACAAAAATGTTGTAGCTGGTCTATCAAACACAGTAGGCTTGAAGTAAGGGGCTGGAAGTGATTCTGAAGGAAGAAGTGGTTTATGAAACAGGGTAAAAGAAGTGTGAACTGGCTGCTGAAGATTGATAGCAGAGATTTTTTTGTCTTGGTTGTTGCAGTAGTGATTCCATGTGGTATGTTTTGATACATTTCAGTTTAGATTGCTTTACAAGTATGAAGTTTGTCTTGCTCTCCCTTTGTTGGGCAGCTTTATGGCCACGAGACCCAATAAAAGTTGAGCTTTTATATGCTGATTTATACTGCTGGTTGGGGATTATTTATGGAGATTTTTTCTGATTGAGGTCTCAACCATTAACAAACAAACGTGCTGGACTTTTTGTGCATAAACATCCAAAGTAGGAGAAGGCCTTTGATATTTCCTGTATTTCTGTTAGAAAGCAGATATAAACGGTACAGTTCTATTTGCTTTCTTAAAGGCTCTTTTTTTCTGTGGGTTATTGTTGGGCAAGTGTTTGGCTGAGGAATTCTTGATGTGTTTTGGGAAGTAAAACAGTACCTGAAAAAAACCTCTAGGACTCATTTTTCTCACTTGTAATGATAGTTTATGTTGATTGTTTACTTAAATGGGCTTGTATTTATGACCAAGGTTTTTTTCTTCTTATGGTTAAGAGCTTTTTAGCTTACATAAAAGGATTTCTTACTGTAAAACCATAAAAAGGACTGTCTTCTTGAATCTTAGCTTATATAGAACTAAACAGCCTCATTGGAAAAGGCCTCCTTTCAAATTAAACCTAGAATGCCACAAGTCCTCTGAACCCCACATTTGTGGAGGGAGTTACTTAAGAAATGTACTTAAATAAATGAAAAGTATATATTTGATAAATCATATTTAAAAACATGTAAATATTAAATAATTGCTTAATATAATGAAATACTTTAAAAATAGTTTTGGTAACTTTTAAAAAGTTTGCTTACAAACTCCTGTAAGCAAATGAATTTGCTGATGTGCAAAATAAAGGTAATAGTTACGACCTATTGTTCATAAAGAATAAGCAAGTTAGTTATCTCACAGAGGTTGCTCTAATGTTTCTTGATTTAAAATTCATTGTTGTTCAAAGGAGGATGGGTGGTGGATTGCGGCTTTGGAAGAGTCCAGATGTGCTCCCCAACGTGTATAAATTGTGTGTACAATGTGTCTTGTGGAGGAGCAAGCTTGAGCTGCCTGAGTGCTGGTTTGGGGCGAGGGAAGGGGCTGTTTGTGTGCCCACACCTTGGATGTGGGGTTTTCCCTCCTGTCTGGCAGGTATTTTGGAGCCCTGTGAGGCTCAGCAGTTGTGCCTGTTTGCTTCATGCTTTAAGCTAAGGTGTACTTTGGTCTTTCTCCAAAAAAGCATCATCCAAATTCTTTAGTGTAAGCCATTAAGGAAAGCTAGGAATGCTACATTACAATAATGTACTAATGTAGTTGTAGGAAGGAACTCACACTTTAATGTTTCACAGAGGCTTAAAAAAGTCTCTGTTGTCAGGATGGAATTTGGCACTTAGGCAGAAGAGTGCTCCCTTAGAAACAGTGGTGCCTGGCTTGTTCTCTGCTTGCTTTCCACAGCACTTCTGAAAGCTGTCTGAGATAAGGCAGCTCTCTTACACCTTTGCCCTTCTCTCCTGATGAGTAGAACGTGGCTATTGAATTGCTGTGGATGTGGGAACTCCTCCCACCAGTGCTGAAGAATCACCAGGTGACTCAAAATGCAAAACTGAACTGTGGCCTGGGTTGTGGCTGTGAACAGGGTGTCCTTTCAGAAGGTGGGCTGCTTGGTAAAGCAGAGGAAGAGAACATACCTTACAGCTGAATTTGGCTGGATTTTTGTTTATATGGCTGGCTGGAAAATGCCACTGTCTTAGCAGTAACTGATATAGTAGGACTTGCATGTAAAAGAAAGAGAGAAGGCAGAGAATGCAAAACTAAAGTGAATAAGTTGCCTCTCCTGTTGCATTTGTTTTGGGGGTGGGTGACTCATTTCTTGAGGATTTTATTTTTAGAAGTTGGATTCGACTTGCTTGATATTCCTTTCAGCATCTAGGTTTTCTATTTTGGCCTGTTTTTTCCATGTTGGCTTTAATTATCATAGTGTCAAAAAGTCAATATGACTTTGCAGAAGTCAAAAGTTTGCCAAGGTATTTTTTTAAAAAGTGCCTGAGTCCGGGGAGGAGAAATAGAAAAAAATAAGTAAATATGTTGCACTTTGTCTACTTAAAAGCTATTTTAATGTATTTTTTACTGCATTGATTGCTGAATTTGATCAGAGTCCCAATAGATTTCAAAACTTCTCTCCAGTTTTAGGAAGCTTGGAGATGGCAATTGCAACATTACCTCATGTTGTTGGCATGGTTTCCTTCCAGGAAGGCTAAATGGTACCTCAGAATCCACTTTGTTTTTCCAGAAGCATCAGTGCTTCATGGTATTGTGGAAAACTTCAAGTCATTACTGTGCCAACCTATTACAGTTAATTTTTTTGGCAAAATGAACCCATAACAACAAACTGTTTCAATCGATTTCTTATGCAAATTCTGCAGTAGATGTTCAGATATGTTGATTAGCTCAGTCTGCTTGGAAGAGTGGAGACTGCCCCTTTTGTTGTCCTTGGGGACAGTCCTGGCTGGGTTATTTCTGGGGGCCTGTGAGCTCACAAGGAAATGTCCTTCAGCTCTTACCCCGACTTAGGTCAGCATGAAGAACATCATGACATAATAGTTAATTTTTTTTTAAATGTATTTGTCAACCTGTACTGCATAAATTCATTAGGAGTCTTTATGGAATGCCAAGCACGGTTGTGGAAAATGAGTTTTGCAGGTGTGGATTGGCAGAATTGCAGTTTTCCCTGCCGTGTGTTTTAGGCTCCTTTGTGAGTGTTACCTGGCTGTAATATGTATGAGTGCCTAAGTGAGCAGTTATTTACCCGTGGCAAGTCTGTTGTACATAAACTCAGGAAATTGTACACCTCCTGGCTCTATTTACCTTGATCTTATTCCATAAAATATTCATGCTGATAATCTGTGCAGCTCAGAGGCACTGAAAGATGATCTGCAGAAAGAGGGAATACTTGCTCTGAACTGTATGGAGGCCCTCAGGAGTCGTTCTGACTCATGTCTAGGGATTTCACAAGGATTTGACGTGCTTGATCTTTAGCTTGTAATTAATTGTCAGAGCTGCTATCAGCTTTAGAAATGGGTTTCTACTAACTGGCCAAAAATAGCAGTGTTGGGCTTTGAAACTGTTGCCTTTTATGTGTGAAATCAATTGCACCAGGAGCATGTTCTTTTCACGAGTAACAAAAAGGATCCTGTTCTGTAATGTCATCCCATTTGTTAGAAAATGTTAGCACCTCTCATTTCACAAGGCTTTCTTTTTGTACACAGCAAGGATGCATTAAATTCAGTCACGTGCAGAAAGAAATCTGCAACTGGATGCTCCTTGTACAGTTACTAGATATGTGTGGTTTCTCTGTATTTTAACATTTATTTTAATGCAATATATTAAGCTGGTCAGATGATGAAAAATGTCTTTGGCTATTGAAAGTCCTCTTGCCATCTCCTCTCTCCTACTGTCAGTGTATGCCTGATAGTTAATAATAGCTTGAAACTGGTATCGTTTCAAGCTATTTCTTCCCCATTTCCCTCTTGGTTGCAATAAAAAGAATAGGTTCTATTAGGGGAGCCTTTCTTCCTGCAAGTAAATTGATGTTTAGTGAAGAGAATGTATGGCAGTGGTGGAAACTTAGCAGAGCTTCCTGCTCCTGCTGCACTGCTCATCATCCCATTTATCCATGAGAAAGGAGGGCTGGTGGCAGTGTCTCTCTTTAGGATATCGTGACCTGACTCAGGGAGATCTACCTGCAGGTCCCACCCCAGAATGGTCCATAGGAAGCCTGGCAGGCTGCCAATTTCTTGCTTGGTGCAAGGAATCCAAGGGACTAAAACCATGAGAATATGTTCTGTCTGTGTTACATGATAGACATGAGCCATGTGTTATCGCAAAGATGTGACATGGACCTTGTTAGGCCCAGCAGATGTTTTAGTCCTGGCTCATACTCTGAATGTGAGAGCTGGATACATGCTGGTGGTGTAGAGCATCAGAGGAGAGAAAGTAATTTGACAGCTCACTTTAACCCTCTTCAATAATGTTGACTCTTCTGACATCTGTTTGTTGAGAATGTGGCTTCTTGTATGGAAAACTGAGACTTTTTATGGTAAAAATAAGGATTTATTTTCCTGGTTTGTTTTTTCTTTTTTTTTTTCTGGCTTGGGTTAGAAGAGAGAAATATTTCAATGTAGCATTAATGTGTTTAATTTCTAAGTTATAATTGGAAACATTGAAAATGTGAAAAAATACATAAGCATTATTGAAGGAAGAAAGTGTTATTGTTTGATGTATTAAACTGTTCTTTTCTTTCTGAGAATCTGTGTTTGTAGAGATACCAGGCAGTACTTTTTCCTTTAGCAGTAACAGAGTCCTGCTGCCTGTCTCAAGAGAAGCCAAAACAGGTAAGATAAGGTAAGATGGGTGGCACTTCTGGCAGTTCTCAATAGCTGGTGAACCAGATGAGGAGCTGCACAAAACTGAAAACAAACAAGTAATGTTGCTCTGTCCCTGTCCCCCAAGTCCTAAAAATCCTCTAAATGCCCTCAAGCTGCTGTCTTTGTGAAGGGAATCTTTTCTCTTGAGTGGAAGTTTAGAAAATGTTTTGTTGCACTGGTCATGTTAATTAAAACGATCTTTGTTTCACAAGACAGGAATTCAGAGGGCTGTCCTGCTCTGCATAATTACCTGTCACAACAAAGAGAATATATTAAGATGGGAAACTGAGATGGTGTAAAATCCTGTGTTATCTGATCTGCCAGGTAGATCAGCAGTGTATTTCATAGAACTTGATTGTATCCAAGATTTCAGGGTGCTGTTGGTGTCAGGTGAGAATAGTTCTTTATGGAAAGTACTTGGCCTTTTCCTATTGATATTGGTGTGCCAACAATGCTATTTTTTCTTGTTTCTTGTAGCAAACCAAGTGTGAAATGTGGCATGTAACAGCACTGCCTGAGCCTCTCTGGCAGCCTCATGCAGTGGCCTGCTTTTAATAGTGGTTGGTAAGATGACAGCACTTTGCTGCCAGTCTGTCAGGTATCCATGTGAGGTGGGTTATCTTTGCTCAGGTACCTGGATACTTGTTATTACAAGAGATACAAATAATGCATTCAAGAATTTGGGACATCTGGGACATTTTATCTTGCTCCTGGAGAAAAAGGTCAACTGCTCCACAGCCTGTATCTCTTAAATAGCAGAAAATCCCAGCATGGATTGAAGATTTGACCCCCATTAAAATACATCACTTCAGATCTAACATAGCTATGTGGTTTTAGCTGTGTACGTAAATACAGAGCTGTAGATGGACATTTAAGTTCTCCTAGTGTAAATATAAATACACAGATGGACACACTAGGCATACGTATGCATGCCTGCAGCTGCAGAGAAAATGTCTAGAGGGCAAAGGACTTTCTGATACAGTGAAATGAATGGCTTTATTAAGATCTTCATTCCTCATTAAAAATACTGAGAAGTAGAACTTGTATGAAAGACTAAAGCTGGGATTTCAAATAAATGTGTATGAATAGTCAGTATGAACTCAATTCTGAAACTTAAGAGTGTCTATAGAGATCTGTTGAACTGTGTTCATATATATCACTGTGTTTTCTTGTCCCAAGTTTTTTTTTGTTTGGGTTTGTTATTGTGCAGTTTTAGGATGGTTAATATTTAGTGCAATTTAGCAGTCTTAAGGAAAACAATTGTTTTAATAGGAGAGATTTCTTCCATTGTTTTAAGAGGAAAAAATGATCTTGTGTCAATGGTATAGACTCTTATTTTCCTGCTTCAATATTCAATTATTTTGGTTCTTCTAAATTTTCAGCATCATGTGCATATGAAATTGGTTTCTTAAGTGATTGATATTTTTTTTAAGTTTTGTTCAACTGTACTTTCAAATTTTTCATTCAGCTTCTGTTGCCTTGGCTGGGTCTGTATACACAAGTGCATGAACAGAACTGTTGTTATTAGCAGGTGCTGGTTCAGTTTTTTTTCCTTCTACTCTTTGTAGCCTCTAAGTTTTTCTTGTCTATTGTCTTTGCAAACCAGTTTTTCTGCTGGGTTACTTTAAATCACTCGGTGTAACAAACCTGAATATGACAAACGTATGCACTAAGGAATGTGTCCTGCTGGTTGTAGCCATCAAAATAGATTTTACATGTTAGAAATTTGATAGTATGGCTACAGGTCTCAAACCTTGCTTCTGCCAGGGTCCTTGAGTTCAGTTTTTAAGTCATAATGAGTTACTGTCTAGCTGGCATTTAAAAAATGTGACTTTATCCTCACCGGCCACTGTAGGCTTTGTTCTGATAAATACTTGTCCAAACATACCCATTATTTTTTCTTCAAGACATATAATGTGACACAGGGTGCTGTGCCTATTATCTCCCACCTAGACTTGTTTGGCTTTTTTTTCCTCTTAGAGAAACTTTCAGCCATTTTATTCGTTGACCTGGTAAATGCTTTATCAGAGTATTAAGGTCCTTTTATTAGTGTGGATTTTTTTTTTAAGTTTAAAATTAAAATCAGGGAAATATTCTATATTGTATGATTTATATGGTTGGTTCTACTCCAGAAGAAAGCTTAATTGTTGAAATACTTCTGATGATTTTTGAGTAGTCTGTGCTGTCTTGAGCAGAAACTTGCAGAAGAGCTGCAGGGTTGAAGGAGAACAGAACTGACACAAAGTAAAAGCTCTCTTGGGAAATCTTATGGAAGTAGTTAAGCAAGTGCAGCAGGGTTTGAGCAATGCTGCTTAGTCCATTTGTTCATGTGTGGGTCCCAGGGTGTAGGAGACTAGAATTGGGAGCCAAAATTGCTTAGAGATGTGTCTGTGAGAAAAGCCAACTGCAGTCTGCTGCTTTCTGGTGACTTTAGAGGAACCTGGTCCAGTTAGTCCTGTCTTGTACTAGACCAAACTACTGATCTCTTGGCCAAAAACATGTCACTGCTTTGAAGAACTTTGCCAAACTTTAGGGAATAATGGGACTGTCATTAGGAAAGAGATGTGAGGTGCTATTCCAAGCACTGTATCTTGGTTTTAAATGCTGAGTTCATGGGGTTTTTTTTTGCTAACGAGTAGGAGAGCTTCATGTAAGTCTTGAAACTGCTGGTGGTTGATAGACTTGTATTTATTTAATCAGGGCAGTGCATGTTACAGAACTGATAGCAAAGGGATCAGGGCTGGAAATATTTTTTGCTAGCGATCAACATGCTGCTGTGCTGTTGGGAGAAAGTGGGGATTGATTTGCCAGCACCATCTGGGGAACCTCTGCTTGGCTGTATGGCAGACAGACCTCTTGTGAATCAGAGGAGAATTGCCTTTGGAATAAAGCCTCTTGGTAGCAGGTTTTTTAAATCTGCTACACTGACAGAATTGCTCCATCTTGTCCTCTTAATGCAGCTGTGTGTGCCAAATCTGCCTGAAGGGGCCTGTATCCAGGAGAGAAGGAAATGGTGATGCCTCTGAAAGGTGCTTACTTTCTTTTGTGAGACAAAATAAACTTTTGGTGGCTTTATGGGGCTGCAGTTGGCACTCTTGGGTTATATATTCTTCTTATATAAACGTAGTACACACTTTGGATTTATTGTTAGAGAAAAGAATGGAAATGTTGGCTATAACTTGCAGAGGCAAACAGCGTGTGCTGTGTGTATAATTGTCAGTTTCCTTAAAAATAATGTTTCAGTGTCTGTCGCCCCTAAAGATGATGGCAGAGATACCAGAGTGCCCCTGGTGGGCTTCAGGGGTGGAGGGATGGATGCAGTGTTTGCCTGTGGAAAAGGTGGGGTGATGAATATACTGAGTTGCATGAAATAGCTTTTACAGAACTTGCAAATAAGAGCTTAAGCTGTTCAAGCTTCCTGCCCTGAAGTGTTTGTGATTTAGTCTCTCCCCTCTGAAGAGCACTTAGGTAGGTTTTTTTTGCTGTGTGGGGCAAGGTGTTGAAGAAAGAAGCAGATATGGAGAGCAAATTGAACAGCCAATATTGCCAACGGCAAAGTAACATCTTCAAAGTTTGCCTGCAGCCTGTAAATTAATAAATGCCAACTCTTCCTTGTGCTGAAGTCAGCAGCCACCAAACATACACCTGGTGACTGCAAGGAGAGATGGCAGATATTTTAACTGGTACCTTTTGCAGAGGTCTTGAGTTAATATACTTCCTTGAATGATCCAGGAATGTTTGTACACAAGTCCTGAAGGCTGTCTGCAGCTGCTTAAAGTATTTCCAGTGGTTTTTTTTTGCTGCAGCTCCAAGTTGGTTGGAACCAGTATTTTATTTGCCTTTGGAAAAAATGTGCTGGATTCCAGCATAAATTAAATTTCTCTATGGAAATACGAGTGAGGAAATTGAGGCTTGAAAACACTCAGATTGATTTGTGATTGAAATTCAGTCACAATTTGAGTGATGAGGAACACACTGGAATGTTCACATCTAAGTAGCATCTGATCCTGTAGGGCTTGAAACATGTCAGCTAACATATTAGAGAAGACCTGCATGGAATCCAGGTATTTTTGGGCAGTGACATTACTCTGATCAAAATCATTATTTTGATTCTCTTAGGCATCAGTAGTACCCTAGTACAGCTGCTGCAGGCAGTGGGCTTGTTTCAAATACATCACAACTTCATTTGCCCTACTGAACAGAGAGCAATGTGGTATGAAGAGATGTGCGTAGTGCAGTTTGAAATATTATTCCTGTATTTGTGGAATTCAAGTGTTATGCTAGGGAAGAGCCACCAGAAGAACTGTTAGACAAACACTGAAAATAAGCAATGAGATGAAGTGTGGATTTTGTGGTGTAGCTACCTAAGGGTTGTCTCCCTGTTGAGGTAAAGAAATATTTCCAGATAATGTAGAAAGGGGGATGATGTTGCTGCTGAACTACTCTGTGCCTGCAACAGCCTTCAGGGCACAGTGCTGAGCCAGATCATCAGTGCCATCTTTGTAGCCTGTGATTGATAATCCAGGTTTCTTATTTTCAAGGGATTGCTGAAGAAAGTGTGCCCAAATTACCTTAAATATTCATGGTGAGTAGTTAAACAGGAGACTGTGCACTTACAGATCTGTCAGTTGGAAAACTCCATATTAAGGAAATTGCAAATGACTTTAAACACAAATATGGAACTTGGAAGTTAACAGAAGTGCTGTAAAAAGGATTAAATATTGGGAGTATTTAGAAGACACAAAGGGATCAGGAGTTGGGAGCAGTGGGAAATGTCCCTGTGGCTTGTGAGAGCCTTGTGAATGGGCAGGAATGTTTAGGGGATGACTGAACATCATGAATGATGGGAAGGCATTGTATCTTGTGTGCTTTGTTTTAATAGCCATGAGAAATCTATCAGTACTAATGAAATATTCAGGTTGGAATAGCTGCTTCAACACTGCTGGAGTAGTTTCAGAAATGAATAGTCAGAACAGAGGATCTTGTAACCTTTCAAATCCCATTTTGTTGTATGATACCTCTTTGGATGGGAGTGTTTTGAAATTCCTCCTAAGTACACAAAAGTTACAAAACTTGTCCAGACAGGCAAACTTCATGTACTTTTACAAAAAAAACCCCAAACTGTATAAATAGAAGCCTTCCATCAAAGGGGCAAAAATATTAGGACAAAGAATTCCCCCATGTAGAATAGAATTTCCAGTAACAAGAACTAATTGCTTAGAGCACCAAACAAACAATTAGTTTGTAGACAGAATCCAGAAATGCAGATCATTATGTGCTGTATCTTTGAAGCTGAGTGATATTTTCTTCTGGTCATTAAAAACATACACAAGAGATATTTATACAGCTTGTACTAATGACTTAACCTAAACTTGCAATCAGTCAGACTTTGCTTTGGCAGTGTATGTGGTTTAAGGATAAATGAGTACAGGTGGTTTCAGAGTTAGAGCTGAAGAAGCAGAGCATTAGTAAGTGTTCAGCTGCTCTTGACTGAGCCACAGTCAAGAACAAAAGACCCCTATCAGTAATTACAGAAATATTGTTTCATAATTTATAATCACTAAATTGATCTAATTCTGACTTGTAGATAAACTGTGCTTAATAGTTTATGGTAACACAGAATTGGTTCTGTTGTAGCCTTAAAATATAATCCAGACAGTTTGCAAAATTTAGTTTTGTTGTCGCTTGTGACCTCTGTAAATCTTCCATTTATGGGTCGATTTCTGTGAGAAGCCTTCCTAAATGATTATAAGTTTGTCCAGACTGTATGAAGGATAATGTTAGTGTCTCCACCTTGCCATCTTTGTGTCTGAGGAAGGGTTCATAGGTTGTAGTTTTAAAGTGGAAAAATGTGCATTTTTAAAGTCTAGACAATGTCTGAGTAGGCTGAAGCCTGAGAGAATCCACGATCTCCTTGGTGACTGGCAGCAAGAGTGACAATTAACTCCAGATGTGTCTGTGCTTTTGTGAAATTGATACCTTCTTGCTGAACACTGGGATGAGATCATCACCGTATTTTCTTAGCCTTTCGAATAGTAACCACTAAAGGTCAGTACTGTGCTGGATTATGTTTGAATCACCCATGATCTAATGCTTTGCATCCAGTTACCACTCTCCTTAAAAACCTTTTCCATGCAGTCCTGAATGACTCTGTTTTTATAAGGGCTGCTATTAAATGCTTATGCTGCTTGCAGAGGACGCCACTGTGAAAAGATTAATTTTTCTTCTCTGTAGCCTGGTTCATGTAGTCCTATTTAGAGTCCTGGAAGTCATGGCTTTTGCCTAATTAATAATCACTTCCAATTTTCTAAGTGCCTAAAATCTGACAGCATCCATTGTGACTTGTGCATGAACTCTTTGAGGGAGTTGGTATGCAATAATTAACGCTTCTAGGGTTCCTTAGTAATTAGAGTTTGGTGGAAAACCCCACCCCAAACCAAAACCAGCAAACACTACCAGTAGAGTGTTGGTTGATTTTAGTTTTTAATGAATCCAGAATTAGTCCTCACTTGTTCTGTGGCTAAAGATCTCTGAAGAATTGGGCAGTGGTGATGTAGAACACCAAGAGTAATTAAACCAAAGTAAAATCCAGAAATTAAGGAAAGGTTTAAACTGACAAGAATTACTCTCTTGTGCTCCTGATTACAGCAGTTTTTCCAGAGGCTATTAAAATGTATTGTGTTTTCTTCAGCATAGTGGCAACTCAATTTCAAATCAACAGTGATGGACTTGGGGAATACTTAAAGATGTTCTAGTGTTAGTTTCCAAGCGATGATAAATTGGAACAGTGGATCAGTTGCCACTAGCAGGAATTGAACTAGAGGATGTAACAAGTTGCTTTTTGGTTTGCTGAGGCTGTTTTTCTGTTTACCTTGTGCCTGGTGTGCTGCCTCTATTCCACTCTTTAATGCAGCTGCTTTAAATATGCTACTGGCAAGACCACTGCAGCATTCAAATACAGTGATTTTACAAATGCCTTTTGCCTTTTTGCTGTCCCTTATACTGCTCATCTTCTTGGAAGACATGACTTTGCTTTTATGAACTGTTTCATGTTCAGATTTCTCTGGTTCTTATGTGTCTGTGACTGGGTTTGGTTTGCTGTTTGAACTTGAGATGTAGAGAAGTTAAGGAGGTGTTTTTTAAAAACTATTACTTTTTACAGATTTCTAATTCTATGGGATGCTTTGCATACTTGCACTACTGTTACTGTTTCAAAATTTCACATTAGTTATAAGTGTTGATGGAAATAGGTTCTTTTTTTACTGAACAATAAGACATGAGCTGATGCAAAATGCTTGTTCTGCTGCATTTCCTATCTCTGAAATGGCACAATGGTATTTTGAATGTAAATTGAATTTTACCATGGAAAAAGCTGGTGGATTGACAGCTATCTTTCATTAAGACTATAGTTTAAATAGCATAGTTTTTAGAGAGAGTTCTTTATCACTTTCTGAAGCAGGCCTTGCACAATTATGCTGCTGTACTCAATTAGGCAATAACAAAAGAATTTGGGCCAGCTTTTTATACTGCTCGACTATCATAAAAGTTGTGCTGATGCCTCTGTGAGAGAGAGGATTTCAGAGCGTAGAAATGAAAAGCTTTTAACTTCTCAGCTTTCTGGGATAATTTATTGTCTCTCTTGATAGTGTTGTAAAAAAGGAGAATGGGATACTTTTGATAAAAATAAATGTTGAGGGAGTACTGATGCATGACTGGGCCTAGGCAACTTGTACCTTGATCCAGTGGGAAGCTTCTTCTCCCCACACTTTAGCTGGTCTTTAGGCCAGGTGATTATTGAGAAGGACTCATATACACCACAATGGAAAGACTGGTTTCCCTCTATTCCAGCATGATTCCTAGTGGCAGCACTCAAAACCTGCTATTGTGCATGGAGATTTTGATTCTGATTAGCTTTTCAGACGTGGCTGTTTAAGGTGAGCAGCCTTTTGGTTAAGATTTCTGATTTTACTCTGAGGTCTCTTTTTCCCTGTAAACTCCATTTTAGTCAAATCATTTCATTGCCCTTTGAGTGTCAGAAGCCAGAGTGAAGCTATTGTTGTCTTCTGCATTAATGCTGTTGGCAGTGTGTAACTTGAAGTAGAAAATGTAGCAATTTAAACTTCTAAAGTCTAAACTTGAAACAGAAAAGAGTTATTTTCAAAGGAGAAATTTGCACATACCAGCTAGGAAATATTCCCTAGCCTTGGAGGGACTAGGATATTGCACTGATTTTTAGGGAGATGATCTGCTCTTAAGCATGTATCTATTGTCTGCTTTAAGTGCTCAAGTCTGAGCAGATACCTGCACTGGGGAATCTCCAGAACTTGCTTCCCACCTCAACTACTCTGTGATTCTGTGGCTGCCGAGTACAGAGACTGTCTGCTTATACTTCTGTATGGATTTATTGCTCATAGCTTAATAAGCAAGTGAATGCGTTTCTCAGAGACCCCAAACCTTCGGTGTGCATATCAGGCAAAACTTCCAATATCTGGTAGAGCTTTTTGTAGGAACAAAGCTGGTGTTTGTGCCAGTCTTCTTGCCAGTAAGCTAGTTCCTATTTCTGCTTAATGAAATCCATCTGTAGACTCCATATTTCACTGATCTTGGAAACTAGAGTGAGTAGGAAAGGACAGTCAGATATTCAGAAGGGGATCAACCTCACCTGGTGCTGTTGATGGTTTGAAATTTAAGCAGCTGTAAATTCTTTGGTCATCCTATTCCAGCAGCTGTTGCTTCTGGGTCTCTGCTAGACACCTACAGTAGTCAGTGTCTCTTGGAAGTCTGGTACAGTGCTGTCTTGGAAGTGGCTCTCTTCCAGCCATGAAATCAAAATGAAGTCAGGAGCATCCAAAAAGTCAAACTGTGTGTTGCCAGAAGATGTCAGCCTTGTGTATGTAATGTAATGTGTGCAGGCGGCAGTAACCCTCCCACAGGTTTGCTGTCTCTGCTAACCCCACTGAGCTGCTCCTGGAGCTCTGTGAAAGGCAGCACTTGGATGAAGCTTTTTCTTGAGGCTGCCAGGCCCTGGGAAATGACCCCAGGCACTGGCCTAGGTGTTGCTCACAGTGCTGCTTCTTTGTGCTGCTTGAAACAGAAAATGCAAACTCCCTGGCAAGGTACCCAGATAAACTGCCTTGTATGGTCCTAACAGTGGGCTAATAACCTGGTACAAAATCTTTCCTGTGTCCTGATCTGTTGTGTGCCACTAGTGACCTTTGCATAGCTGTAATTCAAGGGAAAACAAATTATTCTTAGCACTTCCAGCTGGTTAATAATTTCTCATAAAGCTAAGACAGAAACATGCACCAAACAATTTAGGTTTTCAATATTGCATTTGTTGCTTCCAGTAAAATTCTTCTTGGAGGGCAGGGTAAGATTTTGTTTGGAGGCCGTGTCAGATTGGGTGAGAGAGCAGCTGGCATTTGTGTCAGGACGGGGATCTCTAAAAAGTTTGATATTGAACCCAGTAGAGTTTGATCACTCAAATAGTGTTATGGTACTCTGTCTGTAAATGTTAATTTTTTGTATTCCAGTGAATGTAGGATTTCTTAATATAACCTTGATCTGGGGGGGAAAAGCAACCTCTCTTCCTCCTGAAAAATATGCCTGCCTATGCACCCTGCTCTTTATGCATGTAATAGTAAATTGAAGGTCATTTTACAGCAGCGTGGTTCATCTCTTTGATCTTCACATTTTCTGGTAATGGCAGATTCAGAGGGGTGGCTGTCACTGCATGGCAGGGTGAACAAAATTGATGTATACCATGTGATATGGCAAAAATGTGGCTACAAAAGCATCTCTTGACCTCCAAGTCGAGTAGGTTCTGTATTTTATGACCTATGCAATCATTAGCTTCAAAAATGCATTATGGTATGAAGAGGCACTTCAGAATATTAACCACTAGGACCGAGGATATCCTGTGTTCTCTATTGCTGTCTTGATGTACATGAGTGACTGTGGGGAGCATTAGCTTTTGGAGAAGGGAGGAAATTGCGTGTTGAGGAAAATTGAGCCCATCTTAAAAACTCATGGGCTGTTGGTTGCCTTCTTTTTCCTTTAACCTTAAAAACTGTCTTGTCAAAATCACACAAAATTCAGATTTATTCTCTTGAGTTGCATAGGTAACGGACTCTAGACTGACTGATGTTTTGATGACTTTGAGGGAGAAAGAGGACAAAGAGTAAAAATCTCTCAGGGGCCACAAAGGAGTCTGTGTGCTAGTGAAAAATGAAGTAAAACACAGGCTAACCTCCCTGTAGGAAAATGGGAGAGTCTTACTTGGGGTTTGTTAATACATTAATTTCAAAGCAGGAAACTGTAGTAACGAGAGAAAAAAGGCAGATTCCATGGCTTCTCTGCTCTGAAGTTCAAATTAGAAGCTCTTGGTGTTCATTTTAAGCACTCCAGAGCTAAGATTTAGGAGTAACAAGGGCTAAGTAGAAGAGGACAAGACATAAATGGGTCTGTGTCCTTTTTGTTTCATTTCTCTGATGGATACAAGACAACAGGCCAAAAGTTGCCAGCTGTGAAATCTAGGCTGAGCTTGAATTATGAAAGTGTTGTGCTTTTACTGTTAGAACCTTCTTAGAGCATCTCTACCATGTGATTGAATAACAACTTTTCTGCTGGGCACCCTCATGGCCAAGTTACTGAGGGGAAAATGGAACATCAGCAAAGTGGATGTGGCTCTCAGGCACTCTGCAGGCATTTTCTCAGTGTAATTATAACATTTTCATTCAGGGTGTGTCACTTGAGGATGGTGATCTCAACTAAAGTTTCTTAAAAACTTTATTTTCAACACAAGCTTTCATCCAAGAGTGGAGGAACTTTGGAGAAGGGGGGAAACTGATCTCTTCTGATTTTTATACTCTTTGCTTTTCCTTCCCAGCATGACCATATCCCATTGAGTTGCTGTTATTTGCTGCCTGTGTGAGAGAGGTTTATATTGTATCCAGTTTTGTGAAAATTACCTTTTTGCTCTTTGTGTCAGTGATTGTTTTCCCTCCAGTTTGCTGTATTACTCCTTTGGTTCTTGTTAAATGACACAAGGACCACCAAGTAGGTCTGTGTGACCCAAGCTCAGTCAGCGCCTTGTTGGAACAGTTGTTTTATATAAGTGAGTCAATGGCTGTGTAGTTTCTGTTTGAGTTCTGCTACTGGTTGAAATGGGATGTTATGGTGCCTCTAGATTTTACTCCTACTGCATTTAAATTCTTCTGTATAATACCTGTCAAAGATTTCATTCCATTTCTGGAGACTATTGGTATGTCTGCAAAACAAGTGCTTTTTTTTCCAAGGCACACCAATTGTACCAGTCTCATGGCTCAGTTTTTCCCATAAAGAGCTGTAGGTAATGTGGCTTGAAGTTCTAGTGTTGCTTCATGTGGTATTCTTGTTTTCCAGCCTTAGTGGTGTGAAAAATGAACTGTCCTTTTATTTAATCACAATCCATATGGTATATTTTGATCCACTGTATTGGCTGAATTCTCTGGTGGAGCATCCCTTAATTAAGTTGGCATTATGGAGATGTTTAGACTTGGCATAATGGATTAGACCTTTGAGCTTCTCTGTTAGATGGTAATGTGTCTAGCCATAGCTTAGATTTCACAGGATAGTGATGTCGAGTTCTTTAAAGCCTGTTGCAATCCCAATGCATGCTTTACTACCTTTGGTAAAGGAAAATGAAATATGCCAGTTGCTCGGAATTTAAAAGAATGAAAAACCTCACCTTGAGAAATAGATGAGTGAGAAATCCTTGTTTGATATTAAAAACAACTTTCTATTTAGTAGTATTGGAGATTTACTTGAACAAAACTTAACTGCAGCCTATGTAAAGCTGTAAAAGTAGTACTACACTCTTCTGGTAACTGTGGAAAAACCTCAAATTTATGAGTTCTTGGAGATATTATCTCATGATTGAATTTGGAATTTAGTCATTTGTATAGTCAATTATTATTCAGTTATTCTGAGTATTACTCTGCACTGGTAACTTCCTACTTTCTTTGGTAAACTTGTCTAATTGGCCTTAATTACGTTTTCTATTGGAACATTCTTGTTTGGGTTTTTTAGAGGAACAGGACAGAACAGTGCTAATGGCAAGATATTGATTTTCAATTTTTTTTTTAAACTGATTTATGTACAGTAATCAATTTGGTTGGAAAGATATTTGTTCTATAATGGTTAGTCTACTTTGACTGTGTTCTTAGTCTTGCCTTGAATGCAAATGTGTGTACAGAATGTATGCAGGTACAGAACTAGAGAATGTATAGTTATGTGGAAGGTGGGAGATGATGGTGAGCCCTGAACACTGCTAGGTTTGTCCTGGGAACATAAGCATCATTTTAGAACAAAATAAATGAAGATCAACGAATTTTACCTTTTTGTTTCCTTCTGTCGTAATTGAATATATTGCACTTTCGAAGGATAAATGCACTCACTCAGTGTAAATTGGGGTTTATCCAATGAAAACTACTTGAAGAAATAACTGTATTAGGCAGTTTTAAGCAGTTTGCTATATGGGTGTACTTATACAAATCCCTAGGTTAGAGAAATACAATTATTCCAGTTCTTGTAAAGTGGAACTGAAGTAGTTTCCATCGGGTAGAAATAATTACTGTGTACTCCCAACAGTCATGTGCAGGGGTGAGCAGCTGTGTGTATTGAGGAAATCACAGAAATATTGTTGACTGATGTAACAGTAGGAGGCACTTGAAAGTACAATCGTGGGTTTTGGCAAATAAATTTGCAGAAAAGTGAGTTCAGTTAGAGTCTAGTGGAAAAAATTAATATATTTGGTTGGATTTTGAGTGGCTAGTGGTAATTTTCCTTTCTGTCTGGACACCATGATCTTGCTAAGCGAATGTGCTTCATCAGTTGGCTGGACAGCAAGCCATTCCTTCAGAAACGGCATTGTATTTGAAACACGAGGAGGGAAAAAGCCATTGGAAGTGATTCTGCTTAAATAGATGCTCAACTATCCTTGTTTGCAGCAACCTTTCAGCACATTTCACTGAAAGGAGTGAAACTGAAAAGATGGGTTGCTGCCACTGAAATCAAGATGCCAGTTTCCATTCAGTCAACAGCAGCAATCCTATTTGCTTTCTTTTTACTTTGTCCTTCATAGTTCCCTTGCTGTCATCAAGAATGAAAGGCCCAGGGAAAAATGCTCTTTTCTTTTTCTTGGAGATCTAAGTTTGATGTGCGAATAAGCTAAAGCTTGAACTTTTAAACTCGCCTGTAGACTTCTGTGCTTTTTGTAGGTTGTTCTTAACAGCAAATGTTAAGTAAAAAACTCACCATGTGATATATAAACCAAGACTTGAATAATAATAAAGGAGGAGCAGACAGTTGGTGATATTTATAATAGCTCTCCTGTACTCAGAGAGAATAAACTGGCTGTTTTCTCTAGGTATATACAAGAAAGTAAAAATGTGTTGAAGTCATTATAGAAAGATTACAAGTAATCACTAATGAATACATCTTGTCTTTCCAGTTTGACTTGTTCAAAGGATAACTTTGCGATTTCTTTTTCCTCGAATTAATTTATTATCTTCAAGCTGTTGACTAAGCTTTTATGAATATCTTGCAACATAGAGTTGGCTGGGACTTTATTCCTTATGCGTTGCACAGGCAGGGTTGATTTAAATTGTCACACGGCTGAGCCATCCTTGATTATGTAATTTTCACCAGAAACTTGAGAATTCCTGTTTGCAGAGCTGGTAGACTGAGTAGTGAAAAGATGCTTTAATCAAGTCACCAAGGTGCAGCATATCAAACATGGCTTGTTATGATGCTAAGAAAAGTATCCCTTATGATATTAAGTCTGTAGGGTTACCAACTTAGCACAGCTTTTCTACTGGAGGAGATTGAAATGTGCCCTGATTGCCACCTCACCGTGGAAAATAGAAATCTTTTACCAGCAGAGCAGTTCTTACTGCTTCGATTCATAAATGCTGCTTCAGTGCAATGTGAGTTATGAGGAAACAGCTCATGGCTCTGTTGCCTCTTGTTTCTCTGAGAGATGGGGTGTGGGCTCTGTGATCTGCGATTGTGGGGATTTCCCACCTGTAGTGTAACAGAAAAATGTCATCCCTGCTTCCTCCCCTTCCCCTGTAATTATTGGAATTTTCCATATCTTACATAATCTCAGAGGGGAACAGCCTAAGTTGCCTGGCCTAAAAGCTGGAGTTTGAATGTAATCTCTTGTTTTGGCTGTCCTTGCTTAGATACTTTTATTTTTTGTAGACTTTTAAAATTAATTTTTGCATGGAAACAGAATACAACCTTAAGACTGCCCAATGTGTCTTCATGTCTGGCTTTGCTCTTGATCATCAGTGTAACCACTAACTACAGGCATTTCAGCTTCTTAAGCTGATTTATGCGAACTTCTTTAGAGAGCAAATCCTTGTGAGGTGAAAATCTTCCTGGGATAAATTATGTCACAGCTAATGGAACAGAGAGCTGAGAAAAAAGCCAGTGAGTCTCAAACAAATGGCAGAGATCTAAAGCTCTAAAGATCTAAATCACACAGACTTTTTGCAGGAGAAAGCAAGCTGGGGCAACTACTCTGACAACTTGTGTTTTGCTTTTCTTATTGCTTTTTCTCCTTTCTCTAACTCTGAAATCATACCAAATAGGAGGGCAAAGTAGTTCCTTTCAGTTATATTAAAAGGTTGTTACACTTGACAGTTATCTACTATTTTTCTGTCTTTGAGATCTTGGCTGAATGGATTATGTAATCACCATTATGTATCATCATCAACTAGGATATTTTTTAAGTTTATTAGTCTTTGTGCTGTAAAATAAGTAACTCAATGTAAAAACTAGCGATGAAGAGTTGATCAGTTATGGTAACCTACACTCTTTCCTTTCAATGTTTGTCTTTCATTGCAGTGGCCCTCAGTATTGTTTCCAATAATCCTCTTTCCAATGGAAGAATATTGTTTTTAGTCTGAATACATTTCTTGCTATCATATTTGATCAGAAATCCTGTTATTTTCCATGACCCACCACGTTCTGCCCTTAAGATGTGCTGACAATGTGTATTTTTTTTGTCAGGTAGAAAAAACAACCAAACATTTGTTAAGCTTTGTGCTCTATGGGAGCATGTTACTCAGCTGTCCTTAATAGTTGTAATGGAATGACCAACCAGATTGTGGGTAAAGATCCTTTTGGGTTGAGGTGGTTACACAATTAATTGAATAAAAGGTGATACTTCTGCATTTCCAATATGGCAAAAGCTAAGAGCTTTTTTTAGTAGAAATTTAATTAAATCTACAAGACACTCTTGGCTGAATTAACAAAGTCAAAATTATGCACCACCACTACTTCTGTCCATTTATGTATTATAATAAATGTGAAAAGAAAGTGGTCACTATCATTCAGAATGCTATGAATAGAAATGTAACAATAACCTGGCTGGTGTAAGCATTTATAATTCTAAAAGAGGTGAAATAAATTTAAATCCTATTACAGGTTTAATTACCAGGCAAATACAGGGTAAAGTAGAACTTAGAAAGTTGTCATAAGTTGAGTTTTGTTGGGTCTTTTTAGTTCCTGAATGTCTTTTAAAGAAAGTCAAATCACAGCTAGTTCTGGTTTCTTGTAGCTGAAGCACATTCAATAAGGAGGGGAAAAAAAGATTTTATTTGCTTATTTAGAGTTATGTAGGTTTAGAATATTCTATTGCCAATGGAAAATGTGAATTCCTGCCTTTTGCTGGCTTGCCCACGTGCTCTTGCAATGTTGTGGGTACGTAGCATTTAGTGGGTGTAGAAAGTGATGGCTCTGCTCTGCTCAGAGCTCTGCGACCACCTGTAGCTACAAACCCTTGAATCCTGTTTGCTGGCTACCAAATTCAAATCTCAAATTTGTGTGGACTGCCTGAAGCCACGAATGACACAGTGAGAGCATTCAGACTCAAATACTGTCTGCTTTTCTCTAGCTCTAGGGGCAGATTAGGCAGCACTTAAAGTAATTTTTCTGGTTTCTTCCACTCTTCCAAAATTCACTCTCTATGCAAGCTGGCCACTTTGTTAATGATTATATTGGAGTTAAGGCTGTCTTGTGGCAGTAATAAATTATAGTACCTTCAGAGCATGAGCAGTAAGTTTTTTTCTTCATCTTTGTGTTTCAGAAAACATGTTGATTGAAATAAGCTTATTGCCATCAGTGAGACAAGAGAGATAATGGTATGCTTGCAAAAGAAAACAGTGCTCAAATTTTGTACTTTTCAGTAGGTGTTTTCTGCAATTCCCTTCTTACAAGTGCCCAAGGATCAGCAGAGAGGTCCTGACCTTGTGCAGTTTTGCAATTCATAGATGTCCAGCGTGATTTAGGATTTTGGAATTAAATGGCTTGAGTTTGCTAAGTTGTAATTGAGCTGTTAGATTTCATTCACTAAACATAGTCTGGTCAAACAACTGACCCGTATTTTGGTTGGTTATTTGATGTTCTGAAAAATAACCTGCCTCGTGAAATGGAAAATTGAGGTCAAGCCTCTTATGTGCCTCATTCGAAGGAGCTTTTCACTCAAAATCTGTTGAATTGAGCCATGTCGTGGTACTGTGGGGGATTTGTCTAGAGCTAAGGATCGTGGTTTATTGTCTTGGAAACTTATTTGAAATATATTTTTCTGTTAAATTCTTGACGAATATCCTAATCCAAAAGTATATGTGGTTGTGGTATTTACTGTAAAATTTCTACTTCTTGCTCAAAAGGTCTGTCAGAACTTCTCTATCTGGTATTGACAAAGTTTGCCTTTTTGTTTGAAAAGATCCTTCATGGCATTTGGTTAGGTATTGTCTCTGCCCCGTCCCAATACAAGCTTGCAAAAAATGTCTGTTTGCCACACCACGTCTTAGGAGGTCAGAGAGAGCTTTTAGGGGAGTGTACTGATATTTCTCCTCCCTTGTAGTACTGTATTGAGAGCAGTTTCTCATGTTTTGCTTCATTGCAAGGAGATACTCTTTTGGGCAGGTTTTACAAGGTGTAAAACCTGCCTTCACTTCCAGGTATAATAACAATGGCAAGGGAAGAACAGGGAAAGGTAGCCCGGTTCAGTTTATGTTTTGGAGTATCAGTCAGCACTGACAGTGTGCCTCGTGCAGATACTCACTGGGCTGATGGGTTTTGGTGCCAAAGCACCGGGTCTCTCATCCTTAAACTACTGATGATGTGACTGAACTGCTCCCTGCCCTGGCTGTGCAGTTTGCTTTCTTGACAAATATCCCCTGCTCAGGAAAATGGGTACCTGTGAGGGAGCTGCTGCTGACAAAATAACTTCAATTGCTTATCATTTTGAAGAATGTTTTCTTGAAGTCCTCCAGAAATCTGTTTGTTTAATTTTTATCTCTTTGTAGACAGTAATGTTTAGTGGAGAGAAGTCTTTCAGCCAGATGCCCAAGTGGTAGTGGCAGTTTAAGCTGTAAATTCATAAAAGTCACACTAAACCATGTGCTCTATGTTGGTAACGTCAATACCATTGCTGGTTTCTAAGCAGTATTTGTATTTCTGCGTAAAGAAATAGCTCCTATAAAAGTTGACTCAGCTGTTTGAGAAACGTTGCTTTGCTTCCTTTGGATCCACTGTGTGTTTTGGAAGGTTTTTAGGAAAGGATATGGTACAAACTGGTCACACTGGTAAATAATTTCTAAATATACTTCAGGTATAGGAGTTGGAGAATCATTCCCCTCTTTGTAGAGTGCATCTGATTTTGTATCAGGAGGTAAAAATATTCTGATGAGTGTGTTACTTATATTAAAAGGAAGTGTGTTGCCCTGTAATGGAAAGATTGCTGTTAAAACATCTGAAGACCAGCCTTTCAAATTTCTGGAAAGTAAGATAAAGCAATTTTACAGTGATTTATGCACCTTGAGAAAAAGTAGATGTTGAAAAAGTACTATTAATAAGATATTGCCCAGTAATCAGCAGTAATGAGGTAGAAAACCAATTTGTGATGCATTTTGTGGTCACAATTTTTGCAAATGAGCCCTCAGCACCAGAGCTAGATAAACCATTTCTGTCAGTGTCTTGGAAGTGAGAATTGTGAAGTTTTATCTTAGGTGGTTTTTGTTACTGTTTTCTTACTTCCTCTGGCAACTTTTATTGTGATTCTGTGACACTCTAAAAGAGAGCACAGTTATCCCTGTGTTTTCAAATGGGCCAAGAGGCTGTTAGTTCATCTTTGAAAGGGTTACAGTAAAAATGANCATACATGTGATTACTGGAAATGAACAGCAGCTTTAATGGTTAAGCTACTTGGATATTTGCTGGCTGGCAAACTTACTAACATTTTATAACCACTTTGAGTCCACTCCTCTTTATGGGAGTTGGGAGGGAGACTAAAATTCAGGTGTATATTGTTTAAAGACAAATAACCAATTAATAGGGAAGTTCAGTCAGGAACTTGAGAAAAGTGCCCACCTACAGTTAAATTAGTCCAGTGGGATGTGTAAAGCTTCATTTGCAGTGAATGTCTTCTACAAACATCAGACCAGAGTGTTTCAGCTGGAGTATGAAACAGCTCAGTTACAATTATGTGCTGGTAAATTATTATCTCATTTTCAAAAAAAGAGAAGAAGAGCTTTAGTTATTTATTTATTTATTGGTAATACTTGGGTGCTGTGTCATCCTGAAGTTGTGACACAATTTGAAAATCGGTCCATAGTGGACCTAGAGGTAGGACAGACTGCATGACTTGTAGGACATGGCTGTGATTTAACTGAAGGGGGAGCAGTTTTTAGTGTAGCTTAATGATACCTGCAGTTCTTGGCTTTGGTAAAAGTACGCAGGTATAAATAAGCCCCTTTCTTAAGTAATTGCAAATTGCATAATTCTGTATCTCTGAGTCTGCTATACTAGCCTACCGCTTGTAATGTTAGGCTTGTAATATTTGTGAAATGGATTTAGAAAAGTTGCCTTATCACTGAATTTATATTTTCTCTTAAAGCCTTTGACCTTTGGCACTGATATTTTATCACAGGGGAAGGTGTTTTGCAGTAGGCAGTGCTGGTGTGGCTGTGCATTGCAGGTGTGTGCACACAGCCTGGTGTGGGCCCTTGTTTGTTTTGCAGGTGCCCTGTTAGGTTGGCTGTTTCATTCTCCTTCAGCTGTAGGACAGAATTTTCTTGTTGGTTTGTTCCCTCCTTACACTTTCTCCCTCCTTTGAGGTGTTGCTGTGCCGCAGTCTCCTTGTTACATTTAACAGTCTGTAATTAGCTCAGCCACAGAAGTCAGGGTTTTCTGGGGCAGCATGATTTCAGTGATGAAAAGCCATAATTCCCCCTCAGTTTACGTGCAGTTAGTGCTGTTTGATCCTGAGACTCAATCAGGAGTGTACAACATAGCTGTATTTTCCTGCTCACTTTGCCTGGTTACTGACTGATCTGCTTTCCCCCATGTTGTAATTAATTTTCCCACAGAATGTGCTTAGGTTTATAGCTTAAAGAATAAGTGATGGTGACTTGTACTACTGTCTACATGTTTTAATCCTTTTCCATGTCTAGCTGGACTAAACAAATGCATAGTTGCTGCATCTGCCCTGCTGTGATGATTACTGTGATGAAGACATACTTTTTTTTATTTTCATAAACTGCTGTTTCATTTTGCAACAAGTTATTGAATTACTCCTCCAGAAGGCTACTAAAGTAAGAGGTTTATGGTTTTTATTGTCCTTCTGTTATGTGAACAATTAATGGACAAGTAGGTACAAAGTACTGAAAGTTTGGGTTCTACTGTAAAAATAGCATCAAACCCAGTCTTTCCTGGACACGATTATTAAGGTGCATAGTCCTATGTAAAAAAATCCCAAGCATTAAAACCTGAAGCAAAATCCTCCAAGTCACAAGTAGATATAGAAGACAGAAGTGAAGGCAATTAATATTTGGGAAAACTAGTGAATGCAGCACGATGAGCATGACAGAATCTCCTGGGCAATCAGGTGTGTGTGAGAGCCAAATCTGTGCCATTGATTTATACTCTGAGTTTTCTGGATGAACTTGGAAAGACAAACAGCATTGTTGTTGGGAAATGTAAATTGCTCTATTTCATTTCTCTCCAAGGGAAAACTTGTCTCTTCAGGAATTTCCCACTCAGTATTTACAGCTGATTCTATCACTTCTGAGTAAAGTTACTTTCCAAATTGTCGTCTTAGTAAATCTTTTTTTAAAAAAGTTGACTTTTTGCTATAGTAGTTCAAAATGTAATGCTGTTTTGTCTGGTCAAAGATAGTTATCCTTGTTCTAGAAACTGTTTCATTTCCAAGGAAAACTTGTTGTAGGAGAATTTGTGAGTGAAATGATAATTTAAAGCTACTTGGCACAAGTGGAATTAGCTAGAGATTAACCTGTTGGAGCAAGACTTTTTTCTCTCAACTTCCATTTAGACTTCAATTTTATTATTACTTTTTTTGGCATGAGTTTGTTTTCTTGTGTGCTTGCAGATAATAGTGACATCTGACTTCCCTCAAGACACTTATCCTGCTGTGTTAGAAGGAAAGAGAAATCTCTCCTTTTCCCATAAATATTGTAGGGCTGATGAAGAAAGAACAGTGGATATGCTATATGAGGGGGATGTACTTTTGTTATGCTGTTTCGTTGTTTGACTCATGTCTGTGTTGCAATGTAGCTGTGAAAGAAATATATATTTATCCTTAAATTACTTTAACTTTCAGTGTGCTGAAGTAAAAGTGAATTCTGGTGCTATGTCATATCTGTTTATCAGGGATAATTTGACTGGTGTAAATACTGAACACTGATTATGTGGCTCCTCTGACTGCAAATGGGTTTCTGTACCTTGTCATTATGAACAAGGTAATGCTGAGGTAAACCCTGGGATATCTGAAATTCTGCTGAAACTTAACAGGCTTCAGTCACAGCATTTAGGAGTTGAAGGGAGTTATTTCTTTCCTAAAATGCCCTGTTCCATTTTACAAGTGGCATAAAGCATGAGTGTGAGGCCAGGTCTGATAAAAAACCACAGTACTTACAACTCTAGCAAGACCAAGTTCCTTTGTGAGTTAAGTTCTTGTATGTGGTGCCAAAACCAGCATTTATGTGCTTAGAAAAAATCCTTTTTTTAAAATTTATTTTTCTGTGTTTAGAAACCATCCTTGTTTCGCCACCCCAGTCAACATAGAACAGTGTTTTGTGGGTTATTAAAATCTCATGTTATTGTTTTAAATGTGTTGTATTGAACAAAATAAAGCACCTGGCTTTCAGCAGTAATTTCAATAACAAATAGTATATATAAACAACATTTCTTAAAATGCCTCCCTGAAAGTAGATGTTCATAAATATTCAGGGAGACCTTACAGTAGTGTTTAAATTATTTCAAAACCTAAATTTTTGAAATGCTGCTCTAATTAATGATTAATAGGGAGCTTAAATCCAACTAAGTACCTGCCTGAAAGTGCCAGTGCTGCTTGATTTTCTGTGTTCGCCTTTCCCAGCAATGCTTTTTGTGTTAGTGTCGAAACTTAAGGTAAACAGATAAAATGGAGCATCCTCTATAAAACTGCTGCACTGGGGAGATGTCAGGATACATCCAGTTTGGAAACAACCCCTTGACTGTTAACGAGACCAAACAAAGCGTGTGACTCATGCCATGCAGCTGGCGATGGGGCTCGGAGATAGTGCAGTGATTCTCCCAGCCCTGGCAGCAGGGCTGCAGCACATTTTTGGTGTTGATTTCCTGCAGGGCCGTGTTTATGTTGGAGGCGGTGCACAAGCTGCTGTGTGGACATCAAATTATTCTATTGGTTTGAGGATTAATGAGGTTAAATTAGCTCAGTCATTTACTGCACATTTTGTTGAGGTTCAAGCTGTTCAGGCTGGTGCAGTTAGTATGAGCAGCCCAGAATGCTGCCGGTTAAATGTGAGTTACTCACCAGGGATCCAGAGTTCATTACTGGAAGGAATAGGACAACTTTTCTCCTGATAAAGTTCAAATTGTTGGGAATACTCTTCCCTGTGTTATTTCAGAGGCAGAACTGAAGAGAGTATCATTGATCAGCAGCACAGCATGATGCCTTGATGATAGGTTTAGGGTGAATGTATTGCTCTCTTTATACCTGTTGTACAGATGGAAGTATTGGTGATAAAACAAACTCCTTTGGGCTTTTGATTTACATAAAAATAATGTCATATTCACTAATGAAAAAATTATTTGGAGCTAGAGGGAAATGAAGAGCTTGGAATGAGTATCTCTGCTTAAAAACCAAACCAAGGTAAAGGCAGCCAACTGAAGTGTCTGTCAGAAGAGTTGGTCCCTGTTTGGGAACACCTGGAAGAGACATTCTTTTTGTCTTAATCTTCTTCACTTTCTTTTCAGAAATACTACTTTTAGAGCTATCCTGATAATACTTTGTAAGCCAAAGTGTATTATATAACACATGGCATAAGTGATGAGAACATAGGCCGTGGAGGTGGTTAAACATTAAGGAGAGATTCTTGAATATACCACATTGGGCAATTCTTTCCATTTCTGGATCCTTGGCTTCTGTAAAATGGCAGTGCTATAATTGAGTGCAATTATGTGGGATATGTCAAATAGAAACTTTGACTCTGTATCACTAAATCAGGGAGCCAGAATAATACTGTATTTTAGACTTTGTAAGGTTTCCTAAGCATTAGTTTGGTTGGCACTGGGTGCTTGCTATGTTTTTTTTACGACAATTTGCCATCTTTTTTTGAAGTTCAAAGACTCTCCGTTGTTTGTTTGTGGTTTTATTATTTGCTTGTTTTTAATTTTTTATTGTAGCTTATTTGCTTTCCCATTTATGTGCTTATTAAAAAACACTCAGAAGCTGCTGGAGAGCTTAGTGGTTCATCAGGACACTTGGTGCAGTCAGTGACAACAAAGCCAGCACCTTTGCAGGTCAGAGAGTTTGGAAAAGTGAGTTCAGGAAGCAACCTTGAACAGAAATTGTCTTCCTTATGAAAATGGTGTTAGTGAGGCTGATGGGGCTGAGTGGCAAAATCTGCTGAGGGCTTTTTCTCACGTGTTGTCCCTTTGTCACTTCTTACTTGATGCTCATGTGGGAGATGCTGTTAGTTATGTATAACTCATCAAATTGGTAGGGCAGGTCGTCCTTTACCAAGTGTTTGTGATCTCCTCTCTCAGCTGTTTCACCTCATCAGTCCAGAGTGCTTCTGGACCAAAAAGTAGATATCCCATAGAATGGGTGTACAAAAGGAGCTGACCAGGGGTTTTCTGATGAAACAGGATTTATCTGGGGTGGGGAAATGTGATTTCATCAAAATGGGAGCTTGTTTTGTATACTCGATTTCAGTGAAACTTTAAAGAGGGCAGCCCTGCCACTCTCCCAGTTCCAGACTGTCAAATGTAGGAGGAGGAGTGAAAGGGGAAGAGATCAAATCTTACAGGTCATACATCTACTTAATGCTCTGGCCTATTAAACCAGACTCTTGCATATTGCCTGGGTGTACATGAGAAATAGCCTAAAAACTTTTGGCTATTTTGGGAATAGTGGCCTTTCTGTGACTCTTGGAACAGCTTCTGATCTTGCTGAGTTTCTTCCCATATGAATGAGGACAAGATAAAATCTCAGGCAAAAACTTATGAAATGTTGGAACGGCTCTGTACAAAACTCAGTAATACGCTTGGGAGCTTTAGTTACAGAGTTCAAAAGTTGCTTAACACGGTTACATTTTAAATTATATTGACTTGAAAGGAAATGATTTCTGAATAAAATATAGTATGTTCTTAATTTTCGCAAAAGTCAGTTGGCCTTTTTAGCCACCAGGACACACTGCTGGATCATGTTCAGCTGCCATAACCATTACCCCCAGGTCCCTTTATGCCTGGGGAATGTACTGCCATTCTGCCCCCAGCCTGTAGCTCTGCAGTGGGTTGATGGGGAAAAAAAATAAGAAAAAAAAAACAAAATGGAAAACAGGCCCATGCAGGACCCCACTTGGATGTGTCTGCAGTCCTGGAAGCTTGACTACCTGATGTTCTTCAGCCAGTAGACTTCTAATGGGTGTGGGGTGATCTCATCTTCATGCGCCTGCAGTCCTGGAGGTTTAACTACTGTTTTTTCTCTTAATTTTGGACCTTGAGATTGTTTGGGGGTAGTCTCACTATCCTGGGTCTGCAGTCCAGGAGGTTTGACTATCCATTTTCTCCAAGAAATGAACCGTGAGCTTCTTTGGGGCGGTCTCACATGGAGGTGTCTGTAGTCCGAGAAGCTTGACTACCGGATGTTCTCCTGCCAATAGACTTTTAATGGGTGTGGGGTGGTCTCACTTGTATATATCTGCAATCCTGGAAGCTTGTCTAGTCTTTTTTCTCAAAAATTTAGCCCTAGAGCTTGTTTGGGGGGGGCTCACCTGGAGGTGTCTGCAGTCCTGGAAACTTGACTACCTGATGTTCTCTTGCCAATAGACATTTAATGGGTGCGGGATACACTCACTATCCTGGGTCTGCAGTCCCGGAGGTTTGACTACCCTTTTTTCTCTTAATTTTGGACCTTGAGCTTGTTTGGGGGTAGTCTCACTATCCTGGGCCTGCAGTCCTGGAGGTTTGACTATCCATTTTCTCCTAGAAATTAACCTTGAGCTTGTTTGGGGAAGGTCACAATTGCATGTGTCTGCAGTCCTGGAAGCTTGACTACCTGATGTTCTCCTGCCAATAGACTTTTAATGGGTGTGGGGTGGTCTCACTGTCCTGGGTCTGCAGTCCTGGAGGTTTGACTACCCTTTTTTCTGTTAATTTTGGACCTTGAGCTTGTTTGGGGGTAGTCTCACTATCCTGGGCCTGCAGTCCTGGGGGTTTGACTATCCATTTTCTCCTAGAAATTAACCTTGAGCTTGTTTGGGGAAGGTCACAATTGCATGTGTCTGCAGTCCTGGAAGCTTGACTACCTGATGTTCTCCTGCCAATAGACTTTTAATGGGTGTGGGGTGGTCTCACTTTCATGTGTCTGCAGTCCCGGAGGTTTGACTACCCTTTTTTCTGTTAATTTTGGACCTTGAGCTTGTTTGGGGGTAGTCTCACTATCCTGGGCCTGCAGTCCTGGGGGTTTGACTATCCATTTTCTCCTAGAAATTAACCTTGAGCTTGTTTGGGGAACGTCACAATTGCATGTGTCTGCAGTCCTGGAAGCTTGACTACCTGATGTTCTCCTGCCAATAGACTTTTAATGGGTGTGGGGTGGTCTCACTTTCATGTGTCTGCAGTCCCGGAGGTTTGACTACCCTTTTTTCTGTTAATTTTGGACCTTGAGCTTGTTTGGGGGTAGTCTCACTATCCTGGGCCTGCAGTCCTGGGGGTTTGACTATCCATTTTCTCCTAGAAATTAACCTTGAGCTTGTTTGGGGAACGTCACAATTGCATGTGTCTGCAGTCCTGGAAGCTTGACTACCTGATGTTCTCCTGCCAATAGACTTTTAATGGGTGTGGGGTGGTCTCACTTTCATGTGTCTGCAGTCCCGGAGGTTTGACTACCCTTTTTTCTGTTAATTTTGGACCTTGAGCTTGTTTGGGGGTAGTCTCACTATCCTGGGCCTGCAGTCCTGGGGGTTTGACTATCCATTTTCTCCTAGAAATTAACCTTGAGCTTGTTTGGGGAACGTCACAATTGCATGTGTCTGCAGTCCTGGAAGCTTGACTACCTGATGTTCTCCTGCCAATAGACTTTTAATGGGTGTGGGGTGGTCTCACTTTCATGTGTCTGCAGTCCCGGAGGTTTGACTACCCTTTTTTCTGTTAATTTTGGACCTTGAGCTTGTTTGGGGGTAGTCTCACTATCCTGGGCCTGCAGTCCTGGGGGTTTGACTATCCATTTTCTCCTAGAAATTAACCTTGAGCTTGTTTGGGGAACGTCACAATTGCATGTGTCTGCAGTCCTGGAAGCTTGACTACCTGATGTTCTCCTGCCAATAGACTTTTAATGGGTGTGGGGTGGTCTCACTTTCATGTGTCTGCAGTCCCGGAGGTTTGACTACCCTTTTTTCTCCTACATTTGGACCTTGAGCTTGTTTGGGGGTAGTCTCACTATCCTGGGTCTGCAGTCCTGGGGGTTTGACTACCCTGTTTCAGCAAGAAATGAATCTTGAGCTTGTTTGGGGGTAGTCTCACTTGAATGTGTCTGCCGTCCTGGAAGCTTGACTACCTGATGTTCTCCTGCCAATAGACTTTTAATGGGTGTGGGGTGGTCTCACTTTCATGTGTCTGCAGTCCCGGAGGTTTGACTACCCTTTTTTCTGTTAATTTTGGACCTTGAGCTTGTTTGGGGGTAGTCTCACTATCCTGGGCCTGCAGTCCTGGGGGTTTGACTATCCATTTTCTCCTAGAAATTAACCTTGAGCTTGTTTGGGGAAGGTCTCAATTGCATGTGTCTGCAGTCCTGGAAGCTTGACTACCTGATGTTCTCCTGCCAATAGACTTTTAATGGGTGTGGGGTGGTCTCACTTTCATGTGTCTGCAGTCCCGGAGGTTTGACTACCCTTTTTTCTGTTAATTTTGGACCTTGAGCTTGTTTGGGGGTAGTCTCACTATCCTGGGCCTGCAGTCCTGGGGGTTTGACTATCCATTTTCTCCTAGAAATTAACCTTGAGCTTGTTTGGGGAAGGTCTCAATTGCATGTGTCTGCAGTCCTGGAAGCTTGACTACCTGATGTTCTCCTGCCAATAGACTTTTAATGGGTGTGGGGTGGTCTCACTTTCATGTGTCTGCAGTCCCGGAGGTTTGACTACCCTTTTTTCTGTTAATTTTGGACCTTGAGCTTGTTTGGGGGTAGTCTCACTATCCTGGGCCTGCAGTCCTGGGGGTTTGACTATCCATTTTCTCCTAGAAATTAACCTTGAGCTTGTTTGGGGAAGGTCTCAATTGCATGTGTCTGCAGTCCTGGAAGCTTGACTACCTGATGTTCTCCTGCCAATAGACTTTTAATGGGTGTGGGGTGGTCTCACTTTCATGTGTCTGCAGTCCCGGAGGTTTGACTACCCTTTTTTCTGTTAATTTTGGACCTTGAGCTTGTTTGGGGGTAGTCTCACTATCCTGGGCCTGCAGTCCTGGGGGTTTGACTATCCATTTTCTCCTAGAAATTAACCTTGAGCTTGTTTGGGGAAGGTCTCAATTGCATGTGTCTGCAGTCCTGGAAGCTTGACTACCTGATGTTCTCCTGCCAATAGACTTTTAATGGGTGTGGGGTGGTCTCACTTTCATGTGTCTGCAGTCCCGGAGGTTTGACTACCCTTTTTTCTGTTAATTTTGGACCTTGAGCTTGTTTGGGGGTAGTCTCACTATCCTGGGCCTGCAGTCCTGGGGGTTTGACTATCCATTTTCTCCTAGAAATTAACCTTGAGCTTGTTTGGGGAAGGTCTCAATTGCATGTGTCTGCAGTCCTGGAAGCTTGACTACCTGATGTTCTCCTGCCAATAGACTTTTAATGGGTGTGGGGTGGTCTCACTTTCATGTGTCTGCAGTCCCGGAGGTTTGACTACCCTTTTTTCTGTTAATTTTGGACCTTGAGCTTGTTTGGGGGTAGTCTCACTATCCTGGGCCTGCAGTCCTGGGGGTTTGACTATCCATTTTCTCCTAGAAATTAACCTTGAGCTTGTTTGGGGAAGGTCTCAATTGCATGTGTCTGCAGTCCTGGAAGCTTGACTACCTGATGTTCTCCTGCCAATAGACTTTTAATGGGTGTGGGGTGGTCTCACTTTCATGTGTCTGCAGTCCCGGAGGTTTGACTACCCTTTTTTCTGTTAATTTTGGACCTTGAGCTTGTTTGGGGGTAGTCTCACTATCCTGGGCCTGCAGTCCTGGGGGTTTGACTATCCATTTTCTCCTAGAAATTAACCTTGAGCTTGTTTGGGGAAGGTCTCAATTGCATGTGTCTGCAGTCCTGGAAGCTTGACTACCTGATGTTCTCCTGCCAATAGACTTTTAATGGGTGTGGGGTGGTCTCACTTTCATGTGTCTGCAGTCCCGGAGGTTTGACTACCCTTTTTTCTGTTAATTTTGGACCTTGAGCTTGTTTGGGGGTAGTCTCACTATCCTGGGCCTGCAGTCCTGGGGGTTTGACTATCCATTTTCTCCTAGAAATTAACCTTGAGCTTGTTTGGGGAAGGTCTCAATTGCATGTGTCTGCAGTCCTGGAAGCTTGACTACCTGATGTTCTCCTGCCAATAGACTTTTAATGGGTGTGGGGTGGTCTCACTTTCATGTGTCTGCAGTCCCGGAGGTTTGACTACCCTTTTTTCTGTTAATTTTGGACCTTGAGCTTGTTTGGGGGTAGTCTCACTATCCTGGGCCTGCAGTCCTGGGGGTTTGACTATCCATTTTCTCCTAGAAATTAACCTTGAGCTTGTTTGGGGAAGGTCTCAATTGCATGTGTCTGCAGTCCTGGAAGCTTGACTACCTGATGTTCTCCTGCCAATAGACTTTTAATGGGTGTGGGGTGGTCTCACTTTCATGTGTCTGCAGTCCCGGAGGTTTGACTACCCTTTTTTCTGTTAATTTTGGACCTTGAGCTTGTTTGGGGGTAGTCTCACTATCCTGGGCCTGCAGTCCTGGGGGTTTGACTATCCATTTTCTCCTAGAAATTAACCTTGAGCTTGTTTGGGGAAGGTCTCAATTGCATGTGTCTGCAGTCCTGGAAGCTTGACTACCTGATGTTCTCCTGCCAATAGACTTTTAATGGGTGTGGGGTGGTCTCACTTTCATGTGTCTGCAGTCCCGGAGGTTTGACTACCCTTTTTTCTGTTAATTTTGGACCTTGAGCTTGTTTGGGGGTAGTCTCACTATCCTGGGCCTGCAGTCCTGGGGGTTTGACTATCCATTTTCTCCTAGAAATTAACCTTGAGCTTGTTTGGGGAAGGTCTCAATTGCATGTGTCTGCAGTCCTGGAAGCTTGACTACCTGATGTTCTCCTGCCAATAGACTTTTAATGGGTGTGGGGTGGTCTCACTTTCATGTGTCTGCAGTCCCGGAGGTTTGACTACCCTTTTTTCTGTTAATTTTGGACCTTGAGCTTGTTTGGGGGTAGTCTCACTATCCTGGGCCTGCAGTCCTGGGGGTTTGACTATCCATTTTCTCCTAGAAATTAACCTTGAGCTTGTTTGGGGAAGGTCTCAATTGCATGTGTCTGCAGTCCTGGAAGCTTGACTACCTGATGTTCTCCTGCCAATAGACTTTTAATGGGTGTGGGGTGGTCTCACTTTCATGTGTCTGCAGTCCCGGAGGTTTGACTACCCTTTTTTCTGTTAATTTTGGACCTTGAGCTTGTTTGGGGGTAGTCTCACTATCCTGGGCCTGCAGTCCTGGGGGTTTGACTATCCATTTTCTCCTAGAAATTAACCTTGAGCTTGTTTGGGGAAGGTCTCAATTGCATGTGTCTGCAGTCCTGGAAGCTTGACTACCTGATGTTCTCCTGCCAATAGACTTTTAATGGGTGTGGGGTGGTCTCACTTTCATGTGTCTGCAGTCCCGGAGGTTTGACTACCCTTTTTTCTGTTAATTTTGGACCTTGAGCTTGTTTGGGGGTAGTCTCACTATCCTGGGCCTGCAGTCCTGGGGGTTTGACTATCCATTTTCTCCTAGAAATTAACCTTGAGCTTGTTTGGGGAAGGTCTCAATTGCATGTGTCTGCAGTCCTGGAAGCTTGACTACCTGATGTTCTCCTGCCAATAGACTTTTAATGGGTGTGGGGTGGTCTCACTTTCATGTGTCTGCAGTCCCGGAGGTTTGACTACCCTTTTTTCTGTTAATTTTGGACCTTGAGCTTGTTTGGGGGTAGTCTCACTATCCTGGGCCTGCAGTCCTGGGGGTTTGACTATCCATTTTCTCCTAGAAATTAACCTTGAGCTTGTTTGGGGAAGGTCTCAATTGCATGTGTCTGCAGTCCTGGAAGCTTGACTACCTGATGTTCTCCTGCCAATAGACTTTTAATGGGTGTGGGGTGGTCTCACTTTCATGTGTCTGCAGTCCCGGAGGTTTGACTACCCTTTTTTCTGTTAATTTTGGACCTTGAGCTTGTTTGGGGGTAGTCTCACTATCCTGGGCCTGCAGTCCTGGGGGTTTGACTATCCATTTTCTCCTAGAAATTAACCTTGAGCTTGTTTGGGGAAGGTCTCAATTGCATGTGTCTGCAGTCCTGGAAGCTTGACTACCTGATGTTCTCCTGCCAATAGACTTTTAATGGGTGTGGGGTGGTCTCACTTTCATGTGTCTGCAGTCCCGGAGGTTTGACTACCCTTTTTTCTGTTAATTTTGGACCTTGAGCTTGTTTGGGGGTAGTCTCACTATCCTGGGCCTGCAGTCCTGGGGGTTTGACTATCCATTTTCTCCTAGAAATTAACCTTGAGCTTGTTTGGGGGAGTCTCACTTGAATGTGTCTGCAGTCCTGGAAGCTTGACTACCTGATGTTCTCCTGCCAATAGACTTTTAATGGGTGTGGGGTGGTCTCACTTTCATGTGTCTGCAGTCCCGGAGGTTTGACTACCCTTTTTTCTGTTAATTTTGGACCTTGAGCTTGTTTGGGGGTAGTCTCACTATCCTGGGCCTGCAGTCTTGGAGGTTTGACTATCCATTTTCTCTTAGAAATGAACCGTGAGCTTGTTTGGGGAACGTCTCGCTTGGAGGTGTCTGCAGTCCTGGATGCTTGACTACCTGATGTTCTGCTGCCAATAGACTTTCCATGGGTTTGGGGTGGTCTCACTGTCCTGGGTCTGCAGTCCTGGGGGTTTGACTACCCTTTTTCTCCAAGAAATGAACCTTGAGCTTGTTTAATCTTTTCTCCATTGAATGTGTATGTAGTCCAGGAAGCTTGGATACCTAATCGTGTCCTTCTTATGGGCCTTGAGCTTGTTTCGTGGCGTGGTGTTGTTTTTTTTCTTAATGTATGTTTTTGTAATCCCTTAAAATGGTTTGTTCTGTACTCCCTCTCTCCTTATATAATTGTGTTCGTCCTTATTGTATCCATTTGCTAGGTTGTCAATCCTCCCCCGCCCCTGCCGTCAGTTGTGGAGATTTCTGTGTTCCTTGACAGCCTGTTGGTCCTTTCCTCCTTTTATCCTCCCCTTGCGCTCCGCCATTGGATGTTGTTGTGTAAAGCCCTCCCTCTGATCCTCCCCAAGTTATGAGCTATTGGTTGAGTGTCTGTACCTTCCCTCAGCCCCTGCCCTGTTCTTAGGTGGAAGCAGAGCTGTTATCATGCTGCTGCTGGTCTCTGCCTGAGCCCTGCTTTGTGTTATGATCGCTTTTCATTTCAGTCAATAAAATAGATCGGGAGAGTGCTAAACTGGGCCAGTTATTATCCTGTTATTTGCACCACGATTTCCCTGATGAATGCTGGGGACATGAAGGATAGGAGAGGGAGAGGGTCACGGCCCCCGTTGCTTGGGGTCCGTGGCCCATACCTAAAGAACACACAACAACATGGGGAGGGTCTTACCTGGGCTGGGTGTGTCTGCAGCCCTGCAAGATTGCCTACCCTTTCTTCTCCTACATTTGTGTCCTGAGCTTCTTTGGGGGTGTCGATTTGGAATTGTCTGCAGACCAAGATGCTTGACTACCTAATATTCTCCTGCAAATAGTACTCGAATGGGTTTGGGAGGTCTCATTTGGGGGTGTCTGCAGTCTTGGAAGCTTGACTACCTAATGTTCTCTTGCAAAATGACCTTGAATGGGTTGGGAGTGGTTTCACTATCCTAGGTCTGAAATTCTGGATGTTTGACTACCCTTTCTATTTTCAAATTTGGACCTTGAGCTTGTTAGGGGGTAGTTTCACTATCCGGGGACTGCAGTCCTGGAGGTTAGACTACCCATTTTCTTGAAGAAATGAACCTTGAGCTTGTTTAATCTTGTCTCACTTCAATGTGTCTGCAGTCCTGGAAGGTTGGCTACCTGATGTTCTCCTGCTAAAAGGCTTTTAATGGGTGTAGGATGGTCTTACTGTCCTGGGTCTGCAGTCCTTGCGGTTTAAGTACCCTTTTTTCTCTTAACTTTGGACCTTGAGCTTGTTTGGGGGTGGTGTCTGATCCTGGCTCTGCAGTCTGGGGTGTTTGACTATCCATTTTCTCCAAGAAATGAACCTTGAACTTGTTTGGGGGTGTCTCACTTGCAGGTATTTGCCATCCTGGAAGCTTGACTACCTGATGTTCTCCTGCCAATAGACTTTTAATGGGTGTGGGGTTGTCTCACTTTCATGTGTTTGCAATCCTGGATGTTTGACTAACCTTTTTGTCTTAATTTTGGACCTTCATCTTGTTTCGGGGCGGTCTCAATATCCTGGGCCTGCAGTCCTGGGGGTTTTGCTACCATATTCTGTCGTCCATTTGGACATTGAGTTTGTTTAGGGGTGGTCTCACTTGTAAGTGTCTTGAAGCTTGGCTACCTGTCATTCTGCAAAATCACCTTGAATGGTTTGGGGGTATTCCCATTTTCATGTGTCTGTATTCCTGGATGTTTGATGACCCTTTTGCTCTTAGTTTTGGACCTTGAACTGTTTTGGGGGTAGTCTCACTTTTATGTGTCTGCAGTCCTGGAGGTTTGGCTACCCATTTTTTCCTAGAAAAGAGCGCTGCCCTTGTTTTGGGGGTCTCACTTTGAGGTGTCTGCAGTCCTGGAAGGTTGGCTCCCTGATTTTCTCCTGGCAGTGGAGTTTTAATCAGTGTGGGGTGGTCTCACTTTCATGTGTCTGCAGTCCTGGAGGTTTGACTACCCTTTTTTTCCCCCACATTTTGACCTTGAGCTTGTGTTTGGCGCTTCACTTGGATGTGTCTGCAGTCCTGGAATATTGAGTTCCGTTTTTGCCTCCTTCCTTTTGACCTTGCGGTTTGTTAGGGGTGGTCTTGCTATCCTGTCTCTGCAGTCCTGGAGGTTTGACTACCCTTTTTTCCTCTGGAAATGAAGTTTGAGCTTGTTTTGTTGTGGTTTTAGTTGGATATGTCTTTCATTTTGGGGCTTGACCACCCATTTTCTCCTAGAAATCAGCCTTGTGCTGTTTTGGGATAGTGTCACTTTTATGGGTCTGCAGTCCTGGAAACTTGATGACTTGGTAGTCTTCTGCAAATAGACCTTGAATGGGTTTAGGGATGACTCCCCTTCGAATGTTTGTAGTTGTGGATTTTTAACCATCCTATGTTCTCCTCGAAATTGACTTGCAGGTTTTTGAAGGCTGTATTTGGGCCGTTCATCTTCTGTATACACTTTATATCTGACTCGTATTGTCTGCTTTGGGGATATTGTTCTGTGCAACGGGCTGCTTTGGGGCGTTCACTCCTCTGTCCTTGGCTTTGAAAAGGACGCCCTCATGGCCTTTCTTATGTTCTGAATCTAACCTGGAGGTCAGTGGGATGACAGATGTTTCTGCCTTAGTGCCTTCACATCCCGCTTGGAGTAGTGATCTTAGTTTTTGTAACGCAGAAACGCAAGGTGTTGTGATTTGTGGCTGTCATTGTTCCAGTATGTAAAAATCATTCCTTCTGAGTCTTGTATAAAGTTGTATTCTTCACTTCTGGGAAGGGCCTTTTACATTTTAAGTACAAATTTCCTGCCATTTTTGCAGTTCGTGTATTGTGTTACTCATTTGGCAGGATGCAGAATAAGTTTTGAATTGCCTACAATTCTGATGCTGTTGTACATGCACAGTGTGTTCCTGCTGATTGTCAGTGATGATGTACTGTGGAAAATTTTGCCCTCTTTACTGTGCTTGTTGTAGAGAACTTGCTCTCTGCTGAGCAAAGAAGGTTGAGAACTTCCTATCTTAGACTATAAGGAGAGGGATGAGGCGGAAAAAACCATCAAAGCTATCACTAGTATATTTAGAAAAAATGAACTCTGATTTCATTCCCTTTTTTTTGTTGGAATAAGTCAGCTACACCTAATGACAAGTGGGTTTTCTGGAGGTGCTGAAATGTGGTGGCAGGAAGCTTCTCTGAGTTATATCTTGGGCATAAAGGGTCCTCATGCATGCTAGACATGGGAGAGAGAAAGCAGCAAGAGCTTTTAGGAAAAGGAGTGGGCAGAACTGACACAAACCCAATAGGAGTTTACCAGTGTAGTGCCACTGAATAGGAGCAGAGAGTGAAAAATGCACAGTAATTGGAGGACCAGAAAAGTGATGGTTTCCTAAAGTGAGATGCAAGGTACTTGTGGCAGTAGATGATGGAGCTGCATAGGACTTGTGTGGAAGTTGTAGGTGTGGAACTTATGATGCAGGATTTTGTAGAATGGTGTTTGCTTTCAAAGGAAAAGGCTGAATAAATTTAGGGAAAGAAAGGCAGACAAGCCCTACTTGCACTTTAAACTAATCCAATATTTCTCTGATGTCAAACATAGGTCAAGATAAAATTAAAAAAAAAATTAGCCAGAAATGGAAATTAAAAATTTTCACACAGCAGTACAGTGGAAGATCTACAAATAGTCCCTGTGTGTAGGAGGGTGGGAACATTGTGTTTAGGTAAAAGTTCCTTTTTGACTTAAAGATTGCTAATGAGACTGACTTGTCAAGTAGATCTTGCTCTAGTTTGAGGGAACAGTTTTTTGCCTGTTGCATTTTAACTTTTCATTGGGCAAAAAGTGATTTGTGGCAAAGTCATTGTAGTAAAAATTATCCTGTTCGCATTTTTTGTGTACCGGAGAACACATTTCTTTTTCAATGCTGTTGTGCTATTTTCATATATCAATCTTCCAGGACTGCTGACACATACGTCAGGCCCACAAAACAAGCTCAAGGTCCAAATGTATGGGAAAAAAGGGTAGTCAAGCTTCCAGGACAGCAGACACATGAAAGTGAGACCACCCCACACCCATTAAAAGTCTATTGGCAGGAGAACATCAGGTAATCAAGCTTCCAGGACTGCAGACTCCTCCAAGTGGGACAACCCATACAAGCTCAAGGTCCAAATATATGAAAGAAAAGGGTAGTCAGAACTCCAGGACTGCAGACCCAGGATAGGGAGACCACCCCCAAACAAGCTCAAGGTTCATTTCTTGGAGAAAAAAGGGCAGTCAAGCTTCCAGGACTGCAGACCCAGGATAGTGAGACCACCCCACACCCATTCAAGGTCTATTGGCAGGAGAACATCAGGTAGTCAAGCTTCCAGGACTGCAGACACATTCAAGTGAGATCCCCCAAACAAGCTCAAGGTTCATTTCTAGGAGAAAATGGATAGTCAAACCCCCAGGACTGCAGACCCAGGATAGTGAGACTACCCCCAAACAAGCTCAAGGTCCAAAATTAAGAGAAAAAAGGGTAGTCAATCCTCCAGGACTGCAGACCCAGGACAGTGAGACCACCCCACACCCATTAAAGTCTATTGGCAGGAGAACATCAGGTAGTCAAGCTTCCAGGACTGCAGACATACTCAAGTGAGACACCCCCAAACAAGCTCAAGGTTAATTTCTAGGAGAAAATGGATAGTCAAACCTCCGGGACTGCAGACCCAGGATAGTGAGACTACCCCCAAACAAGCTCAAGGTCCAAAGGTAGGAAAAAAAGGGTAGTCAAACCTCCAGTACTGCAGACCCAGGACAGTGAGACCACCCCTAAACAAGCTTAAGGTTCATTTTTAGCAGAAAAACTGTTAGTCAAGCTTCCAGGACTGCAGGTACATCCAAGTGAGACTCTCCTAAACACCTTCAACATCTATTTGCTGGAGAATATCTGGTATTATGATTATTAAATGTGAAATTTTAGTAAAATGGTTTTTACATAAAGTGGAAGCTTGAAGCTACCTAGAGAGAGTTTTATTTGCTGCTTCTATGGCATGAGAGTTTTCTTTACTTTTGCACTGATATCTTCTGAAACTCAGATAGGGTGTAACAGGATACTTTAATGCCCTCTGGATCTGACACTCATGATGGGATATTGATCACTGCAGGTTTGAATAATAATTGTAGGCATGACCTAATACCTTAAGCTGATTTTGGTGCTGGATGGTAACCCCTGTTTTCAGGCTAGAGGAATTTCCTTTGCTTACACTCGAAAATTACAAATGGCAGAGTGACAATAAACAGTGTGACTTGTTTTGCTTAGTTGGGGAAATATTGCTGGGTTCTGCTGTGTTTTCAAAAAGAAAACTCCAATAGATGTTTTATTTGTCTGAGATTGTTTTTGGGATGAAGCAAGATCCTATCATAGAAGTGAAAAACTGTTCATACTAGAAGTAGTGGTAGAACCAAAACAATTTTTAGGGGAACTCCTCCTACTTTGCAGTGCCTGCAGTCTTCTCTTTATCTTGTTTTCTTTCCCTGTTAATGTGCAGAGGTTTGTATGTTTCATAACCTACTGTCTCTACACTACTGCTTTTGGGGAATGAGAGGGGAGGAACTTTATTTGTATGTCTCAAAGTATTTCAAATCTTCCAGCTGATGGCTCTGTTTGCAAAAAAACAATTTTCCCCAGTGCTGCCAACCTGCAGCTAAAAATGGTTGAAAGCCTGCTTATTTGGGAGCAGAGCATAGTGCAGCAACACTGCAGAACAGCTGAGAAAACTTGTGAAAATTTAAGTTTTGCAAGTTTGTCTTGTGACAACTTGCAGTTCCAGTACTTTCCTTAAAGAGAATGATTTGAGGTTGTATGGACTGCTCTTATGTTTTCAGGATTGTCCTAATAGTCTTCAAAACATTGTTTTTACTTGTAACTTCAAGAGACAGCAAACTTGGACATCTAGTGTTTCATCCAAACTCTGGATGAATCCTTTGAAGGAGTATCTTTAAAAACATTATATTTCCCAGGCCTGTGGAGACTTGGTATCTTATAGTCCTTAAGTGTCCTGCAGGAAATGGTACTTTTTGTTACAGACTTCAGCTTGTAGCAAGATTTAATATCAATGCTTTCAACAGATTCAAAAAAATTTTCTGGCTCTGGTGGTGCATTCTGTTTCAGAGGTTTTTGTCTCGTTGTGCTGCCTAACAGTGTTCCGAAGAAATGAATTGTTAATAGGAATTGAGGAGTTGTGTTTTTCAATCTTATTTCAAGGAGGCATCTCCAGGGATAAAGTTGAAGTGCATTGCATTGGTTTGTTTCCATATCTGGGTTAGTAATTGGACAAATACGAAGACAATTGGAAACAGAAATAGGGTTTTTTTTTCCCTTTTGTATTGTTACAAATTAAATTATTTTAAGAAACCAGATTTTGCTATAAGTTTAGTTTTTCCTGACTCCTGTCTATCCTTTCTAATAAGTGTTTTTCACTCTTTTTTAGGGCAGCTGTTTCTTAATGTTTAATTGCAGTGTGTCCCTTACTTGGCAGTATTTTGCTCAGGGGTGATTCGCAGACTTAAAGTAGCTTGCTCATGAAAGTTAATTTTTTATCAGGTCTGTACAGCCATGTGCTTGTGTGTGGGGGTGAGAAGAGGGCAGAGAAAGGGAAGAAGGCAAGGATTAAGTGAGTCTATATATGTGCAAGGGGTTGCCTGAACTGCAGAGATTAAACAAACCAAATAAGGGATGTGCCTGAAACGGGGAATTAAATATATTTGTGACAAATATTAGCATCTATCTCTGATTTTTGTTTACTCAAGAACTAGGTCCTTAGAGACTTGTGAAATCTATTGGCAAACATCATGACTGCATTTTAAGAGACAAAAAATGTGTAAAAGGAAGAAAAAAAAAAGGGGAGAGGAGCAAGAGAATTAGTCTGGCCTGGAGAGGATGGATGACTTTCTGGAGCCTATCTTGAAAAAATATTGACAGATTCAACAGCAAATAACAAATGACTGAGAGGGGTTTTTTCCAAAGTAATTTGTGCCAGATGTAGCCTATCCTTTAACTTGATAAAATAATAGTTTAGGTGTAGGAAATTCATTATCTACACTTAATAAACATGTCTGTGTGGAACTCTATGGGAAATTGGGCTATGAGGTGTTAAAATGGTGGTTGGTAAACTGGACAGGGAATGACTTAAAGGGAAGAGCAAGAAGCTGTACTTGGAAGAATTGGTCTGTTGAGGATCATACAGATCCTCAGGGTTTGTCTTGAGACTGTTCTTTGGGATGGATTAAATGCTATGACACAGGCTTAAGAGATTGTGATAAAATGGAGGAGTAGATAATTATTGGAAGAACTCGTCTCCACAGCCTGGAACGTAAGGCAGGGCACAGTTCAGTGACATGGAGTGAAGTTCATGTGCTAGTGAGAATTGTTGTGAAGGAGAAGCTCTTAAAACAAGAAAAAGCCACGCACCCAACTACCAGCTGTGAAGATACTGGGTCACCAGGCTGGCCATAAGCAAGGGATGTGTTGAAGCTGTGGAAAAGGTTTGGTTTCCGTGGTAAGGAAAGCTAAGCTATTTTATGATGGAGAGCTGACAACACTGCAGGCCACAAGTCACATGTGGGATTGGCAGGGAAATGCCAGGTTTGACATATTCCTGTTGATTTTCTCACTAGCTAAAACTATATTATTTACCTCGATTTTATAGCTTCTAGAAGGTTCTGGAAAACATGTCCAATACTATTTTGTTTAAAGACTTGTTTGTTTCTGTTCAAGAAAATAATATTTGTAGTAGTTCTGAAAAGAAATAGCTTTCTTTTATTTTGGATCATGAATTTTGGTGTCAAATGTAAAAGAAAATGGATCAAAGTTGAGAACCAGCACAGGGTCTTGTTCTGAAGCAAGGATGTCATGATGAAGTGAGACCATCTGCAATGTGTTACTTAGAACATCATGGAGGCATAAATCTACTTAGTGGAGGCATTTGCCATCAATTATTTAACTTGCAGATATTTCCATTTAAATAAGGTGTGTGGAAGACTTTCTGAAATGAGTGTTTTCTCATAGTTGGGGAATCCAGTGTAGGAGTCCTTCCAAGAAAAGTGGATTATTAAGGTAGTTAAGGAGTCTCTGGCAGGCATTTAACAAAGATGCATTGAAGGGTTCTCTGAAGTGTGTCAGAAGTTAGGCTGTCTACCCCTGCTTTTCCTTGTTTGCATTTGTCTAGAATTTCCATTTGGGGTGGGGAAAACATTGGTCTGGCACCTGGATCACCTGTTTTCACAATTGTTATAGAAGAGGCAAGTACTTTCAATTTTTCCCTGGTCCTAGTATGTATAAAATGGGCTAGGAGGCTGTACTTGTCTTATATAGCTGTATTCCTTTTCCTGTACACCTTTCATTTTGTAATCTGGATGGTTCAAACTCATTTTCTCCTGTTTCATTGTATTTGCTTCATTGGCGTGTATTATGGAAAATATAAACACAAGGGATTTTTATCAAAAAGAAAAAAATAGAAAAAAGTATTATAAAATCGAGATGACGTATAAAGAAAAATTGTTCTCTTCCTCTGAGTATATTCGTCATTGCTTTGGATAGAAGACTGAAAGCATGAGAAAGGGACAGCAGTTTTAAATCTAAGATATGTTGTGTTTATCTTCATAACAGGCAAGTTTTCTAAAGAATCCATGTTAATCTATATATTGGATCATTGGTGAAAATCTCCAAACCAAATAATACAATGGGTAAACGCTTTAAAATCCTTATCATAGCATGTGTGCATAGTGGAGAATTGGGGTCTTTCTTATAAACGGATTTTAGGAATCAGAAGAACATGTTGGACTCAACAATGTTTCAAGTAGAAGCAATAATAGAATGGCTTGAAGAGTGGGGATGCTTTAAAAGAATCTCCTCATCTTTCATGTGAAATATAATCCTGAAGGCATTTATTTTCTTTTATGCTTTGATGTAAAATTGACTTATCTGTTTCTTTCAGATAAACATGGGTGATCTGAGGCAGTTGGATATCAGGTTTTGGATTCTGCAGGCAGTGTCATTTTCGTTCCTTGAGGGAGAGAAGGGAAAGGGACGAGGCATAAGGTTATAAAACAGTATAAGCTCATCCTTATGTAGACCTTCTTACAATACTGAAAACATCAAAACCAAATCTTCTGTATTTCCAGTTATTGTATTTTTCTCTGATTTCTATCACTTTGTGTGGTTCAGTGCTATCTGATCCTATTAGCCCAAATCCCTCTGTGTGAAATATGTAATGCTGCTCTAATAACAAAAAAATGCCCAGTGGGGTCGTTCCCTTGGGATCTTTGTACTGGAGGCGAGCTCCCAGCACCTGACAGAGATCTGATGATCCCAGTGCTGTCTCACCAAGGTGCTGGGCTGGCTCAGGTTCTCCTCCCAAACTCCATGGTGATGGCTCTGTTTGCATTCCGTGCCTTTTCGTACATCCTCGCTGTGACAGGCATCAGGGGAATCACAAAGGCAGCAGATGGTCTGTGCACAGCTCCCTCAAGCATAAAACAACATTTCTGTACTTGTTGTCAGGACCTTAAATTGCACACTGTTCTGTTTGATTATTCTCAAACCCTGTATTGGCCATAGGGGCTCGGATGAGAAATATTTGCATATCACAAAGTGGGAGCAAGAGCTGAATTAAAGTGGCAAGCAACTGGATTGAAACTAAATTCTAAGTGGAAGTCGTATGTGCTCATTTTTAACAAGGGTTTATTTTGGTATATTTAATGAAGGCAATGACCTCTGATAGAATTGAGCAAGACACAGGTTGTGTACAGTGTGTTTGTGGGATTTTTTTGCTGTTTACTCTCACCAGATATACAGGAGTTGTTCGTTTTTGCACAAAACCTAGACTCAAAAAAACCCCTGTAATACTGTAAGATCTACACCTGGAATGTATATTCAAATGTAGGCTAAAGAACATAAGTTCCAAATGGGCTTATTATCCTTAATGTTATTCTGCTGCAGTTCAAGTAAATGTAATGTATTAGTTGCTCATGAATGCAGTACCACTTTTAAAAATTCAATTTGCTGTGCAGGATTTTTCCCAAGATACATTAGATAATGTCAAGTTTAAATCTGTACGTGAGTCTACAGAGATCGCCATGCAGATGGAGCTGTGGAAAGCCAAAGGAAAAATTTTCATATAAGCACACTGGGCTTAAACAAATCTGTTTAATTTTTTTTCCTCCCAGCCCCTGTTTTCAACAACTTGAATTCCTCAGATATTCAAGGTTATTTTGGAAGAGTTTAACATAGAGAAAGTGGAAATGCAGCCTGAACAAAAGGATTGTTATTTTAAGGGAGGAATATTTTGCAAGTGGTGGGAACAAACAAAGGTACAAGTTCATTATCACATGAATTTAGTCTTATACCAAATGGTTTTCTTCTGTGTCTGTGCTAGAACAAAGAGATTGCTTCTCCCAGTTTTTCCTCCCCTTGCTGCACGAGGAAATTTCAGTTACAAAATACAGGATCTTGTGCATCTTCATGTGTCTCGGTATGTAATGGCAGTTCAAACACTTTGTTTTGTATAATTTTGTCAGCGGATGGGATAGGGAAAACAATCTGATTCAGATGATTCCTGGATAATTTTATCAGGTCAGGGCTGTAGTATCGGCCACTGATGAATGGTGATTGCTGTTAGAGGAGATTTCTTGTGTTTAATAGTTCCCCTAGATTAGTGTACAGAGAATATAGAGAAAATGCTTGGGCTGAGGTTGGCCAGAGTCTCATGGTCAGTCATTGCCTATTTCCAAGGGCTTCCCATTGCTATCTCTGCATCATCCCATTGCCACAGTGCAAGGAATTAATTGATTACCAGTCAGGATAATAAACTGCCAAGACTAGAAATGCTTTGGTAGATAGATATGCAACATGCATTTTATCTGCCCAAGCACTGATGAAAAGCAGGACCTAAGTTGATACTTTGCTAGTGTAAACCAATTCTTGTGTTTGGTAAAGATACTTTCTTAAGGTATTAAAAATGTTCAAATTTTTCTCTTTAACAGGCTTTAGTACAATTACGTGGCAGTAAATGCATCAACAAACATTGGCTTTGGTTATTTTTTGAAACAGCACGTAAAAAGCATCCCAATTGATAATTCATTGGAGCCTTCCTTAATTTTTTGGCATTTCAGTGTGTAGGCAGTAGAGCATGTGAGCAGCTGTAACCACATTCATGCAGTCAGTTTTGCAAATACATAGATAAACTTGCTTATGGGACTGTCACACCCCACTTGTGTTTACAACCTGAGACTGGTAGTGAGCAAAAACAAGCTGGAATACTTGTAGGAACAAGCAAACCTTGAGAAATATTTGGTATGAAAATTACTTTGTGTTTATGGCCAATGCTAACAGAGCCAGGACATGTGGCACGTTAATGTTTGGGTTTGGTTTTTAATGTCCATTTAAAATTAGTGACATGGCTCAGATTTTTCAATACAGATCTCTTAGGTACAGGAGGTAGTTAACTGTGTTTTATACTGAACACTCTTGGAGTTGAAAATGTTGCTTTATGTGATTATTTATATATTCTGAAACTCAGCTGTTCATGCTTTTTGTTCGCCGTTGAAATAGTGTAACGGCAATTGAATTGAAATTTGTCGGTGCAAAGAAACTGATACAATTTTATCTGTTTATTCAGCTCACAGCAAGAAGCAGGCACAGACTCTGGACTGAGGGATGTGCCACTAATATGTTTGAAAATTTGTGTTTGATAATTGAAGTTAGGTGTCACGAGAAAACCTCATAAACAGGGATATGAAATTCAACATGTAAAGTACTTGTTTTGTTTTGTGGCCTTGTGTGAACTGTCTTGCAGATCAGACTTCTAAATCCTTCTATGTGAGTTGGTTAGCATTAGGAATAAGTGGCAAAGTCCATACTGTTGTTAGGAATTTGGAGGCTGTGCAGGGTAAATCCACCTTTTCACCATATTTTTTTGCCTCTTACCATTTCTGTAATCATCAAAGATTGGGGAAATTCCAGTGAATTCCTAAGTGTGTTTTGTGGTAGTGATGCAACCACACTTGCCATTTTGTGTGTGTGTGTACATAAATATGTATTAAATGGTACCAGATGAGCTCAGCAGAGGTTATAGCTTGTGTGCTTTTCTCTAGAGAGGAAAGAATATCAGGTGTGGCCTGGTGGTGGGATTGTGGATCACAGGAATCAGTCAATGACCTCAGTTATCAAACACCAGTCTGGTTGCATTTAGACTGCTCTGCTCTCATCTGGAATCTCTGCTGTACATGCAACTACAAATAAATTATAAATTCACTTAAAATATTGTAAATCTCATACTGACATAACACTGCTCCTCCAAGGAAAGGTTTATTAAACAAACAAATTTTACACGAGAAGACTGCAGAGAAGAGATGCATTTTGCCATAGCTGTATGACTGAACCCATGGGGATGATAGAAATTCTGAATTTTTTCTTCCAGCCTTTGTGTTGGAGGAATGGTTAGGTTGGAATCCTGCAGTTTTCTGAAGTCGTGTCTTGGAAGAGAGAGGAATGAGTGCCGGACTGAGCTTTCCTTCAGGAGAGGAACTGCAGGTCTTGAGGTGGATATCTGCAATGAGTTTTAGTAGTGTTACTAGACAGAACATGTGTATCTTAAATATAACTGTGTCCTGATGGATTCCCTTTATAATACTACATGTTGAGTTTTCAGGCCTCTGCTGCTCGAAATATGAGCTTGGGGTATAAAATATTGTTAAGGAGGGCACTCCACAGCCACCATGCTTGTCTGCTTCTCTGCTTTATTTCAGTGGGCAAATACAGCTGTTATTTACAAATGGCATTGCTGCTACCCTTCATATTAGGCCATGATCTGTTCGTTCATTGACATTGGTAGAAGCTTGGTTGTGAGTGAATTTTTTTGAGAACAATTACTCCCACAAAATTCTGTCTCTACCTGCATAACTATACAATACAGTGGTTACTGCTGGTGCTGCCCACTCAGTGACTTGTGTGAAAGCTGGATGCTGGCTCAGGGGGCACAGTTTTAATAAAAGTTTATTGGGAATTGTGGGAAAGTTCTAGGGGGTTAAATGTGGATTTTTTTTTTGTTTGTTTGTCTGTTTGTTTTCCAGTAAGGTGATTTTAGTCTTTGTAGTATCTGGGAAGCTTAAGTTGTCAGGTGCATTTAACTGTGTTAATCCTCTCTGGCTGGAACAATTAGGCACTGAGAATCCCAAATCCTGAATGGTGTTGGTTACTGTATTTCTAAAGTACTCATAACACCGCTTCAGGTCCACAGTCGGGAAATCCAGGAAATGCAAAGTTTAAAGTTTTCATTCTTTGCCCGTTGCTGCTGTTTTTGCAGATTTGACAGTGTTTTGAAGAGGCCAGAAAGGTGAACCTGCACACCCTCCTCAGTGAGTTTGGTTGTGTCTTTTAGATATTGAAATCAGTATTTGGATTATTAATTGTTTAGCCAGGAGCAGAACCCTTAAATATATAAATTCCCTTCTTCGTATAAATGTTTTTCTAAAGATGTTTGCTGGGTAAATATTGTGTTTTATATTAAAATGAAATTATGGACTCAGATTTAGAAGAAGGAAGGTTTGCTCAAGGTAGCCCCATTTTCTCCTTAAAATGGTACATGGGCATTATTTGTGATGGTATTTTTCAAGTTCTTTCTGGATAAAACGTGGTACTAAGGAAGCAATGTGGCACTGTGTAGCAGTGTCTCAAACTCATTAAAAACCTACACTTTAGGGAAAGAGATAGGAAACAATAGGCAGGCTGAGATCAAAAGTTATTGATCCCTTTGATCTCACCAAAATCAGTGGGGGCTTTGACTTGTATGTTATTAGTAGAAGGAATTGACTTCAGCTAAATAAAGTTGGCTGGTTTTGGGGAAAAAAACCCCAACACTGGCAGTGGTGAAAACTGGTAAAGTGCAAAAAAGTGTAATTATTCTGGCTTAAAAAAGAGGGTTTGTGGTCAGAGGGAACGACGAAATAACCTTCACTTTTTACTTTTGAAAAGTGCCTTTTTCATTACCAGTGCAAATGCTTTACCTTGGGATGTGACCTTTGCGGTGAGCAGTTTTCTGAAACATCTTCCATGTGATGTGCCCAGTGGCACTGGCAATGAAAATTCTGTGTGTTTTTTAAATATTCTTAAAATAGGAATTGCAAAACCACTTCTCTGATAGCATCTCACCTTCAGTTCACCATAAATCACCAATATGAACAGTCAGTTGCACTGTATTGCTGTTTCTGCTTAGCATTTTTAGTTATCAAAACTGAAATTCCATTTGAAGGGATTGTATGTTTCTCAGTAATGTTAGTGTTGTTCAAATGTGATAACCTCTGTGTGGAAAGCAAGAAATGTCTGAACTGTAGAATAAGTGGTGTAATGGACAGCAGAAGATCAACCTCTCAACCCAGTATGTGCCTTTCACATATTTGGCTTATTTTTGTTCCTGTTGTGCAGCCACTGCATTAAGTTGTGTCAGGCTGCTGTGGTCAAGCTCCTTTTTTTGCTTAGAGCTCACCTGCTTACCTGACATCAAAGAATTTTCATTCTAGGATGTTGGCTGTTGGTTTTTTAGGTATGTGGACTACCAAGCTCTGTGTGAGCTGCCTCGGAGCAGAGCATTGAGTCCCAATCATGCAGATGTGCAAGTGCACTCACAATTTCAGCTCCTTTGGTTCAGAAATGTTGATTCTGTGGGAATTTCTGCCCAAGTAGTCTGATATTGAGAGCATTTATGTGGAGAGCTCTTAAGGAGCCCTGGTCTTGGAATGGGTTACTCAGTTTTCCTTTAGGTATTGCTCGAGTGCTACTTGAAGAGCTGGCTGTGTTAGAAATGACATTCTGCAACAGCACAAAAGTGATCCATAACACAAGTAACCCTTTGAGACAACATGATAAAGGAAAATACTGAATCTATGTGCTCAAGATCATTCAATTGTAGAGTTTAGTGAAGCTCCCACATTTGCAGTACTGATTTGTAGACATAGTCTGTGGCGAAAGGCAAAGTCATCACGGACGTTAAGTGCAGCATATGGTTCTGTATAATAAAATTCATCTCGTGCTCTCCCCTTTAGCCTCTACCATATGGTTTTGACTTAATTTGTAGCCATTTGTTATGCCAGATAAGTTTAAGAAAAAGTTACACAGTGATTTATTATTCCAAGTGCAAGAAAAACTCCACGTTTCTTACGCTGTCATTGATGAACTTTGATCAATTATTTCTGATACAGTCTACAGAACAAAGTTGTTTGGGTTTACCTATTAAACAGTTAAATAGCTATTAAATAGTTATTAAACAGTTTCTGTTAAAGGTGATAATAGTGCAAATAAGCATATAGTTTAGCTAGTCAGAGAGAATCTGATATGGAAAGCTTTGTATGTGACTTGTGACAGGATGAAAGGGTAACTTAGAGTTTGGTAGTAAAAGTACTTAATGTTTTTTAGAATAACTGTATGGGGGTGGAGTGCGTGTGTAAATACTTATGCATGTCTGCTCAGAGAAATGAGGGGTCAGACCTGTCTCTCCAGGGCTTTGAACATGATTCAGGTAATAGTTCCATGTTTTACTCCATCTTAATTTGAATGCATAGGTCAAAGTGAATCTTTCAGTTCTGTAATGTAAGCGGTGACATTTGAGTATTTTTCTTAACTATCATACATGAAAATATATTCCTGTAGAAGTAAGAGTTGCCTCGTTACACAGGTTGAAATATGGGAGTCCACTGTCCAGGAAAATCTCTGTGGTTATGAAATACAGGAAATGTATTTTTATTTTTCTCCTGTTAGCAAGAGATTCTGTTAGTGATTTGTTCACAGATCTTTAGGGGAGTGCATGTAGTCCTGACTGCTCTGCTTTCTGACAAATTAATTTAGTGTGCTTTACCTTTGGTGGAAGATTAGGGTGGAAAATATCCTGGTATATTGGATTTTCCTTGGAGACAACTTGTGACTTAGTCATTTGGAACTTTCCATGTGGAATAGGCAGTAAATAGCTCCTTCTGTAGCTGTGAGTGATAGTGAAGGAGTGCTTGTCACCCGATGCTTTGTTCCTTTAATTACTGTGCATTTGGAGTGTTTTATGTTATGTGTAAGTGTTTGCAGAAATGCTTTTAGACCAACCGGTTTGTGTTTATATGAGCCTAAAAGAAAAGTCCTCATCTGGTGTAAATTCGATGTTTGTTGGTGGCTCTAAGGTAACAGCTAGATGTGGAGCAATACACGACAAACATACTTTCACAGATGCTGGTTAGATTCTACTTACTTTATTTAGAATCTTCCTGACTGGGAAGACTATTTATTCACCACGGCTTTTTATTTAGCATTTAATTACATATGACTGGCACTTTTCACTTACAACAACAGTGTTAGCTGGCCCCTTGGGACTGTATGAACATCTCAAACGTGAGGAGTTGAATCCAGTGCTTTGAATAGATAGCCAGAGCACTGAGTGCCAGAGGTGGTGCTAATGTGGGCAATGACTTTCTGTATGCCTGAAGCCAAATTTTATCTTTATACTGTGTATAGGGATTTATAAAATGTGATTGAGCAGTGTTTTGCTGGATTTGATGCGTTTGGAAGGCAGTTTTTCTTCTGGGCACGTCTACGTCTGTTGTTTTTGGAATTTTAAGATGCCTGTCCTGGTGGGAAGTCAGTAATAAGCATAATAAGAAAAAACCCTAAACCCTGTTCTTCAAATTAATTCACAAGCCCACTGGAACTCCTTGAGTTTGATGGAAAAGTGACATTAGTCAACAAAAATGACATTCCAGTCTCACAGCTCATGTATTTTTTGGCACACTGCCACGTGCATCCTGCCTGCTGCACAGCAACATTGGGAACAACTGGAAATAAATTCGTGGGTAAAAGTGAGAATGAATTATGTGCCTAACTCATCTCCACGTGCAGTAAATGCTGGTATGGGAGTATTCTCTCTGTTAAATGCTAGGCAGGTTTTGCATTAGGTGAAGGCAAAATTTAAGGAAATTAAATGTTTTGGTACTGCCAAGGAGCTGAAAGACTTGCCAGTCCTGGGAAAGAGTAAACATCAGCACTGGGGCTGCTGCAGTGCTTAAGTGCTTACCAGGAGTAGAAATGCTGAAAACTGTACTTGGAACCTTAAAAGGGAATAATATCAACCCGACGCATGTTCTCTTCTTTGTTTGTAGATGAATATGCCTGAGTAGTCCAAAGAGTAATTAAAATTGAATGATTGAAGGATGGGGCTGCATGGAGGAGCTCTTGGAATGACATTCAGATGCTGTGGTTAGCTGTGTCTTGTGTTGTGCTATATTTGCTTCCTTCACTACCTTGAAATACCAAATATTCCCTGTGGTCTAATGAAATGCTTCTGTCCTAACTTCCCTGTGTTTGCTGTTGAGTAATATTGTCATTCTCATCATTTCAACAAAGAAAGATGTAGAGGCAAAGAAAGGCCCTCAAAATGAACAGTATGAGCTTTCTTTATATTAAATTCATGTTGAGCACTTAATGTTATTCATTCTCTATGCTCCAACTGTGCTTGTAATATTGTATGATAGTGAAGCATGAGCTTCATACATATGAACATGAGACTGTTGCAGTGTGAGAGCACAAGTTCCCCTGGGACCAGATCAGGGTGTGGAGTTTCTGCTGGCTTTTTGTTTGGTTTATTATTTTTTTGTTTTGTTTTTTATATGTAGAATTTCAGAGAAGTTTTTGGTGACTTTTTTGAGCTCTAGCAGAAGAGGGAATATCTGGCTTCACTTCCAAGACAAAGCAATAAGCTCCAAATGTGTATGTGTACTTTATTAACGATACCTATAGAAATTTCCCCAAGTGCTTTGATTGAACATCACGTGTAGCCAACCACAGAAACAGAATGATTCATTACTTTTATTGCTTTTGGCTGAAAAAGGAGGAGATAGAAAAGGGTATATTTTATTCATTAGTCATTGAGAATTATATTGGCATGGGTAGAACCATTTTAAATCTTTTGTCTCTGTTCCTTTATTTGGCAACAGCTGCAGTCGTTTGAAGCAAATTGTCCATTAAAGCACTCTTTTGGCTTTTGACAAATTGCATCAAACTGCCTCCTTCAGGGAGACACGGCCCTGAGAAGTTGTGCGAGTTTATTCTTCCTGTCAGAGGCATAAATTGCCTGAATTTCAGGACTTGCATGCACAGAGGGCAGCAGAAATAAGCAAAGGGAAGCTGTATTTCTGGTCAAGTGCAAGTAGAGACATAAGAAGCCTGTCCTTGTTTTGTTTGATGGCACAAATGCATTTTCACTCATACTTGTTTTGAACAAATATTTTGTCAATCTGTAATAATTTCAATAACTTTTAGAACTATGGAAACATTCTTGGATGAGTATCAATCCCGTGCTCGTGTGTCTCACCCCTTACATAGTCTCCCTTACCTGGAAAATGAGGGACTCAAAAAGGGGCAGGACTGGGAGGAAAGTTGAGATAGCTGAGAAATTTAGAGATAGAACAGAGGCAGCCAGTTCTTTAACCTTACGGTTATGAAAAGTCACTGCTGACTTTAAAGTCTGCATCTTGGACACCTACCATAGAGTACATGAAAAATATTCACTTTGTTCAAGCAATTAATTTACTGTAAAATGGATATATCTTATAAGCTCAGAATGTAACCTTAATTAGCACAGGAAATTTAGTCATAATGTTCTAGTCTTATGAAAATTTCATTGCCTGATCTCATTAGCCTGTTTTGCCTCATTTATATGCTCATTTAATGGATTGGAAGCCTGTGTTTTCCCTAAATATGCTTTTAAGAGAAGCAATATCAGTTCAGCTCTTGTTCTTCCTGCAGTTTGTGCGTGGACGGGGACACTGACCAGGGCATCTCAGCTTTGCAGAGTGATTGAGTAGGAATTTCGTGAGTGTTGATAAGCAGTCAATGTACAAGAGGTCATCTGTGATTAGGGCTGATAGGAAAAAATGCAGAGGGGAGGAAAGATGACTTGAGCATGTGGCACAGGTAGAGTTTGAGCTGAGAACATACTGCCAAATGAACGAGCCAGAATGAGTAAAATTGTGGGTTTTGGAGGACAGCAGAGTCATGTCTGTACCTTGTGCAGCTGCCAGTCATTGCTAGTAGCAGGATCTTGGCTGCCATGAAACAATGGGTATTCTTTCAAGACAAGTATCTTTCTTTGATATTTAAATGTTTTTTGTGCTTGGGGAAGAAGGTTGCTCCACCTTTTTGCAGGTAGTATCTTGTGTGCAGGTGTGTGACCACAGCAATAACAACCTGAATAACCTTTTTAGGAGGCAGAGATGCAAACAGAGCTTGACAAAGTTATGTGCCTCAGGCTTCCTTAGCAAAGAAAAACTCCCTGAGGGGGCCTTGGGGCAAGTAACAGGGAAAAAAAACCCCAAACCCAACAAAATGTTAAAAAGACCCAGATGTAATTCATTTTCACAACAAATCTTTACAAAATACTTAGCTTCGAAAAGGTGCTTAGACAGTGGAATGCTTTCTTATTTACGTTCACTAAGTTGCATGCAGAAGAGAAGAAGCCTTACTGGCCTTTAATAGACCTCCTTAAGAAATATTTGATCATGTTGTTGAATTTGAAGGTGTGCTGTGTGAGACAAGATGTGACAGTCTGGTTTTTGTTGGATTTCTGTGAAAAACAGAAAAATCCATGGGGTTTTTTTAAGTGGACTGTAATGAAAAAGCATACTCTTGTCCACAGAGTCTGTCCAAAAGCTAAAGGCAGCTGCATCAGGGAGGTGGTTGTGGTGGTTGGAAGGCACTTCTGGAGGTGGTTGGGTCCAACTGCTCTGCTTGGAGCAAGTTAACTGGAGCAGGTTAATCAGTGCTGTGTCCAGTTGGGTTTTGAGTATTATTCAAGGTTTGGGACTTGACAATTGTCCTGATGCTTGAGGAAGTTCCTTCTCTGATGGAGTCTGTCTGACCACTTCTCCAGCCTGGAAAAGTGTCCTTGAAAGCCAGCACCACCAGCTGTTCTATCAACCAGTCTTCCTGGTTTGATAGCTCCAAAGTGGTGAAGGCCCACGTGATCCCATCATCAAGGTTGTTAGTGAAGGAATACAATATTTGCCTCAGTATTGGCCCCTTGGCTCTGCTACTGCTGCCCTTCGTGCTGCTCACAGCAAAACTTTGAACCCAGCAGCTCAGCGCGGTTTTCAATCCGACTTACCCAGTTTGAACTTCAGCGATTTGTTTGTAATCTTTGCACATTTTACCTTGGCAGCAGAGATTTTTGTTGTGTAACTTCAGTGTCAGCATCAAATGATAGAGGTTGAAATGCATCCTCTACTTTTAGCAAGTTTAGGGGTAGGTGCCATTGTATAACAGGATTTCTTCAGCCCCTCTGGAAAGGAATTTTAATTAATGCTTTAGGTGATATTTGAGGAGTGTGAACTTTGGCAACTTCTTGAACATTTTCAAGTGGTTTAAACACATCCATACTGACTTGTGTTTTCGGAACTCGCACTTGAAATGTACTAAAATATAACAGTCTGAGAAGCACAAGTTGAGGATCAATAGTGATGAAATAATTTTAATAGGCAGGAGTATTTATTTAGCAGCAAACCTAGGGGCTGAGCAGTTACACTAATGTGTAGTGAAAAATCCTCCGTTCCTAAAATATCGGATGATGTTCAGAAGTTGACTGTCCTGAAATCATTTCTTGAATGCAGGAGCACAGAGCTGTTGAATACTCTCTTGTTTGTGTAGAAGTTTTTAAAGTTTACAGTAGTCACAAATGGTGTGTTGAAGTATTTTTCTTCATACTTTTCAATAAATACTGTCTTGAATTGCTTGAAACTGCAACTGAAGAGCAAGAGGCTTGTAGTGGGAGGTTAGGAAATAAAGGCACAACTTTGCAAGTCTTTATTTTTTGTTTCTTTTAGTCACTTTTTAAGCATTAGTCGATAGCTCTATAACCATTTTGCACAATGAAATGCATAATCTTCTTGTTTATTGTAGCAGCAGTATTTTTTAGGCCAAGGAGCAAGTTAAATAAAGATGAAACTCTCAGCTAGAGGGCTTGAGCTGGGCAGCTGAAAGCGATTGGAAAGAATGGTTGTTTGGTTGTTCATCTTCGGGAATAGAAAATGGATTGGGGAAGGCCTGATGATGCAGTGCATTGAATGAAGGAGCAGAGGTAGGGAAGATCTAAAACAGGGACAATTACACACAGGAAGGAAGGGGATAAATCAAGGCAGTTTAATTGCTGGTTCAGTGCTGGTTGCTCTCTGTCTGTCAGCAGAGGCAGGGGTGGATTTTCCAGTTGACTTGCTTTGATTGACTGCGAGCCACTCACACTGTGGCTAAGTGACACCAGTGATTAAAGATGGGTCTGCAGTTCCTGAAGGAGTGAGGAGTGTTGCACCTGAGTCAATGTTGTCACTTAGCTATAACTCATTTTTAAATGTTCTTGCTAGTAGTAAAGAGCAAAAATGGGAAATAGAAGGCTGGTGAGGTATTTTCAAGACATTCAAGTGCTCAGTCTGACACAGACTGGCATTGATTTGGTCTCTGTCCTTTTACTTTGGGCCGTTGCTTTGGGGTTTTGTTTCACTTCTCCTCTGATCAGGTGAAAAAAACACATCTCTGCTAGTAAACACTTCCATGTCTCTGTTAGACTTGATGTAAAGTGATTTTCAGTCTCCTCACTTAAAAGTTAAGATTATTATCACAGAAATATTTTATTCCTGATGGGTTCTGGAGTTAAGGATTTATTTGCAAAATGCTTCCCTTTTAGTAACCATTGATAATGATATGATATTTTATTAAATTGATAATGATAATGATTGGTAATGTAAAACTAACCAGATATTAGTTCAGTAGTATTTTTGTAACCCTTAACTGTTATGTTTAGTGTAAAAGCACCTTCACCCTCCTCTTTCTTTCAAGTCCTCTCTGGCAAAGATTTATTATTAGAGACTCTCTAGTGTTTAAGAACAGAAGGAAAAATTTAGGATTTCTGGAAGAAACAGCCTATTAACAATCCACATTTTTGAACAAGTTGAGGTAAATATGAAGATCAATTATTGAAGTCTTTCAAATTAGAACAATTAGTCAGATAACATCTTCTTTCTTGTGTTCTTCAATATATTCTTACACTGAATAGAATTCAAATCGTGTTCTTAATTTGGCAAAGACAGATATGGCAGAGACTGACTGGCTGCTGGAATAGTAGAGAGAATACATACAGTAGAAGTATTGTTTCTCTGACTAGAGGGTTGATTGTTAAACCATTTCTTAAATATCTCCTTTAATTAAAATTGTTGTAGCAGAGTGTTTACTTAGAGTTGGTACCTAATTATGCTGTAATTGTTCATTTATATGAAAATGTTGAAAATGTATGTTTAAATCCGACCAAATAAAACACTTGTAATTATTCTTGTACAACCATCAGCTAATGATGATCTTAACTTCCAAAGATGAGATCATAAGCTTAATGTGCTGCAGTTTGTTTGCTTCCATCTTTGTCTCCTGTTGTATAGAACACTAGGGCATGGGAAAAAGATTAAAGACATGGAAATAACTCCATGAAGTTGTGCTTTCCTGAGTGTGGTGGTGTGCTGCTTATTCACAGAGTGGAAGGTTGAGACAGATGTGGGCATCTCAAGTGTCTGGGTTGTTTGGCAAATAACTAGAGTGGTATTGGTTGAAATGCCACCATCAAGGTTCAGAGAAATTCTGTACTTCAAATAAGCCATTTATTTGGTCTCTTAATACGTGGCTTGATAAACCCATAGAAATATTTAACATAAAAACTTTTAGTTCTATATGTGATAACTTGAAAACCATCTGCCATCTGTACAGCTGGGACAAGAAACTTTAATGCTTCTTTTTCATGGTCATAGTTACAAACCAGGTAGAGAATGCAGAGTCTCCACCCTTTTTGGTCAAAAATGCTGATTTCAGGCTCATCGATGTATTCTGTGGCAGCTTTGAGAAAATTGTCTTTAGAAAGGCAGTTACTGCCAAGTTAATGGTGAATGTTCAGGAACCAGTATGCTCCTTTATTGATATTGCTCTTCTTAGGCACCATGGTCAAAATTTTTTCATTTGTTTTCATCCTCAGTTTGGGAAATTGTTCAATTGTCCAAACTTCTGGGGGGCTGAAATATATGTTGCGGTGAAAGGTACTTCCTGAAAGTTGCAAAAAAATGTATAAGAAGCTGGATATTTTGGACATGGAGTATGAAACTGAAGACTTGGGGCATCAAATACAAACACAATACCCAGATGAACTAAAAAATCAACCAAACAAAATTCCTAAAACAACCAAACAAAAAGACTAAGAACAAAAAAACCCCAAAACCAACCAAACAAAAAAAAAAAATCAAAAAAGAAATTCCCCAAACTAACCAAACAAAAAAACAACCAAAAAAGTCTCCCAAACCAACCAACAAACTGACCAACCAAAAAAAAAAAAAACAACCAAATTTCCCAAACCAACCAAAAGAAAAATCCAACCAATCACAATCCTCCAAACAAAAAAAAAATCAAACAACTATAATCCCCAAACCAACCAAAAAAACCCCTCCAAAAAGTAATTCCCCCCAACCAGCCATAAAACCAAGAAACCAAAAGCCCAACCAAATAAAATCCACAAACAAAAAGAAACCCAACCAAAATCCCCAAAACAACGAAATGAAAAACCACCCAAAGAAAATCCCAAACTAGCTAAACAAAATCCCAACCACAGAAAAAAACAACCAAACAAATCCCCCCCCAAAAAACCAAACAAGGTGAAAAATTCCAATTAAGAAATTACCTGAAGGGATGAAGACTTTTCTGTTAGCTTGTCTTCCTTTATGTAATATTCCTCAAATAGATTATTTGTAGTGAAGTAGAAATGTGGTGCTTTACCCTTCCTCTTTTGACTGAGTTGAGAATATCCGAGCATTTACATTTTTATTCACTAGAACTAAACCAGAAGTAAGTCACATCACTTCTTGATAAGAATTTCATGTTAAGAGTCAGCGCTGGACGAGACACTAGTGGTGAAACTGAATGTTATCATGTGTTCATGCTTTCAACCTGGGTATCTGGAGATGGAACTCAGTGCTTTTTCTAGTCTGTAAAGGCTGGTACTGTGAAAAGGCTTTCAAGAAAGAAGTTATACTTATAAAATGCCTAATCAATTAAAGCCTCTAAGGCCTTATGGCAATTTCCACGGAGAGAGGAGCAAAATTTACTTTGATAAAAATGATAGTGCTAATGAACAGTAACCCATGAATACAGCAAAGATTAGTCCCTTTTATACAACCAGATAAACATTGGAATTGGGCACTCCCAGACAGTTTAAAGATGAGTGCCTCTCCTATATCTTGCTGTCATTTCATTTAAAAAGGCATTTTGTAGCTTGCAGGGAAGATGGATTTGAGGATTCATGTCTATTGTTTATTGCAAATATAATCTGTATGCATGTATCACCCGTTGTACTTAATGCTGGTGTGTGATGCCCCGTGGTTATTCCCTAGTGGATTCCTCTGCTGAGACTGGAAGATTAAAGAGAATATTCCAGCAATTTTGTGGTCCCCTGCCAGCTTATTAATTTAAGGAGTGAGTTTCCTGAGCTCATTGTAGGAGAGGAGTTGTCTTATGCCTTCCAAAACTAACCAAATAGCTAGACTACTGCCTAGTAGTAGTTTATTTGTATATTTGGCAGCTCAGTTTTTTAATTTCAAGCATTTGTTCAGCTCTTATTTAAGATGATCTTCAGGAGCGAGGTGATTGTTTAGTTAACTTGAGCATATTGTGGATGAAGACTTTGCAACACAGTTTATCTGGGAACAGATAAAATCTTCTTGATAATGAGGAGAAATAACAAGGCTCAGTATGCTGGAGTGCCTCCTATCAACAGCAGCTGATGTATTATTAAACAATTTACCTTCTGTAATGTCTCTGGAGGGCCGTGTTGTGCTGTGACTGACAACTGGGGAGCCCTCTTGGTAAAGCTTTCAAAGAATGCCCTGGATAGTGTAGGACTTCTGTCTCCTGTGCAGAGAAACCCAGTAAGAGAAATGATTTATTTATTTATTCCAGTGGAGGTATCATCTTGCCTCTGACCTCAGTGCATTTTGCATTGAACAGAGTGATTTTTCCGGGGGAGCTGGAGCTGATTGCTTTATATGAGCTTTGGAATGAAGCTTTGCCAGCACTATGTAGCCTGTTACAGCTGCATCTGTGACCTTGGAAAGGCTGGGGAAGAAGGGAAAGGGAGAGAAGTGGTTGTGAGTGTATAAAATGAGTATTTTATTGTTTTTCTAAGAAAGAGTCATGAAGTTGTTAGTGAATCATTGTTAAAGCACTTGTACAGTGTGGTTTCCCTGACATGCTGTGTTTTCTGTGGCAGAATAACAAGAGTCCTAAATATATTCAATGACAAAATCACATTTATTATCAAGAAAACACTGTGAATTGTATTCTGCAGCCCTAGAGCCAAAAAAGACCAAGCATGAACAATTGTGTTATTCAAAAAGGATGCTAAATGGAGAGATGAGAGTAATTACATAGTTAAGTATTAAACATATAGGTATTTAAATAAACACATGTTTTACTTAGGGAGGGGGAAACACACATGAGGAACTTTAAACTGAGGTAGAGGTGACATCTAAGACACAAAAGTCCTTGAAAATTTGGAACAGAATTTGGTAAATAGCACAAGTTATGTGCACGAAGTGGTAAGAGGAAAACTTAAAAGGTCACATATAGCCATGGCTTTCAACTTTCATTCATGGTTAAACTTTGCTAATTTTGTGTACTTGGTAAAAGCAGGGGTGGAATGACAGACTGCAGAAATAGCCTGAGAGATCAGAGTGGGCAACCACCCCATAATGATACCATGTGGAAAGAAACACCTGGATTTACTGTTTAGCTCAGTCACAAACAATTCTGTTTCATGTCAGTGTTGATGGAGGAGGTGAAGAATCTGGTTCTGGTCCTCCGGACTGACAATAAATGAATTTTTGATTTACTTTTCCTAGCTTTCAATGTAAATGTAGGGGGTTTGAATATTTATGAGCTACTTATCAAGTGTGTGTTATGCAAGATGCTCTAAAAAACTCTATCATTGTTTTGTCAAATCATTAAACTATTTGCAGGTGATGGTAAGGATTAACTGAATGATTAACTTATCCCTGTTTTACAGACACAGCACCTAATATTTACTTGACTTTTTTTTCTTAAGAACCAAAATATGAGGGGAGGGAGGAGAAGAAAAATAATCCCTGCTTGATCCTTTGCAGTCAGTAATTGCATGTTCATTTTTCAGCTCTGATTTCTTTTCCCCACCCCATTATTTGGTTCATTGTTTCAATGTATCCTATTTCCTTATATTTTCTCCTCTATGCAAACTGACAGGCTGAAATAATAACTAGGCAAGTAGATTACATTGAAAAAATATTCTCATTACGAGGTCTTGGTTAACTCCCAACCCCAGTTCACATCATGGAAACATCACCAATGACTGGAATTAATTCAGCCTCTGGAACAAACCATCATATAAAATGCCAGGGGCTTTTCTCAGCCCACAGAGTAAAGCAGAAAGAATGCAGAGACAGAAATGATTTGTCTGGAGGGTTTAGAATGATGGGAGCAGTTCATACAGCTGTTAGGGTGTGGTTGTTTTCCAATTTGCTGGTCACCTTTTCCTCATACTTATGACATGTAATTTAGGTTCTTGTCCACTAAAGACAGTGCATGGTTTGGTGTTCTGGGATACGTGTATGGACTAAAACTAAGTATTATGTTGCTTGCTGCCTTTGCTCTGCCTGGGGCATAATTTATATTGCCTTTCTAGCCAAATTTCCTTTTTCTGGAATGTTTTATTTTATTGATTTGTTAATAATACTTGACCATAAGTATTTGATCATGTAAGTGGCACTATCAGGGCTGGCAAAAGCAAATTGGATCCAGGGCATAAATACCTGATGTTCATTCAGATACTCTCAGTGTAAAAATAATTGTCTTGTCCCCAGTTTCCCTTTCACATGTTATGTTCAAAGCACTTTGTACCTCAGTGGACCAAAAGGGTATTTTACCACCAGCACCTTCCATGCCAGTGGTGCTTCAACTCCTGTGCCAGTGTAAATTTGTATTTTAATGTGTAATAACTATATAAATAAATTTTAGTAGAAGTGGGGAGAGAGGCAAGGGAAGCAGCAGTTGTAGCAAAAGCTAGTGTCCTCCTGGTATTTTGAAGAAGAAGTTGGGAATAATGTGTTTTAATAGAGCTTTGGCACAAATTATTTGATAGTTCACATGTGAAGGCTTTTGGGTGTTGCCATGCTTTTCACTTTTCCCCGTGGCTTTTTCTAAGTTTGACCTAGCTAAACTGAATTTAGGATTGGGAAAAAAGCACTCCCATCCCAAAAAAGACATCTTTTCCCAGCTGAGAACTAGACTCTGAAAGTTCTTTGTAAGTATAGCAGAATTGTATTTGTTGTCATACCTAACAGAATTTATAATCACAGCTCTTGCTTTCAAGGGTGCACCGGTGTACGTGCAGGTGGGGAAATTATTACCTGGAAATATCTGCAGTGATCTGTGAAAACGTGAACCTCTAAGCTTAAAGAATTTTGACTCTTTTTTTTTTTGCTTGTAGATGAAAAGAAAAAAGGTTTTCATTTCAGTTCAGTGGAAACATTGAGTTTTGTGGAGTTTAAGACTCATAGAAATTCTTGGTTCACTTAATTTTTGTTACATTTGGTATTTGTGTTAGCAGCTACACTTGTGATGTTAGGAATAAGACATAATTTTTATTATGCACTGGAAATTTCTTTGAAATATATCTGTAGTGAAAATTGTTGCTGAAATCAAGAATGAATAAGCAACTTATTGCATCTGTCTGAAATTAATTCGTGGCTGTTGTAATTATGCAGATTAATAGATATGTTTGAGAGTATTATGAGAACATAATGAACCTAAGATCCCAGTAGTAATAAAACAGTAGTTCTGTTTAAAGAATAATTTTATAGTTTATAGAGATAGCCTGTTAATTTGAAAGATTGCATTTAGCTGTGTTCATTTCCCTGCTGGCTGAATCCAAACTGTGAGCATTAATTAGTCATCAATGTTTTGAAAGGGAAGAGTAATACTTAGTTTATTACTAAATGCTTTTGAATGTGGAATTAAATCTTCAAGCAGAGTGCCAAATTTTCAATCTAATGTGAAGTTAGTACTTGTAAAATCATACTTTGAAATAAGCTTGAGGAGCTTTGTTACTGTCACAGGCTTCACCAGAGCACCAGGTTTTCCTGACTGAACCTTACTGAAAGACTGAGGACTGTCTCTGTAGGATTTAGAGATCGGATCGGTTTTTCCATGTCCATCCTAACATGGATGTCTGTGAGCCATTCTCTCATTGCACTAGTTTGGAAAACTGGAGAATACACACAGTAGTAGGGTATTTGAGGTGGATGAAATCAAATTTTAATAACTGCACTGAAAATCCTTTCCTCTTAGTAACCGCTGTGTTGACTGGCTTTGCGCAGTGCAAAATGATTTTTCATTTTTTGCTCATAGATATTTTTTCATGTCCCTAAGTACCCTGCCCACCAGCATCTAGACTAATATTCAATTACTGCTGTACTTATCTGGTGCTAGAATATTCAGTGTTCTGTAGCCTACAGGAAAATGTCATAGAGAACCGAAAAACCACAGAATTAACTTAAGAATAACATGATGACTCATTAAATAGATTAGAGCTGTTTATATTCACAATTATGGAGTTTCAAAATATAATAGGAATGGTTGAGATAAAAACTAAAGAGTGTAAAAGGACCAAATTAAGATGACATAACTTACTTTATTGAATCAAAAAAAGCAGAATTTTGTAGCTGACAGCTGGAAGCAGTTTGAAAACCTATGATTTCAGCATACTAAGGAATAGCCTAAAAATACTGGGAAGGTATTTCCAAAGATTTTGAAATACTTCTCATTTCTGCTTAAAACATTCAAGGAAACTTGTGTGGCCTCAGGAATAGGTCTCGGTCTCCTGTATCAGTGTCAGCAGATGATCCATCAGAGTTTCAGTTGCCTATAAAACAGGCTTGAAACAACCCTGGTGTGTCAGGATGCCCTGAGCCCTTCCTGTGACAGGGACAGCTTTGCTTCTGCAGCCCAGAAGAAAATATGGTTGGCTGAAGGGGACACTGGTTCTGCGTTTGCTTACGAGTGCAAAAGTGATGAAATTAATGGTAATGTGGGTGTTAATGTACTTAGTACATGTAATCACTTTCTCACTTAAAGAATGTGAAATGACTGCCCTGTGATAGAAATATATTTTCTGGAGTATAATAACATTTCCAGCATATAAACCGTAGCAGGACGAGGCTCAACAGGATTTGATTTTTCCATAAAACCAGTGTATCAGGATTTTCAGGATCTCTGTTGGTCCTGCTGAGTGTGACATTGAGTCACTTGGATGTGGTGACCAACTGAACAGATGCTCTTTCCTGCTGTGCTGGCCTCTGGTCTCTGCTTGGATGCATTACACTGAAGGTGACAGAATTAATTGAGTGCCAGAAGTTTATTTTGCGTTTCTTATAGAAGCGTTTTTTGAAATTTAGGGAAATCACCTGGACTTGGATTTTATCAGTGATTTTAGATTTAAGTATAGGTGACTTGTAGCTACTGGGACCAGATGCTGTTTCCTGTCTGCACTAATTTTCCTTTAATTACACTTTCATACACTGTCTAATTAGAACCCTAGAACCTATCTTCCTTCTAATACGTATTTGGTTTAAGGCTTATATGATGAACAGATTTTTGACATAAAATACTGATGTGTGAAAATACCAAAACACAATCAACACATGCCTTCCTATGCCAAAAAACCCCCAAAAATCTAGCATGTAAATGTTAAATTCAAAAGTTTATTGGAGTCTTGTCTGATAATATGTTAGTAACTGTTGTATTTACATATATTTTGTGAAAGCTAGTGCTGGATATGTGATATGCATGGGCTTTCCCATGGGCCTTTTCTAAATGTTTAGGTTTTGCAATGACTTTTCAAAGCTTTATTCCTATTGCAGTATCATTAATTACATACTATTGGTGGTGAATAACAGTAAGGATCCAAATAGAGAGGGGAAGATACAAAAGCTGCAGCTACAAAAAGATTTCTGCATCCAACAGTTAATGTGATTACAGTGTTATACCCAGACTTGTGCTCCACTTGCCACATACAGCTGTCTGCCTTTGAAAGGGAAATGTTGTCAGGTTTTCCCTTTATGTTGAGTTAAGCTACTCTGTGATCTTCTCTGCACAAAACAATTTTCTTATGAACCCTACTGAAAAGTCCAGTAAATCTGACCTGTGACTTGATGCCTCTTTTTCCTCTTGTTCTACTAATTCCCCCTGTGAGCCATTATAGCGTTCTTGATGCCTATGGAACAATTTCTTATTTAATGGTGGCTATCATCCTGCAACTGGCACTGGCACCCTTTTAACTCGCTCTGACTTTGATGTTTTTATTGTTCAGGCATTTTGATTCAGCTCTGCAGTGCCCGTTGCTGGGAGCCAGTGATGTGGCTTGTGATGGTTGTACAAAGGGGCCAGTGGGAGGGACATAGATAAAGGCAGAGACAATATTCTGCTTATGTTGGAGTAACTGAGACTTTTCTACTTCGTAATGAACTGTTAATGACGTTTTCCACAATGATAAAAGCAGTCAAGGTCCTTTTCTTGACAACCCTCATGCCACAAGCCACGTCAGTCATGCATTAGATGCAAATACAGTGGTATGATACCTTTGCTCTAGTTTGGCTAATCTGTCTTCAGCTAGAATCTGCCAGAAATGTCATCTGCATAATGTAACTCAGGTCAAATGTTGAAAATTACACTAGTGGCACCTGGGCTCTGAGTCCAGCCCTGATATTGTGCAAAGCACTTGTGAGGAGCTGCTCTGAATGCAGCTGTGTCCCTTGGTGCTTCAAATTGCAATTACATTAACTCTTCTGAGAAGTCTTTTTCCCCTCTGTAGTAGGAGATTTCTCTATATTTGTAACTGATTTTAGGTAGCTAACTGGAGTGTTGGGGTTCTCCGGATGTGGATGTCTACTTCTGTCTTTAACTGTATTATAAATTACAGTGGCTCCCAATTTTATTCAGGCTGAATGATGCCTAAATTGATAAACCAGCTTAGGAGCCTGGGGACAGTGGAATGTAATGTGTTAATAAAGTTGCCAATCATTTTTTTCCTGAAGTCCATTAAAAACATGGCAGAAGCAGACCCTGTTCCCGTCAATTGTGGTGGCTGTCAGCTGTCTGGGATAATGGACTAGAGGGATACCCCATGGAATAGAGGAAAAGCATTGGGCAGTCAAGGTGCTAGGAGAATGGATGTGGAGATTTGATGATTTGTGACTACTGTCCTGACAGGGATCAAGTAGTCCAAGGAGCAGTATGGTAATGTTGGTGTGATGCTGCATTTGTCCATCTTGTAGATCCATCTTGCAGATTCATCTTGCTGGGCATGTTAGCCCAGGGATCTGCTGGCCTGATTTGGAAGGGTTTGTTCTGTTTTGGGAAATAACCAACTGATATAAAGACCAAAGAGTTACAGTTACAGCATGTTAGCTGTTAGGAAATCCTTGCTTTCTGAGTCATTTGGACTTAAATACATTTTAAAAATACTTCGTAAATATGTTTAGAATACATATAATCCTTTGTTTTATTGACTGAAATGCTGGAAAACTATTTTCATGGTGAAGTGTTGGAACTAAAAAAAGCATTGACTTGTTTGTAGAGTCCAAATGAATTCAGTGCTGAAGGCCCTTGTAAGCAGGAGGCTGGAAAAGGCCCTCAGTGATAAGACCATGTAACGATAACACAAGTGCAGTAGCTCACCAGGTCTGCAGTCAGGAAATAGGATGGCTTTTCATGTCAGCTGTGTGAAACCAGTGTTGCTCTGCAAAAATCCTGGATTTTGTCGGCTCAGTTATTGCTTTTTCAACAGCAGTTCCAGTTCTGACAGGTATGGTTTGTATCTTGCCGCTCATGTTCCCCTAGCTGCCCAAATCCAGGGCCATAATGTTCTTTCTCTACAGCCTGGTGCTCTGGTTCCATCTCGGAGGGGTGTGATGCATCCAGCTGGCAGTGCTGACTGTCAGCAGAGGCATGGCTTAGTCACTCTCCATTCCATTGCAAAGGAATTCCTCTGCTGCAGTCAGGTGTCGGAGGCAATAACTGTCCTGTGCTGCTGATGCACTGCCTTCTCCAGGTTATTTAGTGATCTGTCAAAAAAAATTATCATTTCTCTGGTTTGAAAAGCAACACGCTGAACAGATCGTTCAAGGTAGGAGGCTATTTCACATTTGGGAGAATAAATGTTCTTTCAGTGTTGCAGTTCTGAGGAAACTAAATATAAACATGTTTTCTTCTAGCTAGAAGGAATGTCACTCTCTATTTTCATATAGTTGATAATAAGTTGGAAAATAATTTAGTCTCCTAACATTCAAGGAATGCCAGAAATATGGCAGGATTTTCCGTGGCTTTTCATGCTCATTTCTAGTGTAACTTGAAGGTATTCTAAAATTACATGTTGGTGGTACATTCAGGCCAACATTGATATGACTGGATTGTGTTGGTGGGTCCATGTGTAGGTTTTCCACGCATTTACATCCACCTTTTTAAAGAAGGAAGTTGCATTTTGCATTTACATATGCCTTCTAAAAGAAGGGAGTTGTATTTTCTGTGACTCTGTGCATAAATTCATAAATCTGGAGATTCTGTAGGGCCTAAAGGACAGTCTGGGGAGCAAAGCTCTCTGAACCCTGTGTCTTAGACTAAATTGGCCATTATTCCTTCTGGTGTCCATGTCTTGGAGCCATATCCTCTGCTTGCTGCAGGTTTGTCACAGCTCTTTGTGCTCATGATGGCCTTTGTGAGATGAGTAATGCTGCATTGCTCATGCCCTGCTTACCTCTGCTCAGAGACCTTCAGTATTCACTAGTTCAGCCCTTATGCAGAAATATATTAAAAATTAGTGTTTTCACCTTCTGATGGGGTTAAATGGAGTTATGTGCCTGATGGTACACTTCCATTCTTAATGAACATACCTGTTAGCAATATATTAAATGTTAGCATTGTTTCTTTCGTGTTGGCTCTTGGTTTTGTGGGTTTTCCTTTGTTTAAATGACTTCTGCCTTTCCACATCATCAAGGTAGATTAAGGTGTTTTCAAAATTTGTTCCCTCCATTCTTGTTTCTGTATCTTTGATATAGATAGATAGATACATTATTAAACCACTACGTAGCTCCTTAAAAACGCAGCTGTTAATTTCCCTTTTTCCCTAAGCAACTGTTGGGATTTCCCGAGTATATTTTTGAAGTCTGCTTTATTTTATTATTTCCAGTTATTATTTTTCTTGCTGTAATTTCGTTTTGATTTGTGTGCTGTGTCACCTAATTTACAAGAGCATTCACATTCAATGTCCATAATTTTCCTGCCAGTTTTGTGTTTGTTAAATTGCACAGTTAACCTAAGAGAGAGAGACAAATATTGCATATGTGCCTTGCAGGCTAAATTTTTGTTGTACATTTGTATCCATGTGTTTGCCATAGTTTTTTGCATATAAAATATTCTGTCTATGCATTTAAATATTCTTTTAATGTGAGTTTAAAGGGATGGAATAGAAGGACTAAACTGAGATCACTACACAGTTTTGATGCTGAAAATAGTCCTTTTTAGTCTAAACAGTATAAGTGTGTAATATAAATTATACTTTCTTAGGAAGATGTGGAAAAAAGCAGATAATTCCTTTTAATGATGGAGTTCTTAAAAGCAGAATCAGAAATACTGCCTACTGTGTGCTTTCCTTACAAGGTCTTTGCATGAGGTAGCAGGAATAGGCATCAAGAATCCAAGCTTCTGGAATGTAAATTTATTGAGTGTGTTTTGAAATATTTTATGGAGTGGGTTTCTGTTGTCTTGCATGTATTTTGGAGCATGTGAAAACTCGTACACCCTTGCTAATAGAAGGTGAAAAATAAAGGGTAGTTTTTTAGTGGCCCATCTCCATGGTGTTGTCACAAGGTGCAGCAGTCTGTACCTTAGCAATGTGCTGAGGAACAAAAATGTTGTATTTGAGTGTATACAGTCAGTTAAATGCTCTTCTCTCTGAATTATCTCCTCAACTGGTTAAGGCTCTGTTGGAAGACGTTATTTTCTTTGTTATGCCCAAACAGGAACATTTTACAGATCACTTCTGTTACCAAAACCATGTCTAACTGAAGGTATGTGTAGCTCTATTCTCCAGCAAGCAGGAAAAACGGGCATTTCCTTTACTCTTGCAACTGGTGAGCAAAAAGAATATGTGAAAAAGACTGAGGAGGGTGGTATTTATTTGGCTCAGGTTTCTTCAGTATGACATTAGGGGACACTTGCCAGCCTTGGGATTTATATATGAAATTTATTGCATTTAATTGATTTTGTCCAAGACAAGAGTCGGCTTCAATTGAAAAGTTTTACGTCTGAATACCAGTAGCTTTGTAGCTGATCTGATCCTAGAATTAACTCTGTGGAGAAATGCAGTCTAGGAAAAGCATTTCTGTATTTTGGATACTATGTTTTGAAAGTTTGGACATGTAATCTAACAAAATAATAGAGAAAGAACTTCAGAAAGTTTGCACTAGACAAACCATTTAAATGTACTCTTAAATGTCAGTTCAGTGGTGAAATTCTCTGCTCTGTTTGGGATCTATCCCAGGCCACCTATGTCCTGTGATACCAAGCTGTACTGAAGGGGCTGCCTCACAGCTATTTTGGGTATTAGTGGTTTATATCCATTATGGTAATGGCTGATGTGTTTTCCAGATCAGCCACTGGAAGGTGTGAAAATTGCAAACTGATGAGCACAGAAAGTTTCTCCTGCAGAAAGCAGTGATACATCTGTGCTCGAGCAAATACTGCATAATCCATACAATTGATTAGTGTACCGTGGCTTGAGCTCTGGAATTTCACAGGAACTGAGCTGTCCAGGGGTCTGACATGTCCATGCAGTGCTTGTGGAGAGTGTCTCTGCATCCTCAGCAACCCCATCTGTGCTTGCCCAGCCTCCTCCTTCCTCCAGAGCAGGGAAGAGAGCTCTGAACCCTTTTCTGCAGGAATTTACCCTGTTTGATTTATGATGGAAGCCAGCTCAGGTCTGTCAGAAGATATACTTTCGTCCCTAAAACGTGGGAGTGAGGGAACTGTGATTAGGAACATTACCTGCCCTCAGGCAAAACTAATTGTGTCTAATGTTTGCTAAGACTTAATGGCACTGTTCAGCAGTCAGACTTGAGTGAGTTGATGATTGCCTAATGTACTTTGTGGAAAAGCTGTCAGTGGCCAGCACAGGAGATGGAAATTACATGGTCAAGGACTTGTACAGTTGGAATAAAACAGACTTTCTGGTTCTTAAAATCTTCTGAGTAGGAGTTGTAATGGTGTACTTTGACTAAATTGTGGTCAATTCTTACTCCTTATAGCTGACATCTTCAGATTCTACTGGCTGTGTTGGGGAGAGTGTAGAAGGAAAGTTTCTTTTAAGGATCCTGACCTTCCAGTGTGATACATAGATATCAGTCAACACATAGATGGCAGGTGTAGATGCTTTTATTGGCAACTTATTAGAAAATAAGCAAAATATCAGGCAGTAGAGTAATCCTGTCAACAAGGAGGATTACAGTAACTTTTCCAAGGAACAAATGTTGGTGTCACTTTTTAGTTACATGACAGGAAAAGTGGTAAAAGAAATGAGTGTGACCCAGAATTCCCACAGCCAAGGAGATGTGTAAGTACCAGTTTGGCTGAAATGACTATTGCTTGTCGTTCCCCAGTAAGAGTTTTGAGGAGTCATCTCAAGCTTTTTTAATGTCTGAATATTGATGTGTATAAGTCAGGTGTAGGCTTATGCATTTTCACATCCTTTTGCTTTTTCCATTGTGCAGCAGGTAATCTCAGAGCAGCAATGGCTGTGCTGAAGCAATATAAATAGTCATCTCTGATTTTTTTCCAAAAGATGTTTGATTACCAGGTGATATCCTCAGCAAAGTTAGTCAGATCCTCTCAGTCCTACTCCTTGTAGCTGCTGAGCACTGAGATTGTAGAAGGCCTCACTGGAGCTGACAGAAGTAATTTTCATTGCCTTCAGGGACTTTTAAATCGGGCTGAAAATTCTGGTTGGTCTCAAAAATACTTTGTGAGCTTCAATTTAATGCGTGGAGACCAGTGGTAGATCAAAATGGAAGGAAGAGCTTTGTGGGGAAAAATGCAGTAAAGCTTCATTTGCTTTTTCACATTCTAACTTATTTAAATTTTACATCAGAAGTTGTGGAGGTATAAATCCCTACTACCACCTTAAGATGTATCTGCCTCATCATTGCTTAAGACACTGACTGAATGCACATAGTTTAATTTAAAGTTGATTGCCTATAACAACAGAGTTTTTAAAAGCCTTTAGTAATGTAATAATGATAGATAGCACTTAATTTAGTCAAGAATGACCCGATACAGTTATCTATAATTTACATTAGCAATGTTGAACTGACAGTAAATTCAATTAATTCTTCAATTTTATGCTCTTAACATTTAAAAAGCTAAATTCACTTTAAAATCAGTTTGCATTATTTTGAGGATGGGATTCTTAATGTTAAACCCCTATTAAGTCTGCATTTTCTCTCCTATAAGGTTGCTTTGAAATTTTTTGTCATGTTTTTGTGGAATGTTGGTCAATAAGCAGTTTTTGTGGGTTTTTCTGCGACTTAAGGATCTCTCTATTGGATACTGATCTATGCAGTTGAATGGAGCACTGGGAAAATGTGATTTATAACATGCGTTCACATAGTGCAGACCAGGAGGTTGGGTTGGTATTTCCTCTTCCATCAAGGAACACCCATGGCTGTGGGCAATAATTTATAACAACAGTGTTGCATTGACTGGTTTTAGTTGGTTTTGGGGTTGTTTTTAGGAATGGTAAGTATGTATTTATATCATCTTTAAAGAAATATATAGCACATGTGATTATTTGGATTAATTAGCATGGCTTTACATCACAGTTGGTAGAAAGTTCCAAGAATAAAGGAATGAGGGAGGCAAACCAAATAATTAAGGGTGGTGACTGAGTTTGAAGTCCCTTCTGAATTCTGAGTGCTCCAGCACAGGTTTTCTGTGAGTCACTCTGTGAAGCTGCATTATCATTTTGCTATTTATATTCCAGTATACGTAAGTCCTCTCAGACTCTAGAGAGAACACTTCCAGTGAGTAATTTCAGGTCTGAGTGCCACAATCAGGCTGCTGAGAAAACTAGCCCAGCCTTTTTTTTTTTTTTTGGTGTGTTTCTGATGGTTTAATTTGCAAGCTCTTTCAGTCGAGCTGCTCTGTGCTCCGGCTCCGTTTCTTCAGTGAGGCTGCAATATCTGCTGCTTGGCAACTCAATTGGAAAACAAAGAAATTGATGATACAGACAGAAGATCTGTTCCCAAAGCAGGGTGAAATTCTGGTGGAAGGGCTTCTGCTGCTTGAATTTTAAACACTGTGTTGCTAAACCTCTCACGTCATCTGTGGGTTAGTGATTTTATCAACCAACTTGGATAGTCCATCCAGGCCCCGTTGTTGCAAACATGCTTTTCACTGGTGCTGCTCCCTAGAATTTCGGAGAATAACTGAAAATAAGCTGTGAGCCGGTATTGAAAATTTTATTTTTTACTCATATTGACCCCACTTGGCTGCTGTTTTAATTTTAAAGTAGGGTGTCAAATAGAATCTGTCTAATGGCAGCGGTGTACAAAGCATGCCTTCAGTTCTAAACTGAAACCCTTTGCAATCAGCAGGTGTCCCACCTCAAGGAAAATGGGTTGCAAGCCCAAAACGTTCACTCTCACTGCCTCATTGCTTGTCATCTTACCAAGGAAATAGCAAGGTTTGGATTGTGCTTACTCTTTGCAATGAAGAAGTTGTTAATGCTGTGTTTTCACACTCTTGTTGTTGTACTCCAAATGTCTGTTCTGTGGAATGGGCAGGATTGGACTGTTTAAGACAAAGCCACTCCATGTTTACACTGCCTGTAAGGTCCATAGTAAGAACTCTAAATAAAAGTATCATTTTCAAGATGCCTTTTCTTTTAAAAGGAGCCAAAAAGAAAATGAAACCCTGGGCTGAATTGTAGTTCTCCTGAAGGAAGTGTCGAACCCTCTCAAGGGAGCTTGACCCAGCTTTGTACCTCTTAATCAGTGAAACAAACTTAAATTGTTAATGAAACCAATACTACTACTTTACTGGAAAGAAGCTGTAAATGCTGGGCAATCCCCTCATTTTCAGCTGCTGTAAATCAGTCTGTCTTCACAGAATGGAAAGGGGCACTTCACTTAACTTCACTTAACAACACTGAAGAATTAAGCGGGGGAAATGGCATAAAAATCATAAAGGATTTTAGGATTATAATCAGAGGAAACAGAGTAAAGAAAAACATTCAGAGTTGGGCATTTGGAAAGAGAAGTTAAGTTGTACATCCATGTACATGGTAGTTGCATTAAGGAAAAGCATTAGTATTCAAGCTGAAGGATGTCATGGAAAAACTGTTTCGTTTTTTTTAGGCATGCAAAACTTGTGTCAGTTGAAAGGGGATAAGAACAGCATATTAATGTATTTCCCTCCTTCCCTGTTGTTTTGTGAAGTGGTGAAGATTGCTGGCATTTTCCATCTGGATTTTTATGCCAGTGGCAGACCCCTGACTGTGATGGTAGAAGGGCAGGGACCTCATCCAAATGCATCAACTGGAATAGTGTTTCACTGTGAAACTGCCAAGTATTTCAGACAGGTGCCTAATAATGCAAAGGCTTGTTGTAACTATGTCTGAAGTGTAATTTATCTAATATAATTATGAGATGTTTAGAGCCAGTAATTTGCAAAAGACTCCACTCCTCCGTTAACTTTTGACATAGGAAAGACTGTAATCATCTTGCAAACCATCAGCCCTTGGATTAAAATTTAAACCTACAGTGAGCTTCAAACTCCTTTGCATTAGAAGCAAAGAGAGGTTGAGTAATTTTGTCATGTTGATTTATCTTAGGAAACTGGGTTGCAAGGTTCTGAATTACAGTCATTATTGTAAGCATGTAAAATATTATCAGCTACAAGATTTATCCGATGTGGTGTGGATGGATTAGTGCACGTGCAAAGACCAACTTGAGAACATTTCAGTTTTTGCCACGTTTGCTAGGGCTAGTTACATCCAGTTATAATAGAGATTAGCTCTAAAATGGCAGTGGTTTACAGGTCCTAAATGTTAAGGCTTTGGTTAAAGCAAAAGGAACAAAATAATTCTTTTTATTTTAGCTTGCCATGCAGTTTGTGCTAAGGCTTTCAGTAGTACTTTATCGTGACAGCTCATTTTCCTTTTCATTTGATGCCCTCATATACACCTTGTTACTCTATTAAACTAGAAAGATTTAGTTTCTTAAAGAGCCTTCAATGAAGCTGTTATAAAGCCTTTTCTCAAAACAACGAGTAAAATATGGAGCCTGAACACAGGAGATTACATTGTTTTAGTTTATTTCTTTTTTTGAGGGAATAAAAATAGGAGAGAGCAAGAGTTTATTGCTTAATAAGCATCAGCTATTATCATAAAAAGGGTTCATAATTTTGAGTTTCATTTTTATTGTGACCAAAACACTTTTAGATAAGAAATGTTGCAATTGAATCTTGTCTTTTATAGAAAGTTGTTAAAACAAGCTAAATATTTCCCATTTGTGGATAACAAACCAATGCTCTAAGTTTAGGAATTACTGTGCCAAAACTTTTAATATTTCTTTGATTTCCTTGTAATCTATAAAATGGACTGTTTCTGCTTATTCTGGGGCCTTTGAATTAGGGGTGTTACCTCAGGTGGAATGTCAAAAGAATATATAGATTGTGATGCTGTTTTCTCTCCATTACTAAGAACAGTTTTTCTGTCTGGGCAATTTCTAATTCAGACAGTGCCACTGGATTTCTAGTTGAGAATCTGCCTTTTGTGGCCTGTTTTATGGGTATTTTCACTTTTTTCATTGCAAGTTTTTAGGATTTTCTAAGTGTGTGTTTATAAAAAAGCAGCACCCAAATTAATTGCATCTTATGAGTACATAAGAACTACTTTATGGTATTTTAAACTGCAAACGCAATAATAACGTGTGTGGAAATGGAATTTAACTCACTTGGTGGACTTGAAATATATCCCTAAGCAGTTATTGCAACATCTTATCAAATTCTTGAGCAGGAAACAAAGCTTTTTCTAAATGGAATTTTTATGAACTGTTCTAAGGACTGTTTACTGGAAAGCTGCCTAATCACTGCATTCCCTGGGTAATGGCTGGGATGTGTGTGCTGAATTAGTAGCAGGAGGATGCTCAGCTACACTGGCAGGGAACAGTTGATACTCCTTTTGCTAATGCATGTAAATCACAAAAAAAATTCTGAATATGGTGAAATTTTTTATGAATAGCCCCATTTAATGGTATCCTTCATTTGAACTGTGCCTTGCTTCAGCGATTTTTAAGGAAATTATTGAGACTATTTTTTAAAGTGGTATAAGTAATAATTAAAACCCATTCATTAAAAAATATTTGGGAATACATTTAATTTATAGGAAGATTAGGTATATCAGGGAAAAAAATCCACTTTGCTGGCATTCTTCTGTTTGAGTTTTGGCAAAGGAACTGAAATGGTTCAAGAGGAAATTGCTTGTTCCACGGTGTGCCGTGTGTGGCTTCCTGGGGATTTTACCTTTATGGTGAGTGTTCCTCTGAACACAATGAAGCTGCAGGCGTGTGCTAAATCCAGTTAAGGAGATTTCCAGTCTAGTCTTTTGGCTCTGGAAGAGTCCTTAACTGTGCACCTGGGACATAACATTGTCCAAAACGGTCCCCATTGCACATTGTGAGCAATCTTGGTCTTCGTTCTGCTGGTTTAGTGTGATGTTTCCATATTCTTCCATAAAAGAATAATTGCTTTCTGTTCACCAGAGCTGTGCAGTGCCTGCATTCCCAGCTGTCTGGTTCTTACCTTCTCTTCAGCTGCCTCTTCTCCACACTGAAGTGCCCTTGTCTACTTAACCCTTTCTTTTATGGCTGCTGTTCAATAGCTGGAGTTAAACTTCTTGCCCTACTCTGAATTTCCAATTTCCTGTCAGAGGATGAGGCAATCACCACTGACTTCCCAGAGGGCACTCCTTTGCTTAGTTACACAGCTCTTAGCAGGTTTGAAAGGGACAAATGGAAGGCAATAGCTTTGGTTCATAAATATTTTTGCATTAATATAATAATTACAATTTAGATCAATGGCTGTAGTATACAGTAGACAACCAGTACTGCTTTATAGCCCCTTTAGAAAGTGAGATTTTGTGAAATAATTCAAAATAGCCTCCCTAGAATGGTTATTCTGTGAGCAGCAGCAGTTCTGTTTTAAGGCTGGCGTGGTGGCAGGAGATCACTGGGCATGGCAGAAGTTTCTGGTCACTCACTTTATTATTTTTGGCCATCTCCAAGTGTTTCCATTCTACATTCAGTCTTCCTGAAAATATTTGTGTATCTTCCTTCATTTGGACCTTGCAAAGTGTGGCTGTTTTGTGGGAGGCTTTTCACCCTTTCCCAGTTTTGTGCCTTTTGTTTCTTTTGGATGTAAATCCAAGCCGGTGGCAAAGCTTTTATTTCTTATTGGAATTTAGCAGTGGTGTCACCAAGTACTAAAAAGAGTTCAACATGTTTTATTGTTATCAAAAGCATTTCCAGGAGTGGTAATGAGGGATAGGAATCCAGAGCACAGGGATGGTGGATCCCTGTTTATCTCTGCAGTATTTCAGAGTGTGTTTCAGTGGATCCCTGAATCTCTTATGCAAATATGTTCAAAAGGAAGTGCTCCCCAAAGCAAGAAATGAAGCCAGGAAAAAAAAAATCTCCCAGTCTTATCACAGCATGCTTTTTCCTTCTTAAAAACAAAACAAACAAAACCCCAAAAAAACCCAAAACAAAACAAAACCCCTCAAAACCACACCCCCCCCCAAAAAAACCAACCAACCAAAAAAACGAAAAAACCCCCAAGCTTCTACCCAGTAAATTAGACATCTTTTAATTTTTAAAATTTATAAGTACAGAAAAAGTCTTGATCACAGCTGAAAGAGGTTTGTAGTTATGCATGGCAGGACTGGGAATTCCTTAGCAAACCTATTATTTTCTTCTTTTATGAAGTATGTCTGTGAAATGTTTTGGAGTTTTCTGTTGGGAAGTATTTTTCTGCAAAACACTGTTTAGTGGGAATAAAAAAAAAACACCGGCTGGTATAAAGATGGAATCATGTCTTTAGGAATTTATACTAGAATAATCTTGAATATAGAGGAAACTTGAATGTGGGGAGAAGAGTGGAGGTTTTGAAAATTTGAGGGCTTTTGCTCCCACCAGTTGTGTTTTCATGCTGTTTATTTGGGGTAATAACGTTCATGCTTCACTGCAAAACTTTTAAGTGCCTTCAGCATGTTGAATAAGATGCTGTAGTTTTATAATATGCATTTATTTTTTTGTGGATGTGCTGCTCTGTCACCTACATAGAAGGACGTGCAATTACGTACGCTGTATCTCACGTGAAACAGGAATTTAGGAGAACGCCATGGAGTTCAGTGAGCCCCTTTCTAGCTGTGTTCACAGCAGATTTCTACCCAGGAGCAGGATAAGCATATTTGGTGTTTTTAAAGGCTTTTCCAGACTCCATCTCCTTTGAAGCAGGCACTTAATGAGTTTCTGTGTATTTAGCAACCTTCATCAGATGCCTTTCCATCAACTTGTGCAGGCTGCCTTTGGGCTCTTATGAAAAACAAGGCATAGATTATAAAATGTGAGAATACTTTTTTTCTCTGTGAATGGCTGAGGAATCTCGTGCTCTTTTAACACGATTTAGCTCTTCGGGCCTGAGGAGCTCTGGGCCCAGGGAAGATCGATAGAATGTTGCCATTACAGCCCTGTCTGTCAATTACAGGCAGATTCATGCGGTCACGTAGGATTGTAAATTTGTGCCAACCTCTCAGTCACAGATGTTCCAGCTGTGCAGACATGTGGCACTATTTATTCTACTCTTTTTTTCATCAAGGCCACAGGGGGGAAAACATTGTCCCTTCCCAGAGACTGCAGCCCTTCTTCTGAAAGCACCTTTCAGTCTTCCTCTGCATGCTGGGATGATGGCATTAGGTCTTTTTAGCCCTCACATGTTTGTTTCAAACTCCCACAGCTCACAAAATTAATTTCTGTTGGGAACACAATGTGGTGATGAGGCAGGTTATTCTGGCTGGGCTTTTCCTTTATCTGCTATACAAAGCAACTGATTCACTTTCTATTAATTACCACCAGCTATGGGGACTGCCTGGTGGTTTTCTTTTGGAGCTTTCAGCCTTTTGAGCTCGTTTCCAGGTTTGCTGTTTGGAAAAGCAGAGGTGACAGGAGGGGGAAGGGAGGATGTAGGAGAAAGAGGCTGACTTACCCCCAAGTTTAAAGCACATCCCAGCTGCAGGATGGCAGGGAATGGTTATTGTGTGTAGAGCAGTATATTTTACTTAAATACAGCACAATATTACTTGTCTCAACTTTTTTTTTTCCAACCCCCCCAAACCCTATGAAAGGAAATTCTAAAAAATTGCTTTTTAACTAATTATAAGAAATCCAATAACACTAGCAGCTTATTTCTTTCTGACTAAATATAATGAGATTGGAGCATTGCTTCATCAGAATGACCTAATACAATGGCTTATTGAACCATGAAAGATTCATTAAAACTACCTTGCAAGGGGTTTTTTGGGGGCAGTGTTTTATGTGGTGAAGTTTTTTTTTCTTTTAAAAAGAACTCCAAAGTCTAAAGCATAACTAGCTGCATGTAGTTGTAATCAATCTTATAACATTAGGCAACATAACTAGTTTTTAATTACCTGTTATGTTATAAAGATGTTACAGAAAAACCCTCAGAGCAGAGCTGCACTTCATTTGTTGGAGGTGCAGGTTTTTTGGAGGCAGGTGACTTTGCAAAATACCCAGATGTTACACGTTGGGGTTTTGCACAAAACTTCAGCAGTTGGTGATAATTTTTAAATTTCCAGAAAATTTCCATTTCCTGTTGACCTAAATGAAAAACATCTATCCCTTCCCTGAGATGTGAGTGGCCGTGTGTCTGCACAGCTTTGACAATACAGAGTCAGTGCCTCACAAAGGACTTAAGGCCACCAGCTTGTGTCAGCTTCATCCTATCCACTCCCTTTCAAAGTTCCCAAAACCAAATTTTTCTGCCCTTTGTGAACAAGAGTATTCTGTCCCCCAAGCCATAGTGACAAGGTAAATATTGCTCTTTCCAGCAGTTGTTTTTTGGGTTTTTTTTTTTGTTCAAGAAGCTTCCTTTTCCTAAACCTGACTATCATGGTAAAAACTTAACAAAGAATAAACTAGTGAGTTTCATTCTTTCCGCCTGTATCTGTAGGATTGAGGTTGAGAGAATGACCTTGACTTATCGTCAAGTTCTATCCCTGATATAGCTCTGAGTGTTTAAGTCAGAACTTTTTAAGGCAGTCAAGTTTCCCCCTTTAAGATCTGTCTTTCCTTGGCAGCCTGATGAGAAATCACTCCTGGAAAGCAGGAGTCAAAGGAGGATGATGGAGTATTGCTGCCTCGCATGTAAACTCTGCGTTGTTACGTGCCTCCCACGTACATTCCTTCTGTTTTTAGGATTTTTTTCAGATTATCTCAGGAGGAAAGAGCATTTACCTCTCACCTGTGGAAGCAGCCTGGGTTTGTGCACATTGCCAGGACTAGTCAAACATGCACATGGGCTTTGGTGCCTGCTGCTTAAACACATGTTCTGGACATTTTCCTAGCTGGCAGCAGAAAGGATGATGAGGACAGTTACATCAATGGAACTGAATTGCAGGATTTCATATCTAGCTTTTTTAGCTCCTTTTTTAATGCGTTTGCAAACCATCATCCTACCTTGTGCACCTTTTCTTACTGTTACTGGGTAGTGAATTGTTGGATGTAATGTTTTAGGGTAGCTCAAAAAAAATATAAAATTAACAGCTTGAGATTTCCTTACACCTTAATTATAGGGATTATAAATTAGTCCTATTTTTTCTGACAAACGGATGCCTCATTTTTCTACCTTAGTGTATTAAAGTCTCTACTGTTTCAGAACCCACAGTTATCATGGATACAAAGGACAGTTTAAAATGCATTAATTTAGTTGAAGACTAAATGGATACAAAGCTGAGGGGTAAATGGACATCATGTACCCTTTAGGATCCTACTTGGTTTTGATAAGTAAACTCGTTTAGAATTGTTTAAAAGACAACCAGATAAACCTCTTGTCTAATAATAAATGTATATTCACGCTCTTTACATTACTAGAAAATGTCCTATTTTTACTGAGCCACAATGTGTCTCTGCTGATAATACTTGGCCTGAGTGCAGTCATTATCTGACACGGTACTTGTGCTATACAATGTATCTGTACTATAGTGCTGCACAGGTGTGATTTTAGATGTTTTTATGTTGAGATATTCAATAAACTTTTTCATTGGAGAGTATCCCCAGCTTCCCCAGATAGCTAGATTGACAGCAGTAATGGGAAAGCTGACTATGAGAGTCTTGGTGAAGGTGTTAGATTTACAAAAAAAAAGAAATAAAAGTGAGTTTATCGTTTGTTGCCAGTGAGTAACCTCCAGTGGAGATGGAATAATCACATAGGAACTGCACAAGTATTTAGCTAAAATTAAAATCCATTCCTAATTTGGTTTTTTGAGGGGTTTTTTTGGTTTTTTAGTTAGAGCAGTGACTTTCTCTGTGCTTTATGTCTGAGCCCTGAAAAAGGGCCGTGGTTTGGGAGTGGTGCATTTATCTGTTCTTGGAATACATCCACCCGTGCCAGTGTCAGTTTGCCTGGATATTCAGTGCTTTTCTCCATTGACTCCCATCCTTTATGCAATGTGTACGAGTATTAGGAGGAAAATACCTGGTTTGGATAAGCAATTATTCTGCAGCCACAGATAAGATGCTTTGGTACAGCACTTTGTTTTAATGATCGCTTCAGCCACTATTGTGTGTTACAGCTCAGTTCTGTCAGCTGATTTTCTTGGTTTGCAAATACTCTTTTAAGCCAGAGGTTTAATTTAAAATGCTTTCAGCTGAAATAGTCATAATGAACAACCCCCCTTTTGTTGTTTCTATGTGGTTTTACTGTTTACATATTCAAAATTATGAGAAACAGACCTAAAAAGGCAAGGCTTGAATGAATGGGATTTCAAAATGAGGTTGAACACAACTTTGTGTGTTGTGGCTGGCACTTGGATGTCCTCTCAGTCTTCTGAACTGACTTAATTTAAAAAAAAAAGGAAAATTTAGAGAAACTCGAAAGAAACACCCTGACCCCAAACAAACCAACCCACCCTGTAAAACCTCCCCTTAGAATCTGCTGGTGTTCTGTTGTCTTTGTTCTTACTTTGCTCCAAAGCCTGAACATGTTTCTGAATAATTAAGTTTTCAAGCTTCAAGAAATACTTCATCTGTCTTTTAACTTTTTTTTCTGATATAAATCAAGCTTAAAAGCCCCTCTGTTTTTACTTAATTTGAACAAAAATTGCTAACTAGTTACTTGTTTATGCCATCAAAGATGGAAATACCTGCTTTAAATTTTAAATTAATTCTGTTCTTATAGTCTTCATGTGTTTCATATTCCACTGCTGATTACTTTGCCTGACAAATATAATTTTAAATCTGCTTTTTTGTTGCTTGAAGCACTGAGACATTATTTAATTCTCCTTCAATTTTATGGCACTCTGAGTTGTGATACATAGGAATTCTTTGTGAAATGTCCTGGCTAGCCTAGTGTAAAATTGATATTTTTGTGTGAGCTTTGTTTTGTTCCAAATTGTATTATAGCACTTATTGTTATAACTGTCTTATAATGATGTTATGTCTGTCCAAAATTTTAACACTCAGACAAGAAAAGCTTAGGAACTTTGCCAAAAGGCCTGTGGGATGGTTGGATTTTTTTTTTTTCTCAAGCTTAAGATCTCCTTGAGTTGTCATTCTGGATAGACTTCTGAAAAGAATTAATTTCAAATACTAAACTAGGTCAGATTAATCTAATAACAACTTGAGCAATACTCTACTTTACAAGGAATCCTGGTGAAAGGACAGCTGGAAACATGAGAGCACTCAAAATACACCAAGGCTGGTCTGATCTAGAGAAGTACAGAACTTTGTGAAATAATTTTAACATGTTTAGGAACAGGAATTGGTAATTTCTCTGCTGTATTTTTGTTTCCCCTCTTTTGCTTCATCTGTATTCAGAATTATGCCTACTTCTTATATAGAACTAAGACAGACTTCCAAACAGCAGCTTCTGTGTCTAGCTGAAACTACTAGATTCTCAACATGGCTATATAGAACTGAGCAAGAATAGGGGATGATTTATCCCCATCGAAGTATAATTTTACAAAATCCACAGTCATGGCGTCCCTCAAGTACAAAGCTGTCATATATATCTACCTATAGATAGATATAGCATAAAGAAATATCTCTATCTCTAAAATATGGTAATAAATGATAAAGAAACACTGTTCTCTATATTTTATGTATGTGTATGATGACAAGTGTTAAAGAAAAACCTTGACAGCTAGCAAACTTGAAATGCTTTTCATTGATTTGGAAGTGACATTGAATTGTGTGCTCTTCCTGACTTGTGATACTGCTGGCAATTTATTTCCTTCCGAGCCAAAAATCAGACCGTGTCCATGACATCGTATTAAAAAGAAATTTCATCATCTTTTTAAAAAAAAAAAAATCCTGGTGAATGTAAGTGCACACACATCTTGCAGGGTTTTCCAGGGGCCTGCTGTGCAATGGTCCAGATTGAATATTTTTTTTTGTTTGCTTCCTGAGCAGGCAGAAGCAGAAAGTCGTGATTGTGATAATCACCACTCGACTGTTGCCAAATATACTTCCTGCAACTTGCCTTCTAACCCTTGGCGGATTAAATACATGAGAGAAATCCATCAACAGGAAATCTAATAGCTGTCCTCAGTGTGAGCCTGACTTAGGGGAGAAAAGTGTTTCTCCTGCTTAGGCTCGAAAAATGGTATTTACTTCTAAGAGTTCTGGAAATAATTCCCAATATAAATGGGATGGGCTGGAATTAAATATTAAAAAAGGGTGAGGGTTTTCCTCTCGTGGTAACTTCAGTCATCAGAAATGTCTACCTTGTGAAAGAGAAGGTAACTAAAATCTTTCCTTCCACCCTGACTTTCCTGGTTGTAGGAGGCTCTAGACCTATTAGCTTCTGGCATTTACTTCTTAGTCTTCTCTACTGAGCTCTCATTCGGGAGTCAGTGTCTCTGCCAGTTATTTTCACAAATTTAATGTTGATTGTATAGATTTAGTATAAGTTTATTGCTGATTAACATAAACAAATCAGAAGACTGGTGTTTTCTTACGACTGCAATCTCCATGCATTCTCCCCTGGCCTCTCATTGTGAATTCTTCAGTAGTTAGATTTAGTAGCATCATTAAGTTAATAAAAGAGACTGCAAAGTTAAATTGCTGTTAAATAATAAATTATGTTACACCAGTTGAAAGTCTAATACAAGGCTAGTATAAGAGAATGGCTTGAATTGCCTGGATTTTCACAGGGCACATGAGTGCAGCAACAGCTTGACTCTGGCTGGGAAGAATCCTGCAACTATTCCGTGTAGGAATCATGGCTCCTTGACAGGAACCTGCCTGGCATTTCAGCTTCAGGCCACCTCTAGGTCTTTGACATTCTTTCTGCATAACCATGCTTATGACATCCCCTGACCCATTGATTCATATAATTGACACTCCCAGTCAGAATCCCATCATTTCATAACTCCAGAGTTGTGCCTTTGGCAAATTCCTGCTTTCCTACTCGTCCCTGGTGGGATTGCTGCTGAGAGGGTGACTTTCCAAACCAGTCATTTTGTCTACATCAGCTGCAATTCACTTTCCTGTTTTTTAACTTTGAAACTTTGCTGCTTTCTGTTGTATAAGCCCACAGTTGCTGTGCAATGAGGAGTCTTTGCACACTTGAGAGGTCAATGTTCCTGTTAAATGCTCCAGGGATGACTCCCTTTCTCAGAAGGTGCAGGAGCTTTGCAAAGTATCTGAGAAGCTACTCTTTTCTTTGTTTTAAAAATTGCTTTTTACTTAGCAATCTGGACATCTCCCTGGTGTGTTGATACTGTCTTCTAGGCCCAGAGATGATTTTTTTTTTTTTTTTTTTTTTTTTTTNTTTTTTGGTATTCCTTTGTTCTGGTTATAATGTCTGAAGTCTTCTGCCTTCTACAACAAAGTCAACAAAGTTATACGATCGTGTGTAGGGACTCGCATGTCTGGCAATTCCCTGTTTGCTCTGCTTTTGGTCTGCTTTTCTGCAGTTTGCCCTTACTGGGGTCATTGTCTTGGAACTCTTCAGCAGTGACCAAGGTTCAACACCTGTGCATTTGCTAAAAGCATCTTGAGGTGCTTATGGGTGAAAGACAGTCCTGATCTTAATTGATTTCTGGCTCAAGCACTGAGTATTGTTCTCAGGGTTGTGTGAAAACAAAGATACTTTTTGTTTTTTATTTTCTAAGTGTTGCTTATGATTTCCCAATAGCAGGCTGAACTCTCCATACAATTAAATATTGCTACTCTATCCTTTGGGATCCAGCCAGGTTTTCTAGGTTTCCTTGGCCAGCTGTTTTCTGACTGATTCTCAAGCTCAGGCTTCTAAGGAGGGCTTTGTAGCCCAGTATAGATCCTTGTTTTGGTCATGTGCAGTCTTGAACAGCAGTGAATGAGCACTGATGATTTAAAGGACTTTATTCAGAGCACACCAAACAGAACCTTTTGATCCTAGTGAAATAAAGCAGGGAAGCTGGTTTACACTGCTGTAAGTCTGACTGCTCAACCCCTTATGTTTTGTTCATCACTTCAGATAAGAAATGAGTAACTGTAGCACTAATTGCTGTAGCTTTGCAAATCTCTTTGCCTAAAATTTGCACATAAGAAGTCTGATTGTTCTTAATGAGGTGACTTATATGACTGGGGAGAAAAAAATTGAGCAAATCCAGTGGTGTTTTTTTTTTTTTAAATTTGCGCTTTCAAGTCAAGAAAAACACTAGAGAATTTTACGTGTTTCTTTTTACTAGCTTAGCAAAGAATCAGCCTTTTTTTGATGTTAATATCACACTATTTTGACAGGAAAGAGACAGATGATCCAAGTGTTTTTCCTCTTATATCCTAGCATGACATGCAGCTGAGACGTGGAAACGTCATGCTATGTTAGATGGCTTGAATGTAAATGTAGAGTGTATTGGGACAGATGTTACACACTCCCGAAAACAGGCACAAAGTGAATCTGGAGCTTGCCTAGGCCTACTGCTACTTGTCATTTAATTATTTCAAAATAAATTCTTTCAGAAAAAACTCACAGAAAATTATTTTTCTGGAGAGTGCTCTGTTCTGCTTTAGTTTTAGCTTTTTCCAAAGTGAGAAGTTGCAGCAGTGATTAGGAATAAGTCAAGGTTAATCATGTGTCCACTCTTTAGATTATTGGAAAAGCAGTTTGCTTGATTTTTTTTTTTGGCCATTCTTCTTTAAATAGACTTTTAAAGCCACATGGTATCTTTCTAGATATTGCAAAAATAGAAAATTCTGTTCCTGCTTTTATAAAGTGAAAAAGACTGACATTTTAAGGAAAGTGAGCCAACTTGTACTGATTTGATTCTCTCATATTAGCAGAAGGTTTTTAACATCCTGTCAAGCTGAAGTGTTACCAGTTCCCAATGTATTTATCACTAGGCCAAGGCTGGTGTGGATGTTGACAAGTCCCTGGGGACTGACCCTTTTGTGTGAGCAGTGCAGCCCCAGTGAAACTGCTGGGATGAGAGACCTTGGCAGTCATGGATTTGCTCCGCGTCTCCAGGGCACGTGAAACTGCCAAAACAGAGTGCAGGGGTGTCACAGCCCACGGAACACCAGCCTGCCCTTTTTGCAGCTTCCCCTCCCACACTCATCCCGGTAACTGTGTCTCGCTGTGGGTTAACTGCTCTCTGTGTGTTTGGCTTTAAGGACCCCCAAAAGGCCTTAAAATGGTGATGTGGGAGGTCCTTTTCAAGCCAGGTGTCCTAATCTTTATCACCACACTTTTTTTTTGCTACAGCTTATATTCTGAAAGTGTGATTGTTTCTAAGGAAATGCCTTTAACTGATACAAAATCTTTAAAATTACTGTGCTATTCTTAAGAAATACCTGGTGACAGCTGAAACTTCTTACACCTGTTCAAGACTAGAAGCTGAACTGTGTTTTAAGGTCAAACTCGACGAAAGGGTGACTTTGTAGGTCTATAGGTGGTGCTCTTGTCACTAGAGAAAGAATTCAGCCGTGGGGAGCTGCTGCTGTGAACGCTGGTTTTTTTATTGCTAATATTTTTGAACCAGTCAGTCTCGTCGTCAAGATTAGATTGTTACTTCTCATCTATTTTTTTCCACGTGAGGAAAATGAGACAATATACACTGTAGTTCTAAAATATGCTGTTTGGCTGCAGCATCTTTTCCAATTACTTTAGCAAGCCTGAGTTTGGGACAGGTATTAGGCATGCAGAGATTTTAAGTAAAATACATTGCACATCATGGAAAGCTTTCTGCAACATAAACATCCAGGCTGGTGCTTTTGTAGGGCTTAAAGGATTGCCATGGCAATTTTTAGACAGGCAGCCATGAACAAGAGTGCTCCAGGACTGTGTGTTTGCAGATCAGTAGGAAGGATTGGCACTCACATGGGTGCAGATACATCCATTTCACACATTCTTATTTATTTTTGCTGTTTTGCCAACTTGATACTTCACTGGAGTGTAGTGTGTGGACTAGATTCTACAGTGATTGGAAACTTTTGTATGTGTACACAAGCAATATACAAAGTACATAACCAAAACGCACAAGAAATGCATTTCAAAGGAAACCTTGTGGGTATTACTCCTTCCACCAGCTCTTATCCCATGGCTTTTGGAGGAGATAGCATGAGGATGAGAAAGATGTGGTGAATATGTAAATACAGGCTCTTTTGGTATATTATGGATTTTATGTTACTGAATAGGCAGTTTTTCGTTTTTTGTGCCCCTTTGCTTTTTTTGAGCGTGTCTGGGATTCTCCGGGGGGTTGTTGTGGGGTTTTTTGCTATTTCCTTGTACAATAAATTGTTTTTCCTTTATATAAATTGTTTTTTTCCTTTATATTTGCTATTTCATTTATATTTCTATTTCCTTCATATAAATTGTTTTGGCTTTGATGATTATAGCAAAAAAGCCACTAGAAATATCTATTTCTAGACAAGTGTAGGACAATTTTACTGACTAAGAAGTTAATTTTGTGCTTGGATTGTGGTATAATCTCCTGTACTGTAAGAATGTCTGCAAGTCTGCAGTTAATGAACAATTCCAGAAAACTGGTGCTGACCTAAAGGTGTGCTGACTGTTGGCTAAAAATGTTCTGTATTTTCTGTAATTAATGCACAAATGTCCATTTGGTAGCAATGCCCAGAGCAGCACAGTGTGGCATGGCGTGCAGCTCCATTGCAATACTGTGCCCTGAGTCTGGATATCATTTTAGCTGTGAAACGTAGACAAGAGGAAACATCATACTTCTTCTGGGGAGGTAAAAGCAAAATCTTGTATTGCTAAGCTGTTTGTGAATCCAATATTTCTTCAGTAATTAGGTCTGGGAAGAGCAAATAGAAACTATTTGTCCACCACTTAGAAACTGCAATAAATAATGTGACTTTTATGAGACTTCTCAAGATCAGTGCTAGGTTGAAGCATGAGATACTCCATCCTGAAATAATATAAAAACAGGTTGTCTTTAAGAAAGGCTAAGTAATTATACTCATTAACTATTGCTTTATGAAGTGAAAAGAAAATCAATATTCAAAATGATATCAATCTTTTTGGACAGTTGTGTGATATAGGTGTTGATTATTATATATACAAATATGTACATATAGTTTAGCTTCTACCAACACAAGTATGAGAACTAAATTTAGATTTTAATCACTGGTAATTTGACTAGAATCACCTTGGTCTTAAACCTGTGAACACAGGACCAGAATTTTACAATAATATTTGTGACTCCCTATTTTTGTTAAATGCTTATCAAGAAATTGTAAAAAAAAAAAAAAAACCCACCAAAAAACTTTCCCAAAACCTACAACCACCTGCTGAAAAAAGAGACAAAGCAAAAACTCTCAAAACAAGCAAAAAAAAAGACAACCACCAAACCCCCCAAAAATCCCAAATGAGCAAAGAACAGAAAGAAAAATAAAAAAAACCAAACCCCCAAAGGAAATAAAAACTAAC
>VZDJ01000122.1:914169-1100745 GCA_008694505.1 Cyanoderma ruficeps | reverse complement strand
GTGAGGGGAAGGGCAGAGGGAGAACATACAACTGTTTTGCCAGTCTCAGAAACTACCTCAGCAGATTTCTCAGGTTAGACTATTTGCCCCCAGGACTGAAACAGACCTCTCTAAGCTGAGCTTTCAAACTAAAGTAAACCTCCAATGTTGTGGGCTTCAAAATTCGTGGCTCTAAAAGGTTTGAGCCAATCAGGCTCCTCTGGAGCAATTTCAAACCACACGATGCTCTCGCTTTAATAATGAATTGCCCTGAGGTCAAAAGGGTTTCGGTTCAGATAGATGGGTAGGCAGGAACAGAAGAGAAGAAAACATCCCTGCAGAGAAAACTTAATTTACTTTGGTTTTCATTTTTGTCTGTGACTTGGAAGGTTTCTGGATGAATAACATCCATTATCTCTTTAACCCTTTTGGCAGCCAGCCCTCTGGGGCTCTGTGCAACCCAGCAGGCCAATACACCACACCAAAGGATGGAAAACTTGCACAAAACCCGGTGGCTTCAGGGACTTCTTCTAATGTGTTTTAAAGATGGTTTGGTGGCTTCTGTTTGCCAGTGTAAAGAAATGGGGTAGGAGTGAGGGAGGTGCCTTAATTTAAAACTTTTGCTGGTGAATTTTAACTTGAACTGAAGCATGAGCTTGGCTCATCTTGTTATTGGCATTTTAGCTAGTACTTGTTTCTAGTTTCTGTAACTGAAATAACCAAAATTTTCTAACTTATCTTGGCTGGAATTCTGAAGCAAAATTCCAGAAGAATAGCATAGTAAATCATTTAAGGACTAATTAGTTTTTATGCTTTGAAATAATTAATTATAAGTTCAACAAATTAATTTCTGAAGTACCTTTATAAAGCATAAATTGTAACATTTCAACTGTCTGTCCTGGAGTAGCTGTTGTGTATTTTTTAGCTGCAAACTGATTGCTAAAGTCTAATTTGAAAGGAAAGTGCAGCATTGTACTTCCCTCTGTGATATTTATACAGAGTGGCACAGAGTCAGCTCAGACATGCACATGTTTTATACCTTCAAATTATCAAAAGACCTGACCCAGAAAGTGATTGAGCACGAAGGCAGTAAGATGTCCAGAGAAACAAAGCATCCTGCTTAGGTATTTGCTCTTGGGAACGTGGAAGAAATAAGACAAACTCTTGCTACCCAAGCTTTTGTGTGTTGCCTGGAAGAAGCCACCAAGCATCAGGCTCAGTTAGCAAAAGCCTGTGTTTGTGGAGGAACTGTAGTCACTTGGAATCAGATGGGCATTACCTAAATCTTCATTAGGTAATAAAAGAAAATTAAGAAATTTCTTATTTCTCTTAGAAAATGAAGGTCACAAAGAGGCATCTGATTGAATGATTTAGAACACTTACTAAGGGATAAACTTGATGAATGTGACATCTTGCTGTATCTGTAAAAAGGGCCTGAATCAGGGGAGCGGCCTGTCCGCAGAATTTGTAAAGAACACTTTATCCCCATTTGCAACGGTTCTTGATTAAGCTCTACCATAGCTCATATCTGAAAGCTAAGAGAAAAATTACACCTCCAGAACCTTTTGCCCTTGGTAACCTACTTTCTAATTAACCTTCAAGTCAAATGAAACATAATAAGTCTTTGTGTAGGTGTAGAGGTGCCTCTGATGATTAGGAGAAGGAATTGATTATTCTCTGTGTTCCATGCTTGAAATTATTCCTTGACGTCTCCTTGGGGACTTCTCATTAGTGCTCTTTTTAGTAGCACTAAGTCATGTGAGTATCTCCAGTACATTTTCAAGCAGAAATTTAGAAGTTTAATGTTTTTAGCGCTGTTGTACGCTTAATATCAACATTGGAAAAAACAGTTCTCTTGCAGGTGAGATGGTTCTAGGGGTAAAATTGGATATTCACATAGCTAAGTTGCATTAATTTAGGTCATAGGACAATAAAAAATTGATGATCTTTTATGAAGTTGCACTAATTTATTGGGAAAGAAAGCTGCTCAAAGGCATGTCAGGTTTCTTTGTATAAGAAATATTTCCGGGTTGGGGAAAGATTAGACTGTGCACCATGTTTTAGTTCTGGTTTTCTTTTCCTTATTTTGTGGCTTTATGTAATACCAGATTGATGAAAATCTATGATCCTGGTGTATCAGAATCTGTTACATCACTCATGACTCAATAGCATATGTTTATGAAAGACTGGGTTACACCTCATTTTACAACTGCAGGATCTTCTTTCTAGGCTGTGTTTGCATTTACTGGTAATTTTGAAAGAGTGATAATATTTTACAGTTCAAACAGACCCAAGCAATGGAGAATGTATGCAATTAAGATCCAGAGGCTCGTTTGGCTTAAATAAAACATATAAGCAAATGATTCTTGGGTAATTTTCTTCTTTCTGCTGTGTTTTGGGGTGGATCTACACGGCTGTTGTGTCATGGTGGGTACTGTGTTAGCACCCCTGAGCACACTGGGGCTGGAGAGTTGAGTATTTGTGCTTTGAATTGAACACACAGTGTTCATGGAGTACTGAGATGTAAAAGGTGTCAGTCCCTGTGCCTACAATAAACATTTTGCTCTAGCAGCTTCTTCGGACCTCCCCACCCTGATCTCTGTGCATTCATAGTAAATAATTTGTCACCATGGTGCTCCTGAAGGGCTCTTGATAGAAAATGTGAAGAAGTTAATTCATGCATCTTTTACTGAGTTCTGACATACCTAATTCCAAACTTCAGCGTCACAGGCTTTCATTTCATTATTGTTAATTGCTCAGAATTAATGAATATTTAGATTCTCATGAGCAAGAGAGAATATTGCCAGTAATTAAGATGCAGTAGGTTATCTCATTTGATTTTATTTCTACATTTACTTGATAACTTGCCTAAAAGTAATTGGCTTGTATATTTTAGCTGTATTTGCTGATTTCAATTTGAGGAATCAACTCTTAGAGCCAGCTTGGAAACAGATTACATCCAACCTGCCGTTCACTGTTGGTCGGTAAAAATGCAGAAATTTCAGAAACCATGTTTTGAAACAGGTGCCCAAAAGGGAACAAACCCTTTTTGGAAAAAATTGAGGGCAAAACCAAAATATAAACACCCCCCCCCAAAACAAAAACAAAAACAAAAAACCCCCAAGCAAAAAAACATTAAAACAAAATCCAGCCTTCCCCCCAAAAAACCCAACAAAACAAAAACAAACAATGCCCTCCATCCNAAATCCCTCTGTTAGTGAATGACAAGGGAATAGAATTCCCAGATCTATGTCTAAGTGCTGTCATGTATTCTCTAGCTTTACTTGGTCACAGAGAATTTTAGGATGCCTGGAATTTTATTCTGCTTGCCAACGGAACACCATGTGATATGTTTGTGCTGACCTCCATTAAAGCTGTTTAATGTGTTGTTTCAAAAAGGAGCTTGCAGTTATATCATGCCACCTTCTTCTAGCTAGATCTGCTTGTGTGTTTACAGCAAGATGGATAATATGGGGCTTTAGTGATGTGTTGGGATGCAGATAAAGGTTAAAATTTGTGCTTTAGTAGGAGCCATGTATATCACCCTGAAGACACTGAGCTTCATGACAAGACCAAGTGTAAAGCAAATAAAATATGAGCTCTGTCTCATACATGAAACTAATCTCTGCTGGCTTTGTTTGTTTGTTTTTAACATGGTGCATTTATTTTAGGGGTTTCCATACAGGTGTGGTTTTGGTCTTTGTGTTAGGCCTGTATGTGTATTAAGAAGGTGATCAAAAGTGCACTTGAGAGTTTATGAAGCACTATGGTATTGTGGAAACCTTTTTAAAGCTTTCTAACTTAACTATTGTGTTCTCACTGATGGAGTTTCAGAGTACCAGGTCCAGAATGACTCTTCTGCACTGGGTGCTTTCTGATCCAGCTGGAGAAATACCTTCAAAGTCAGCACAAGAAGCAAGTGGAACGAGTGTGGACTCTTTCATCATCCATTTACCAAATAAATATGTATATAAAACAACATCATTTATGGATTTTCAAATGGTTACTTATTTTTGCTGTACTTATGATTATTACAGGGAATTATTAGTTGCAGTTGTTTTTGTGGATACCATACCTGGGCATTGATATATTTGAGAGCAGAAGAAAATGTGGGGTCAGTGTGAGACAACAGCAAAATAACCCCCCCAAACCTTCATCAGCAAAAAGTAGTCTGACTTCTGTCAGCAAGTTTTAGTTCTTGGAAAAGTTCATTTTTTTCTTTCCTCAGGCAAAAAGTTCTGTGCTTCAGAGGGAGATGCAGCACTTGTGCCAGTTGTGAGTGTGTGGAGCTAAGTTTGTTTATCTGAGCATCTGGAAACATCTTGTCTATACCAGACACGTATAGACATTTAATATGGCTCATTTCACCCTCAAAGCATCAGATTAGAAATTACTGAAGAGAATCAATTCAGAGCAAGAATGTGAGGGCGTATTTTCTAATGTAATGATTTTCTTGATATTACATAATGTTAGAACAGACTAGAAAATGTAAAACGGAGCATCAGGAATTCTGCTTATTGAAGCCAAACTTTTCTGTATTTCTAAATGAATTTTATATTATAGAGTACACCAGATCCCAATTTGATAGGGAAGTTGGGATGGTGGCATTACTGCTGTGGACATCCCCACTCCTAATGTTATTTATGGCCCTCACAGAGAGCTTTACCCTTCTGTGACCCAGAACAGCAGCCAAAGGGACCCATGTCTTGGTTTGGAAAGACAGGTGTTTCCAAGGAAGGCAGGAGCCTCCCTTGGAATGGAGAATGTAAACCCCCTTCCTCCAAATAATTATAATTTTACTAGGAAAATTAAAATAAAAATGCAGTAGTACCAAAAAAACCTACAAAAACCAACCAACCAAACAAACAAACAAAAAAAAACAACCAGAAAGACCACTGACAGAGTCAGAGTTCAATCTGACACCCTGTTGATCAGTCCAATTAAATCATGGCTGCAGTCCTCCTGGAGTGACAGATGTGGTTCTGTTGGAGCAATGATCCTGCAGAAGGGTGTAGTTTCCCTCTGAAGGTCCAGTGGCGGTGAGATGGGTCCAGTCTTCCTCTGGGAATTCAGTGGAAACAGGATGCCTTGGGGTTCTGAACCTCAGATTTTTATCCAGGTAGGAATGCTGGGCTCCTCCCCCTGGGTGGAGCATCTCCCAATGGGATGATGTGATTGTATCAGCCCTGCAGTGAGCCTGGATGGCCCATTAACAGCAGATATCCCCTGGAGGGAGGATGGATCCTGGAAGGGATAAAGAAACGCTGCCCCACTTGGTTTTAACAGGTGGCAATAGTATACATACTGCTGCTTACATCTTGCATTGCAAGCCAAGGCAACCCAGAAGTGTCCCTACACCTGAGCAACCCCCGAGAAGGGAATATGACTCCAGGGTGGCTAATGGGAGAGAGCAGTATCTTTACATAGCTGCTTCCCTGTCACTATTGCTCCTCAGCTTCTCACTCTCTACTCCCCTTCCTTTTTCCATGAGTCTGGGTTAATTTAATAGTGTGATTCTAACAGAGCTGTAGACCCTTGCAATCAGATGTATCATGAAATGTATAGGTTTAGATTTGCTTCCTGTTGTAGCATGTAGAGAAGGAACTCAGATTTGTCATGGGAGAATATCATATGTGGTAAATCTGGTCTGCTCAGGCTCATTTTTTTATGTCCTAAGAATCACTGTTGAAGTGTGAAAAATGGGTTGAATTTGAGGCATGCAGAGGCAATAGATTGGAGCTGTATTGTGAAATGTAAATAGGTGGGGTGTGTCTCCTTTTCATTCCTATGCAGTGATTTTATTATTATTCATTAATACACATCATTAATTATACATATAATTAAAATCGTTCAACTACAGACATTTCCTCAGTCAGTAGAGACCTGTTCCTACCACATTGATTGTGTGTTTTCAGTAGTTCTCCTGTGCATAGCATTTTATGGAAACTTGGAGAGCATCCATCATCATAAAAGGTTTACATCAAACAATTGTATCAGAGCTACCTTTTTTATATTGTCACATGCCAAATGTTTGGGGTTTTAAAATGCAGATACTTGCTGAACTCAAGTGAAATAGTCAAGATATGTAGCCACTTAGCTTGCTGGCAACTCCCATCAAATCGTATCCTAAACCACATTTAGGGACAGGTTGAGGATTAATGTTTTTAATTGAGTAAATTATTCAATATGATTTTTTAAAAGTAATCAAATATTACAGATTAAGCACAGCAAGAGTATGCAAACCTTTATCTTCCATTGCTAAACAGTGTTTCTAGATCTCTTTGAGTCAAATTCTCTGAAAGACCACTTTTCCCTGCACCTTTTTTTCTCTGCCTTGGTCAGATTTTCCTTTCCTTGTTTCATTTGCCACAGGTCTCTTAGCAGTCAGTATTTCTTCTGAAATACTGCTGCTGTTTTTCCTTCAGACTGATTTCTGGTGTTCAGCATGTGCTCCCATGTGACTCCTTTAATTCTCTCTGCTTTGGGCATCTTTGCTTTGAGTTCTTAAAAACCTGGGGGGTGACAAGTACGGAGAAGAGGAGAAGATCCGTGAGAAATTTCCTGCACTTGCCATTTGAGTCAGAAGCTGGTGCGAGTACTTAAGAGGGAGCTTTGTTGACAAATGAAAAATTCTCCCTCTTGTTTGGAAAACTCAGCAAGTCTGTGCTAATATGCAGCAATTTATCTTGAAGGAGAGCCAGCCAAGACCTAAAAGGGCTTGGTAAAGTGCTGACTATTATTTTGTTGGAGGAGTAAGTAAATATGCATTATGTCTTTGTAGTGTGTATTCAGCAGGTGCTTTTCCAATAAAAGGAAACATACAAATCACATTAATGTTTCCTTAGATACACGGGCCAAACAATTGGCTCTGTCTGTGGCTTTTCCCTTCCTTAGAGGGTCAATCAGTAATGGTAACAAATCACTGTGCTAATTGTAGAAAAGCAAGATGCAAGACAAATGCATCATGCATCATCTCTACTGTGTACGATTTAGATGGCTTAAGTGCTGCAAGACACCTAACATCAGACAGCTTTGAAGGGTCCAAAACTCCCATAAGCCATTTATATTTCCTACCTGTTTAGCTTTTCCCAAACTGTTCTGTGATAATTGTTCTGAAGGATTAATCAATGGTAAGTCACTGTTGATTGCTGCACTGGGTCCCAGAGGGAACCAAGTGACTGGAGCTGGAATTTCCTTTTGGGTGGTTTATTCATTTCTGTGCAGGGTAGGATGGACTGGGTACACAGAGCTATTGATCTTGTAATCTTTAATTGTTACTCGTGAAATGGTTGACTGGTTTTGTCTTACATCAGGCACGTTGATTCAGTAGCTTTTGTGGCAAAACACTGAAAAAAGGTGAGACAACACCACAGACTGGGAATATGTGGTAAATGATTAGCTGGAATTTCCCTCTGTACCAGAGGTGTGGTAAATTTCTGAGGTGGGTCACGATCAGGACTGACTCCTGATCCAGGATTTTTAGGTATCCTAATTAAAAACATTCTGAACATGGCTTGGTTTATAGTGTTGTTTAACACCAGCAGGCAACAGAGTGAATTTCCCTCTGTACTTCTTGGTGCATTTGTGTTTGCCTCCATCCTGTTCAGTCACTTCCTTTAAATGCGAAGGCTTGGAAATCTGGGGACATTTATGTCAAGGTGAAATTCCTTCCATATGGGGGTGTAAATTCAGTTGTCAGTGCCTGTTTTTAAACTGGCTTAAGACTGGCTTAAACCTAGATTTTTAGGTGACTGAAACTTATTTTAGCTAATTTGGGGTTTGTCTGTGGAGAATTGTGTGGGTGTTTCTGCAGGTGTTGTATCGAAAGTGGCCTTCTTATTAGAGAACTATAAATTAATCTCAAAAATTCAGAAAATATTATGGATTTGACCATAATATGAGTGTACCATATATTAATTAAGTGTTCTACTTTCCCTGGTATTTCACTTTTCTTCCTAATGCATTCTTCATTTTTAGTTTTAATATAAAATTGTCAAGTCTGGTTTATATTCCACAATACTATTTGCTCTTATCTGAATGGTTTTGTTGCTGGTAAGGCACTCTAGCATGCTAAAAAGCACAGGATGCTCACAGCAAATTTGCATGGCTGACACCACCTGCTTCCTTCCTCTTAAAATGATTTCTTAAAACATGGTATATTCTTTTATTAAGTCATCTAAATTTGCTAGTGCATCACTTCCCTGCATGACACCTTTTGTTTCCCAAGTTGTCAAACCTACTTTCTCCTCTCACAGTATCATTACTTCGATCCTTTTCATCCATCAAGTTTAATTTTGGAGAGTGTTTCTGTGTGTTTCTTGGAAAATACTTCATTTTTGAGAGAGAATAAAACAATGGTAAAAATAAACAGTTGAGAACAAAGTAAGGCTGTATGGAACCAAGACAGATCAGTAATGGAATAAATGTACACCAATGGGGATTTTGTTTGGGTTATTTCTGCACTAATGTTGTATTCCTACCTGTTACCTTCATTGCTTGTTTTACTCTTTTTTTTTTTTTAATATTTACTCTTGCCTGTTGTGTTTCCCAGCTCTGTGCCTGATTTCAGGGTTGCTTTGAGCATGAGGGTTGTTTGATACATAATTACCTGAAGGCTCTATAAAAGAAAAATACTCAAAAATGAGGGGTTTGAGATGTGATTTCTCTATGTGTATGAAATTGGATACATTCCTAGCACAGAGGGTGTTTTAGTCAGTATTTATATGGTTCAGAGAAGGAGTTTGTGTGTATCTTATCTGTGTAGAGTTTTTTTACAATGCTTTTGGATTTTGAGTGTCTAAAGTAAGTAGGAAACTATTAAAAAAAATATCTGGCAGCTCTGTCAATCTAAATCACGTTGTAGATAGAGCTTTCCCCAGACATTTCTCATTTACTAAGACAGCTAAGTTATGTAGCCACTTACCTTTCTGGCAACTCCCATCAACCGTACCCTAAACCAAATTTTGGGAGAGGCTGGGGATTAAAGTTTTCAATTGACTAAACTGTTCGATATGATTTGTAAAAGTAATCAAATATTACACATCAAACACAACAAGCACTTCTTAGCTTTTCACCAGACACTCCTCATTTACTTGGCGGGGTGCTCTCTGGAAACACAGGGGGTTTTGTTCTTCTTTATAGCTTTTTTTTTACCTGTGCTATTCTCTGAATTTACCTTGTTTTATGTGGTTCTGAGAGGCTTAGCCTTGCTCAGCACCGTGTAGCAGAACTAAGTTCAGAGACGGCTCACTGCCTCGTTTTGATTTCTTCTGGGGTTTCACTGTGCTCACATCTATTGCCTGTGCCAGGGGTTTTCTGTTGGGCTGCAGAAAGCTGGAGTGAATTAGGAGGAGAAAAATAATCTACCAGCAGTCTTGCAGTTTTTCCATCGACCTGAATTCATGAGGAAAGAAATTATTTTTTTCCTGGCTAAGCTCTGTACTTTTCTGCAGAGATAACTGAGAATCTGACTTGGACTTTCACTCCGAGTCTGTTGATGTAAACAGAAAGAGCTCCCTTGACTTATGTGGGATTTGGAGCAGGTGCTTAAAACTGGTGGTATGAGAGAAAAGACAATCACCAGACGCTTTGTGAACTTGGAGAAACAGCTGTAGTGAATTTATTTTGTACAGAATTTAGTTACCTGAAGCTATGGAGGCAGAGTTGAGATTGTGTTCTCCTCTTTGTTGTGCATCTGAATTATTGCAATGATTCTGCTTCAGAGGAGTTGAGGAGGGAATCAAGCCTTATGTGATTTCACAAGTATTGATCGTCACAATACTATTAATGATCTGGGTAAGTACCTGGAATATAAAACAGCCTCTGCTTGCTCTTGGGGATGCTTTTAAATTGTATGAGATGGAATCTGAAAATACATCCTTCCTAGTTGCTGAGGTGCACTTGACAATTAAATTCGAGTTTTGAAGGGTTCGTTACTTCATATTATTTTTTCTAAACCTAGATATTATCTTCAGTTTAGCACTGCTTCTTTGACAATATCAGTATGGTCCTTTTTCTGAGAAAAATTGAATACTCTGTAGCTGCCTACCACAGAATTGAATACAAAGACTTTGCATCTTTGTGAAAGGATCAAGTTCCTCAAACTCTAACAAAAAATTAAGAGGTGAGTTGAAAGAAAAAAACAAATAAGCAAAGTCCAAAGAAGAGAGACTAAGAAAAACAGTTTTATAATGTACTATCTATCATTTTGCTGAAATACTTCCTATCTATATCCAAGAGCTTTTTGGATAGGGATTTTTCTTTTGATACATTGTTATGGCTCCTTTGGGTATAACTGAAGAAATACACTTCTGCATTTCAGTTACAAACAAAAAATTCCCCACAACCCCCCCAAAAAACCAACCAACTAAACAAAAACACTCCACACAAACAACACCCCCTTCTCCAAAACTGCCATTTTTAGAGAACCCTGTTTGCATCCACGTACTTTGGAGTCTGTATTGTACCTAGATGGGAAGGTGTTGGAAGCTCTGTGCAAAACAATGAAGCTCCAACTGCTGCCCAAGTTTTTTTTTCCTGGTCGGGTTGTTGCTGATCATGTTCAGGAAGGCACAGGAGGCTGAAATATTTCCTAAGCAGCTCTAGAATTGAGCAGTATCTCTGTTGTGGCCCTGCTTACTCATGCCAGGAGCTGTCCAAGTTTCTGTGTTATAAGCAGAAGGAATTTCACTTCTTTTTATTTTTTTGACAAGTAATGACAAATTAGAGCAGGAGCATATTAAAAAAAAAAGGCAAATTCAACTAAAACAAAGATATTTATTTTAAAAGCTAGAATAATGTTTTAAACTCTGCTGCAGGACGCAGTGTGAAATATTGGAGAACTGGAGGAAGGGAGAAGCAGTTTCTTTTCCTGGTTGGCTGGGACAGGGACTCTCAAGCTTTGGATGCTGTGGGCACCAGGAGAGCAGTCACTGCCTGCTTTGGGACTCAACATTCTTGGCTTAAACCCCGATTTTCCCTCCTGAGATGAGCTTTCCCCAGATGTGTTCCCATGCAGGAGGGAGGCACAGCAGGATGCTGAGCAGGGAGGGAGGCACAGCAATAATGAAGACTTTAATTTTGTATTAGATTCATTTGCTCATCGGCCAAGAAAGAGCGAGCGCACACAATCAAAATCCATCCCATAAACATGTTTGAATTCATTAATAAGCACTCAATTTTTTAGAAGATAAAATTTTAATTAAAAATATTAATTTGCTTGGCAGCATGCTCGGGTGATTTCTTCTCTCCTTGGCTGATAAAATGGTTGCAGAGAGAAGACTGAGCTTAAGGTTTTCACAAACTGTTGTTAGTTTTAAATATATAAATTCCGTTTTTTCTAACAAAATGTATAATTTTTCTAGGCTAGGATGTTTTAGGGTAGAATTTGTACGAATAAGTTTTTGTAGAATTGAGTAGGAAGAGGAGTGGTTTTCAAATAAAATATGCACGTGGGAGATTTAATGAGGGGCCTCTTTTTATGGGAATGTTTGTTTGCCAAGAAGCTTAATATTTAAAGCCAGGCAAAAATTAAAGAAACAAACCCCAGATGTTTGCAAGCCCTGTCCTCTCTGCGGCATTGTTTATTCTCTGTATTCAGTCCAGATAATTTTCAAATTCCTAATTGTCTCCATAGGAAATGTTCACAACAGAAACGGGGTGAATTTCTGATAGTTTGGTTTTGCCTAGGATTTGTCGATGCTGTTTCTGGGCATTTCTGGGGTGGCTGAAGGCATCAGTCTGTGCCTTTGTCTTTGTTGTTTGTACAAAGGCTTCCATTAAGCAGAGCACTTGTTACTAAATGTATTAATGCATACATAATTCTAATGTTCTTTTTTTTTTTTTGTGATGAGTGTTGCAGTTTGACAAGCTCCCAGGTGTATCCCTTCTCACTTCCATGACACATGGATTGTTCTGGAATGCCTGGATGTTGGTTAGTTTGGGGGTTTGATTGTGGGTGTTTTGTTTAGGTCTGATTTTGGTTTAGTTTTCATGGAGTTGTTTGTTTGCTTTGTTTGATGTTTTTTTCTGGTTGTTTTTGTTCAGGCTTTTTGTTGTCTTTGCTTTTTGATATTCTGTTAGAGAGTAGAATACAAAAGCCACCAAACCATGGAGAGAACAGCAATTTTCTGCAGCAGGAAGGGGCAAAATAGGTGCATGACTCTGCTTAGACAAAATAGGAAATTTGGATTTCCCTTTCTCTTCCTCACTCCAGCCTTGATAGTCCTCTTTTAATTACACAGGTTTTGTTCAAGGCATTGTAGAGTTGCTTAATTGCTAAAACCTGATTCTATTTTAAGACAAACCTTTGAGCTACTGCTGAGATACTTATCAGGACTAGAACCTTAATGTTTTAGGGCCTGCATACCGAAGTATTTCTCAATGCATTTATGTACATATCTGTGTGCCTGCTCCAGCTTTTCCCTTCAGTCTAGAGAGAACTGTACCTGAGCATCTACAGGCAGAGTGCCTGTGTTGATACATTCCTGTAAGTGACTACACAATATAGGAAATTTTAGACATTCTTTTTTTAATAAGCATTGTGGCTTATAAGTGTGAGTTTCATAACTGGACACACAGCCTTTTCGTCACATCTGTTAGCAACTCAGAGCAATGTATCCTTATTTAATGCCAGCACTGATTTCTTCAGGCACCTTGGCACTCTGGTGATGGAGAAACCTGATGGCACGTGAACTGTGCACTCCTGTCTCAGGTTCACTGTGCTGTTATTTTGGGTTTATACAATTAGGATACACAATGTGTACTCACTTTATGAATGTGCTGTCTGTAAATGCATTTTCCTCTACTGGAGTAGAAGCCAAATCTGGGCATCTGTGCCTGTGCTGATTCACACCCTCACAGGCAGTTTAAATTCGTTACCCAGCCCGGGAGATGGAAGCTGAGATTCTTTTTTTCCTCACCTCTGGATACTCATCTTTTAGTGGATTGTGGCCTCGTGTTAAGTGATTGACTCCCAGTCTTATGTGGCCATAAATCCAGTTGTGATGAATTCCACTGCAAAAAGGTGAATCAGTGTTAGATTGGTTTAATGGTTGCTATTCCCGAAGTTGCTTTGTAATCTCTTCCTTTTGGCTGGCTTGGATGTGAGTTCTTCATTAGAAGTTAGACTGTTACATGTAATTTTCTGCCAGTTTTTAATGCGAGAAGATATGCATGTCTTCAGAGGGTGATGAGAAAGCTGGAGTGAATAGAGTAGGAGCACAGAGAGTGTGCCCCTAGGTGAATTCATGGTGTCTCACTGCATCTGCCTTGAGGGAAGATGCTCTTGTCTTTATATATAAATTAATTCTAAAACTTCTAGCTTGCTAGTTTCATCGAAGTAAAATTCATAATCCAGCAAAGAAAAGCTGAGTGCAAATCCTTGTTTGATCAACATTGTCAGTTTATTGATATTATTATTATTGTTATTTTTAGTTGGTACCTCTCTGGAGAATGAAGCTGTGTCCTAAAGAGTCAAACTTTCCATTGGTTTTCAGAGACAAGAGACCATATTTAGTTACAGTGCTGTGTGATGCTAAAAGAAAAAAAAAGAATCCCTAAAACATCTTTATTAATTGTATATTTATGTTTCAAAGTTTTCACTTTTGCTCCATTTAAAAAATAGATGTTCTTCCATCTACAGCAAAGCTTAACACTGTAAGAGGAAATTTTAACCTTATTTGCTGGTGTATAATCTCCAGTAGTGGTGTTATAGGCCAACAAATACCAACAGCTTCGTCTTATGTTTTTCTGGAGAGGTGGAGGCTGTCCATGCACATCCTTCCTCTCTCTGATAATCCAGTTTTCTATTGTTTTGGGTATGCTGATTAAAAGCCTTTTGATAAAATTATTTTAATAGCTATGTTCAAGATGTATTTTTAAAAACAGATCTAAGAAAATTTTATAGACTAGAATTTGGGCTGAGGTTCCACCCTGCCATGGTTAGAGTAGAAAACCATCAGTATTCCTGCTGTTCACCTCATTATCCAACAGTGACCCATTACTGCTTTAACAAATTCAGCCTCTGGATGTGGATGTTTAATTAGCATGACTGGTGCCTGATTTTGAAACCCGTGTTTGCTGGAAGCACGTGCACCCTTTCTGTAAGAACCTGCCAGTGAAATCCCCTGCAGCTGTGTGAATCTGGGGTTTTAAATGTGCGAAAAATCTTGGCATCAAGTTTACATCTGTTTCATGAAGTCGTGGGTACACACAGGAATGGCATGTGCTGCTGCTCTTAGCAGAAGCTTCCCTGTCCTCTTGGTGGCCACAAACTAACAGTGAGGAAATCCCCGAGTGTGAACCTGAGGAAGCAAATTATTGCAGTAGTTTTTCAATTGGGTTTTTCAAAGAAGCATGCTGCTTTTGTCAGGAAGTCATGAGTCTGTGGGTAGATGCAGAGATGGGGCTTTTCTAGACAACAGCTTTAAACGAAGTGAGGTGCATATTAATTCACTGACATTTCAGCCTTGCTCCATAACTGGAAATGTTAACTACTCTTTTGTGTGCACCATTTCCAAACCACAGCGTGTCCCTCTGCAGCTGAACTCTTTTCAAAAGGCTTTGTTCCTCTTGCTTTCCATGTGTCGAAGTTCTTGTGCTCCAAACAACCGATATTTCATTTCTCTATTGGCTGGATTAATTGCTTTCAGAATGGACTGTGCTCCTCTGATTGCCACAACATCAGCGAGTCCTTGCCAAATTAATTTTCTGTTTGTAGATGGTCCATTAACTACAGTAGAAAGCCTCAGTCCCCCAGGCAGAAATGCAAGCAGCACATCAACTCCTGTTTTTCTGTGTTGGAACAAGCAAACAGAGAATAAATACATCTGCCATCAGGTTGAATCCAGGCAGTTTTCCAGTTTGTCTCAAAATGATCAACAGACTGAAAACACTTTGCTTGCTTCTGTTGGCCTTTTGAATTCACCTATTTAAAGCAGATAATGGCAAATGCATTTTACATAGCATCAAATGGAACAACATTGCTGCTATCCTTGCCCCCAAATAAAAAAAAATCTTTATTCCTGAGAATAAAGGAAGGCCAGGTGAAGGGATGTAATTATTTACTAAAGCACCTTCTGTGAAAAAACTGCCACTCCCTGGAGCTGAGCTCTCATTATCATCCAGCAGAGACGGTGGTGTTTGTTGAAATCATGTAAAGTGTTTTTAAGACTTAAATAGTTTTCACTTTCAGCAGCAAAGGTAATTTACATGACTCCTTCATCTTCTGCCTGCTCATGGGCCAACACAATAGCTGGTGGTCTATGCTAATCTATTCAAATACTGGAATAAATTTGTGAGCGGAAAACGTAATGTAACCTCTTCGTATTTCTAAACCTGTTTTACCATCTACTTCACTTTCTTTCACAATCTCTAATCTCTGCCAAGGTTAGACGTGGCAGCAGCTAATGCTAGAGCAGCTCAGCAGCTGCTGCAGATTTTAAGCCTTGCAAGATATCTTTCTCAGTGAGGCTGCTGCTGCTTTTTTACATCTATTAGTGCAATTTATTCAGTTTGATCCTGTAAAGAAAGGTGGTCTCAAACAGTATGTAACAGCTTTTTCTTACAGCCTGAGAAGGGTAAACAGTTTCCTAGCAATGTTTTTGTGTCGTGACCTAGCTCTAGCTGGAGAGGTTAAAACAGAGGCAACCTGTGGCTGGCAACACCTTCATGAAAATTTAGAACGCAGCTTTTTTCCCCACCAAGACTGAAACCTTGCTCACCTCTTAAACAAAAGTACCTCTAATACAGTGTAACAGGACCTCAGCAACTGTGTGGGACAAGCAGGAGAAGAGAGGCCGGAACAGAGCCTGAGCTGCTGCACAGATTTGCCAGGAAGTTGACCCACTGCTGAATAGCAGAGATTTGCTGGGCTGTATTTTCCTGACCACACGTGCACAAAGTCCTAGGAAAGGGACTATGGAATTAGAAATGAAATTTTCCAGTTTCCACACCTGCGAGACGTAAAAGAAATAAAACAGAAATGAAAATCCCCCTGGCATTTCCTGAGGTACGTGTTAAGTGGTGAGATCAGTGAGTGGAACACACAACCCAGCTGGGTTGGCTTCTGCCATCCTCATTCCTGCCTGACTGCAGCCATTTCCTGGGCCATCCATATGGGCTATTTCTCCTATCAGAGCCCAGCTGAAAAGATCACTTGGAAGCAAAGTTGCAGTATTATCAATTACTGTCCTTATATTTAAATGCTAGATGAATTAGAATTACTTTGACTGTGGAGAGGAGAAAGAGAAAACAATTGAAGTCTCAGGTAGGTAGGGAGGCAAAGCCTTTCAAATATTATCAGTAGTTTTTGAGTGTTTTTTTGCTGGCTCCAAGCATGTCCAAAATGGGGGATAGATGGAGCATGCAAGGTGAATGATCAGACTGTAATTTGCTGTTTGCTTGGTCTGAAGTGGCAGGGCTGGGCAGGGCTGGGCAGGTGTGCTGGTACAATTGTTCTCTAGTGCTTCAGACAGAGTGCACACACCTGGCACAGCCAATGTGTGTGTGTAGCACATCTGGCCAGCTGTTCCAGGTGTGCAAATTGCACCTCCTATTGCATCTGGGGGTTCTGCATGTGTGGGAATGCTTTACAAGTTTCTGGAGCAGTCACTTAGTGAGGACCAAGTTGGCAAGTGGTAAAGGACAATATAAAGGTAAATCTTGGTATAGTTCTTTTGTACCCACTGTTTTTGGTATGGATTTTGGTCGGCTTTGTGGTTAGTGGAAAGGACATCTTTCCACTGTCCTGGCCTTGTTTATGATTGAGACTGTGATGCAGTAACTTTTTTAATGTTTACTGGGATTGGAGCACCCTTCAAATGTGGGGCTGGAAGTGAGTGTGCCTGGCAAGTCCACTGGGAACAATGTTCTCTTACCAGGATTAATATTAATGCTAAAAATTTGCAAGCAGGACAAGATGATCGTTTGGTATTTTGCCTCTTTAAACATCTACAATTGTAAGAAAATATTGCTGAAAAAAAAAGCAGACTTAGTGATACAACTTGGTGTAAGATTTTAATGCATTAGCTTTATGTTAATGAAAGTCTAATTGAACTTCTGTTGAATTGTTCCATGAGGAAATAGTGGTCATTAATTTTTTTTGTGTATGACAGAGGCTCAAGACAGTGAAATCCCTGATTTAACAGAGTCATTGAAAAATCACAGTTTGAACAGACCTTCAGCCTTTTAGTTGGCTGCCTGTGGCCTTGAGAACACTGGGTCATTGTTCTGGAGGAAGGTGCAGTACAGAGGGGTTGCGGTACAGCAGACTTGTTTAATACAAAACAGTGATGTGGATAGAAGAGCGTGGTAAAATTCTAAAATAGTGCCAGAAAGGAATATAAGAGACAGGGTGAATGTTACTGCTGGATTACCTCAGTGAGGTCTTTTACAGCCAGTTTTATCTGGTTTTCATTGCTGACCTTAAACCATAAAACCAGCTTATGCTAATCAAAATGTCCGTTTAAAGTCCAGAGGGAAAAATCACTATAGAACAGGATTCAAATATTGTGCAAGGAAAATCTGAATGATCTGGATGGGAGGAGCAGGAAGAGGAGAAATTCACAAGTATGGAGCTGGAGTTCATAAACCCAGTTAGGGGGACCATCTCTAAATTTCTTAAATTTCTCATCAGCTGGAGGTGACTGAGGAGGGCAGAGTAAAGACAATTTGTGTAGGGGCTGTGACAAGCCATAGCTGGAGTGGAATGTAAAATCCTTGTGTTTTCCAAGAAGAAGATCAGACTGGAATGAGTACAGAGAAAACCAGATCGTTGCCCTGTGACCATTAGTGCTCAATAAGAATTATTTTTTAAAACACAGGAATATTCTTTTTAACTTTATCAGTAAGCAACAAAGTTAGTGCATCCAATACATTTATATAGTGCCTAAGCTGTTTGTCTTCATTATTCATTAAAAGATTTTAGGTTTTCTGAACATGTTTTTTCCTGCAGGTGCAATGTTACTATAATAAATTACCATTTGAATGAATATTTATAATACAACTGTGCCCTCAGTGCTGCAACATATTATATTAGTCATGCTGATTCTCAGAGCTTCTATGTGTATTTTACTAATACACAATGGTGTTATACTTTGTCTTACATTAACAGTTCAAGGTAAATGAAGCTGTTTATTCTTTGATGGGAAAACAGCCCTCCTCTCTTGTGATTCAGAGGCATTAAGGGTGCAGTCTTCTAGACTAATAAATAGAAATAAGCCTTTTTTTTCAGCTGTTCTGAATTGTTAGTCAATATTTCAGTATTTCACTTTATATTGCACGTGCTGTTTGCAGCAGGATCCAGTGCACAGTGGTGCATCCAGGACTGGCCCCAGCTGCCTTCCAGCCTGTTGCACGTGCTGGGAATCTTCAGGTAGATTTCTGCCCCATTTTTGGTAGGTTTAGAGGCTTGAGTAACTGTAGAGGCACAGCTTTTCTCTGTGTGGCACAAGTAATGCCCATAATTGTAAATGCCTGCACAGAAATTAAGGCATGATGGAGAAGAGCCATTGTGACCAAAAAAAACCTGAGAGGATGAGAGCCCCTGGATAAGGGGCACTGCTTTTATTTCATTTAAAGGGCTCTTTTCAGGTGACAGTGGTGGCCTGTGGCTCACTGTGCTGTCAGAACCAGCCTGTGGCTGAGCTTTCTAATCAAATCCTTGATTATCTCACTGTGAGAGCACAGTGCATGTCTAAGGAGTCAGGCAGGAAGGTTTCTTTTTAACATGTGTTTGTTGTATCTCTACTTGGTTTATTTTTCTCGTGCTTTGTTATACCTGTGTTCAATACTGAGCTGAGTGATTCCAAAATTCTGAATTCTCTTCTGGGCGGGGGAGGGCCTGTGAAATGCTGATGCCCTGAATTAATTAAGAATTAAATAATTAATAAAATGTTAATTAAGAATGAATATTTATCTGAATTCTGCAAACAACTTTCTTAGATTCAAATAATAATAATAATAAATAATAATAATAAATAATATTATCAAGGAAAGAACAAAAAGTTAATCAATGTTGTGTTTACCTGTGTCATCCATAAAGTACATTATATTTGAAGCACTTCACTGTCATAGGTAGAACCACAGATAAACCATTTCAGATGCTGGAAGGATAATTTCCCAGCTGCATTTTGTGCTCTTTAACAAAAAAGTATCAAAATCACCATGTGGTCTAGTAATGTGATGCCTCTAAAAATAAAAGCACACATTTAATACTTTCCCGTATTGGAGTTTGAAACTAAAGATTAAAACAAAATATATATACTGCATGTAACTACCTGCCTGTGTCCAGAGGTAGATTATTGGAAAAGATAAAATAGTGCAGTTAAATTTTATAAAAGCAGATGGCTTGAGATTAGGGCACAAACAATAATCATGAGTCAAGGAAGATGTAATATTTAGCAATATTTAGGAAGATCATGTTTATACTTGGATTCTCAGCATTAAAGGTACCACATACTTTTGGATCCAAACCATACTCACATCAGTAGGCTGATTCCAGAACGTTTATTTTTTTTTGCTCTGTCCTTGTAAGCAAAGAATATGAGGATGAGAAACACGAAGGTATCAGTGTGGGTGCCCCAGTGCCTGTCTGCATTTTACCTCGTTACTCGGTGATCCCGTGTAGCTGCACTGAATGATGGCTCTAAATGTTCACAATTAGCATCACAGGTGGAGGGAAATCTGCCATAAATAATCTCCTAACAATATCAGAGCCTGCAATTTTCCAGCCATAAACAGAATTGCTCCCATTTGGTGTGTGCTGTGATGAAGAGGAGCAGGAGACAAGCTTTCAGGAGTTCAGATGTTGCCTCCCACTCACGGAGCGCAGTGGGGATGATGGATCACCCCCGATGCCATTAGCTCTGCCTGAAGTAGCAAGCTAATGCAAGGTAAATAAGAGGGCCTGGGCTTGGTCCAGAAATGGACCAAAAGGCATAAGGCAGCACTGAGGAATTTCTGCTGAAGGCTGCGCTCCACAGAATGCGGGGATGGAGCGCCACGTCCCCGAACATGCCTGTCAGATGGTCAGGTGTGTTTCCTTAATAACCCAGAAATATCCTTATGTAATTAACAAAGCACTCAAATGGGGCTGTGGTTACCCAGAGAAGTGAAATCTTTATTTCTTCTTTGCCTCATCGTTGCTCCCCAGCGCTCCTGGCGTTTCAGAAGCCGTGGGGTCAGTAATCAGCGTGTATTATGTCTAAATGGGATCTTTAGGGCCACCAGCTATTAAGTCTGTAATGCTTTCTTATGTTCTCAGCCTTTTGTATGAGCTTGGCACTACAGACCCCAGATTCTTCCGAGGCATCCTGTAAAATGCCTGTCTGCGATTGCTCCCCTGAAGCTGGGGGCACTGATTATCCAGTAAGGGTGAATTCTTTTCCAGTGCTCAGAGCCCTTTATGATTAAATGTGTGGCATGTAATAAAAGCAGGGACTTGGGCCTGCCTTCAGATTCCTTTCTGATAAAAGTTCAAGCATCCAGTTCAGAAGCATGCCCTGGTCTAGATGCTTTTAAAACACAAAAGAAACACGATTCCTCATGAGGCACATTTTTACATTATGTCACTTTTTGACACATCTGTGTCAAAACCAGGCCTTTTGAAATGTCTGTGTTTTATTTCAGACTGTTTTCGTGTTGTTCCTTGTGTCGTGTCTTAGCTGCTTTGATTCGTTGTGTTTTGTTTCCATTGCATTTAAGCTGGAATATTTGTACTGTACGACCTTCCCATGTCATTTTTGACCAAATTATTGTTACATTTATTCCTTCTTTCATTCTTTTTTCTTGACTGGTATTTTTTCATCTGCTTTTTTTTCTTGTTCTTTGACACTGATCTTTTTATCTTGCCCTCTCCTCCTCCTTTCCCCCACATTGATTTCTGTCTTCCTTCTTCTGTTGCCCTTTATGCAATGTATCAGACACACACGTGTGCATGTGCTCCTGTTGCTTATTCCATTTCATCTGCTAGATCATCAGAGAGTAATTAACAAGAGGCCAAAGAGCCTGGCAATTCAAAGAACAAAAGCATGGACAGACTGTTAAGCAAAACCTCTTGCAATAATTTGGAAGATGAATAAGATGTCTTAGTTTGAGTCTAAAATTTCAAAAAAATACTTGTGTGGTAGTAACATGCTTCTGAAATGAAACTTTCTTCACCCCCATAGCTTCTACTATGGGTATCTCCCAAGGAAAACCACCAATTCCATTGATTAGGCATTGCCATCTAATTAATTTTGCTCCTTTCCTGTGCTCAGTTTTGTCCTCTTCGGAGTGGCACTTCATCCTTCATAACGCTGCTCTAAGCATTTCTGAGAGATGGAGAAGAGTTATAAATAACAATCCATAAACCTTTCACCAGGGAGCCTAAGCATACATCATAAACAGCGTGGTAATTCAGCTTTCAGGGAAGATACTAAATTGTGTAATCACTATTAAAGACTGTGCACTCAATAAGTAAATGGCTTCAAGTTTATGGGAGGAAATATCTCATGAAGATGTGGGTAGAGCTCTCCTCTCAGTAGGGAGCTCAAGCATATGCACAAAGCACATGCTTTTATTTTTTATCTCTATATCTTTCATAACTAAATGTCAAATCACAGAGGTACTGCTTACTTTTAAGATTAGGACTAAAATAGGCTACAGTGTGTACTTTTATGCTATTATAACAAGGAGATTCAAAATCGGTTGTAAAGTTAATTTTAATGCCGTAGTATTCAAACACAGCTGGTGTTCCTGTACTCAGCCATTTCGATGAATGGATTTCACTCTTCTTCAGTAATAAGCCTTTTAATGTGCTGGGATTTTAGAATTGGGAAGCACATAGAAAGAAAATCAATTTACATTAGCATTCCAGGCTTTTCTGGGGTCTCTTTTGGCACACCAAACAACTCCTACTGATCCTGCACTAACAGCCATCCTGTGGAATGGGATTTCCCGAGTCCCCAGCGTGGCTGGTGAGGAGGTGACTGCGTGGATTTACACACAGTGAGGGGCTGCTGCTCCACCTTGCTCCTTCCACTCCTGCAGCTGCAGTCTCCTCCTTTCTCTCCCTTTTTTTTCCATCTCTCAGGCAGGTTGCTTTTGGTTTTAATGCTGCTGCTTTCAATTCTTTGTGTTTGCCCACGTGGAACGTGTGGGGGCAACCCTCTGAAGTCCATCTGAGCTGGTGTGAAGCTCACTTAAATAAATTCAAATATCCCACTGGAGTTTTTACCACCCCATACAGCCCTTTCTTTGCATGCTGCTTCATTCAGACTAACAAACTGCCTTTGTGGAGTGAGAGGAAGGGAAAAGTTAAGTCCTGAGGAAAAGAAAAAGAGAATTAATAAGCAAATTAATAAGCAAAATTAATGCATTAATGGGAATTAGTCATCAAACATGACTATGATATTTCTCAAATAGAGGAAGGTGACAAAGATTAAACATGTGATCCAAACTTTTACATCAGCATATTTAGATTGTGCCTTCTGTCACGGTGCTTTTTGCTCATCAGTCATTCCAGGTGTTTTCTCTGTTTTGTTGGGTTTTTATTTTTGTGAGTTTGTTGGTTTGTTTCTGTTGGTTATTAGTGTGATGCATGCCAAATTACGACTTCCTGCAAAAGGGAGCACACAGAGAAGTTAAAAACTTCACTCTCATTAGCTGGATGTGAGAGAACAGGCCTCAGAGGCCAGGATGCTTTGGGCCTTTTTCACAGCTTTCCTGCTTGTGGGAAGGTGGGAGCAGTGGTTTGCACGATACAGCTTTTTTCTCCTTCCCCACCACTTCAGTGATGCTCACTTATCCCTGGAATTAGCCTTCCTCTTCCAGCCCTGTGCTCTCCCTTGCTGACACAGCCAGCTGTCTGTAATTCCCATGCCAATAACATATGCTGGGGTTTTCTGTGGTTAAGTCTGCCCTAGAATTAAGGTGATAAAGTCCAGCTCCCTGTCTTGGTAGTGATGGGGAGGGGCATTCTCGAACATGCTTGACCACCTCAGTAAACAAGACCACAGCACATTTCTGGACATTCTTAAATTTTAGTGCTTCCAGATTGAAACAACTGCCAGAGATAAGTGAAAGGAGCAGGAGTGGTTTTGGGTTGATAAGGACTGAGGTACCTTGAAAAAGTTGGGATGAAGTCAAAAAAACTAACTGCAAAAAGCATGGGAATGGAATGGAATTGAATAGAATGGAAATGAACATCAAAACCAGAACTGGAAATGTGGCTGTAGCCAAGCATAAAGCAATCTTCTCTTGAAGACTGTGGTTCTGTTTATTACCAAATGTAGATAAAGACTTGGTTGCTTTTCTGGTAAGATAATGTAAAATTGTTTCAGTGTGTTCAGTATACTTAAAATGTCTCAGACAATTCACTGTCTTTCTTTAAGAGTATAAGAGAAAAATTTGCTGTCAACAGTATTAATTTTTGCTCAGTTCATCTGTCTTCAGGTAGGTGCTTTACATGCTCAGTCTGCCCCCTTGTTCAGTGTTTCAGCAGAGGGGTCTGTTTGTCAGGTGTTAGTGCCAAAGCAAACCTGTGCTTTAGACCATACACCATTGTCAGACTTGCTGAGGGTAATTTGTGTTAACACGGTGCTTTCCACGTGCTGTCTTTGACCAGATCTGGTGTATTTTCTGTGTCTGCAGCCCTCACAGGAACAGGACAGGTACAGCTCTCTGCCCTGCTGATTCTGTGCTTGGGGCAGCACTTCTGGCCTGTTGATCTGCTGGGTGTATCTCCATTTTTATGATAGCATTGGCTGTAGTTGACAGAAAGGAGAGGGAATGCAGATTCTTGCTGTCTCCCCAGCTTGTCTTTTCCCACTGCAGTGCAGTATTTGGAGTGATTGATCCATGCAGAGCACTGCTGATAGGCTGCAGCCAGTTCATTTGGTGTTTCCTCATGGGTTTGATTGGCAGGGTAGGGAAGTCCTGGCTGCCCAGGGGCTAACAGAAGGAGGAAGCAACTCTACATGCAGATGAATAAATTCAAATGTCCCTTTTCCTATGCTCTGTTACATTTTTCTCTTGCCCTCCCACCTTTGGAATGTCACTCGGTGCATAAAAAACCCAAACAAAATAAAAACGGAGTGCCTGAAAGGCATTAGGTTTGTGTGTGTGATAGAAGACATGCATGGATATTTTCTTTAATAATGATTTTAAGAAGTTGCACGTGCCTTGGGCTGTGTTTATCTTTCCCACCAGCTGTTTCCTGGCAGAACTGTGTGTGTGTGGGTGCCCCCAGCTCCCTGTGGGTGTGGGGCACGTGAGCTGTGCACTGTTCCCACAGGGCACCCTGGGCTCATGGAGCCACATGGAGGAAAATCCCACCCTTGCCATGAACAACCCAACATTTAGTACCACAAGTCTCCATCCCTGCTGCCTTTCAGAAGCCACAAAACCAGTAGGACTCAAGGAATAAGGAAATCTATTCATTGCAATCCTATATATTTTGGGAAATGCAGTCCATAAACCTAATTTTGCAATATTTTATCGCAAACAGTGATGGGCAAACTAATTAATCTCCACAAGGATGATTGGGGGGCTCCTGAGATATATATATTCTTGCCACATGCTGTTGCCTAGGGATGATGTTCAGGGTCTGTTTCGCTGAAGAGATACAGCGATGGGTATTTTGGGGCATCAGCCTATGTCTGGCTTTGGTTTTTATGGAATTATTTATCAGTGAAACTAGAATACTGGTGTAAGAGGTATAGGCCTGACTTTTCTGGTTATACTTTTTTTTTACAAAACAAATAACTTGAGGGAAATATAATAAATATGTCCTTTTCCAAAAGTTTACATTGAAAGATTATTCTACTTTGCGTTCAGTATGTTGTTGTGTCTTTATCAAAATGCAATTAAATCAGCATTTAGCCATCTATGGATTAATGAACTAAATGAGTAAAACTATATGGACTGTATTAATTATTTACCTTTGCTATTTATTTCTGTGGTATTTAATAACATCTACAACATAATGCCCAGTGGTGAAATGAGGAGTATTGCTGTAAAGCTTTTCCTCTCTCTTCTGACCACTGAGAGTTTAGACCTTTTCATTACTGTGTCATGGGATGTGTGTTCACATCAAATATTGCAAATAATCATGATAGCTATAATTATCCTTTTTGGTTTTTTCTGGATTTTTGTGGTTTGAGGGGTTTTGCGTCAATTGAAAGGAGAATTATTTCCACTGTCTCGGTTACATAGATTTGCAGCTGAATATTGGTGAGAAAAATGATAAAATTAATGAAGAAGAACAGTATGTGTAAGGTTCAAAATTTCACCCAGGGCACAGAGAAGGAAAAGGCAGTGAGGGTGCTTGATCTGAAAGCTGTAGAAATGACAAACATTGGATCAAACACAGCATGACAATCTTAGCATGTTTCTCTCATCTAAGGTAATAATCCTTGCTGGTCTGGATCATGTTTAACAAGTGTGTGGGGAGGATAAAACCTGGAGCAGTCCTGGGTGGTTCAGAGACTGAACATCAGGACATTCATGCTGCAGACAGAGGCAAAGTTTACAGCTGAAAAAACCCTCTGAAGTTAATTCTAGTCAGTATGACAGTTGCTGCTTGCATTTTGGACTTGAAAGAATGGTTCTGTACCCAGCAATCTGTTGTTTTTAACTACTCTGTTGAGCCTAATAGATTTTTAATGCTCCTTTTAAACCTTAAACCTCTGAAGTTAAGCAACTGTAATGCTTTGCTATTAAAGGCAGTTTTACATAAAATATTTTCTACCTCTGTAACACAGAATTAAGGAACGCCTTACAACCAAAAGGATTTGAAGATATGTGGGAAAGTATTTTGAAGTCTAATAAATGCCTGTAATTTCTTGCACTTACAGTTTTTTACACAGCTGTAAGAAGTAGAAGTGAGAGGTCATGAGCTTTCTGTCACATAAAGCTGGTGACTGTGACTTGGGGAAGAAAATGCAGAATAATAATAATAATAATTAGTTTGTCACCTAATATGCTATATTTGAATTGTTCAAGATGGTAGGATGATTCATGTACTCATTAAAAGACATTCTAAAAGTAGGTGAAAGGGCAAATGATTTCTGTAAATGGGAATTAATGCACAAAAAAAAGACTGATGTAGCGGAATTTAACTGTCTCTTATGCCTTGAAAATTTACTCTATAACTTGTGATAGTTCTTTTAAATCACTGAACTTTTAAAATAGTAGTAAAATATGATATTTTGATCTACTTTANGATATATCACCATTTGTCTTTGGGTATTAAAGCCTCGAGTAACTTTCAGGTGGGGGCTGGTAAGGAGCCATAAATACCTTTATACTCCTTTTCTCTAAAGGTTGACATTTATATTAGTAAGAACATAACCTGCAATTCCATAGGCATTCATAGCTGTGGTGTTGGAAGACACGTGCCAGTCTAGTCCTGTCCTGCCTGGCAGGGTTTTCTCTGCTGTGAATGTGCATAATTAGATACATGAGATCTGCTCAATAAGGCTAAGTGTAATAATGAGTTATCAGTCTTTTTAGCACCTATCACTATTATTGTTAAAAGGTACCTTTAGTGTTTTGTGCAATGAATAGATGTGGTCTTAGTTCCTGGAAAAGTTATTAAGACTTAAAAAGAAAAAATCATCCAAGATCAGTGGCTGCACTATTATTCTTTCTCTAGGTACTCCACTTAATTAACTTTCACCTGAGTTTCCAACATTTGTAGTTTGGCTCTGAATTAGGTCTTTGTATTATTTTTGTGCGTTGCAAATCTGGCATGACCCACTCACCCTTCACAGATCTCTCCAGATGTTGCTTTTTAGTGCTTTGGAGAAACCACTGAACAACTCTGCACTCTCTTTTTGTTCAAGTTGTCCTGCCCTATTTCATGGGGGTGCTCTAGAAGCTTCTTTATGTGTGATGGAGCAGCAGGACCACAAGGCCTGTGGTGGATGAAGGCAGGCTGACTGGGCAGGACTGAGCATGTGGGGAAGCATTTGCTGCAGGTCAGTTATCTCTGTGTAACCAAGCAGTATGGAAGCTGACAGTCCACTGTTGGGGAGTCTGTTGGGAAACATAGGATGGGCCAAGAGGAACAGAGCCTGAAGAGGGAAAAAAGATGAAAAAGTCTCTAATGGGAAGGTTTGAAGCCTAAAGCTGCTCAAACCAAGTCACCCTGTCAATACACAGAATGGCATTTTGTGAGGTGGGAGAGGGGTTTCTTCTGCACAAAGAAAGGCATGTGGCAAAATGTATTCTCAGCTTAGGAGGAATGGGAGGAAAACTCTGGTGTACCACTTGATTATAGAAAGCAAGGCTTATGGGAAGAGTTTGAAGAAGGGCACTGAAGGAGAAACACTGTGCATGCTCTCAAAAAATATAAATACCCATAGAGGGTAGAAATAGAGGCTATTTTTACTTCCTGTGGTAGAATGGCTTTATTGAAGAATATCAGTAAGATTTTGAGGAGAATATTGAGTAGATGATTCAGAAGTGAATAGCCAAAAATGAACTATTGTCCCAGACCTTGAGGACAGAAACCGTGTTTCTCTTTGGACTATAGCACAAGGTGATTTAAAAAAAGGTAATGGACAGATTTCAGTTTCTGTGTTGCTGGAAAATAATAGAAAAAGATGCAGTTGTTTATACTGATGAAGCTTCCAAGATGCAAACAAAAATAACACCATAAATAAGATCTGCTAAATGTTAAAACTATAGCAGAAGAAAATTCTAGAACTGCAGTATGGAAAATCCGCATCAGGTCAGGTGAAATGGACATGTGACTTTACACCCCAAACCAACCCAGAAAGTCTTCTGCTGTACTCACAGATGTATCACAATCTGCTGTGGTGCATTGAGAGAAAGAGAAAGATATATTACATGCTGTATAGCACTCATTTCAGAAAAAGCATCCCTTTCTGTGTCTGGTAAAGAGGAAACGTGGCAATTGTGCAATCTCTTGAGAAACTGCTGTCTTGTTTGTAAGGCAAGCCTTCTATTATAGATGCACTTCTAAAATAAGAAGGTACTGCGAAGAAAAAGAATTCAAAATGTATGAGGTTAGATTTGTTCTTGTCAAACATATGGTGTGTAAGTAGAAACACGACAAGCAAGAGTACTGATGCTTCTGACTGTCCAGGAACTTCCCCTTAGGGCACAAACACAGCACTGTGTCATATCTGGAGGGAATCCCTCTCAGATTCCTGTGGGGAGCGGTGATGTATGCCAGGCTGTAGAGCCTGACCATGTGTTTGCTGTCAGCCCTGTGTGTGCTGTGTCAACACCCTGTCCCAGGAGAAGGATGACGGGGAGGACTGCTCCTCTGCCATGGTCTGGCTGTGCCAAGTCAGGCTTCACAGAGCCTTGGGCTGGGAGAGGGGCAGCATGTTAACTTGGAGAGAGCTGGACACAGAGGGAAGGGAGATCAAGGCAGGAGGGTCAGAGGATGATGTTGTGCTAGCCAGCCTCAGAAGTGAAGACAATATGTCCTGTACACCCACAGAAATAACTTCTCAGTCTCCTAAGCTCAGGCAGTCTGGAAGTTACTAGAGTACAAAGGAAAAGCTGAGGAAAAAGTCCTACCCTTCATAGGCACAGTGGGTGGAAGATCTTTGGTTTTGAGCCGTGTTCTGTTTTCCCCTGAGAGAAACAATTTTTGTCTGTGTGCAGTTACACGCTGCAGTTGGCTATTTTTGTGCTCAATAAAAACCTTGCTGTAGCAACTGCAAGCAGGAGTTGCCTCAGACAAAGAGCTGGCAGGGAGTCACCCCCTTCCACAGCAAATGCATGGCTGAGGGTCAGCTACTGTCTTTCCCTCTGCTGCTGGACTTGGAGTTTGCTAGATTGGAAACCAATATAAACACTAGCTTGGAAACCAACTGGGTTTATTACTTTGGTTATTCCTGCAGAGTTCAAGTTTCACCTTATGTCTTCGTTTTGGGAAGCCAAAACTTTACAAAATGGCTGCTTGAGGGTTACGGGCAGGTCGCTTCAGAAAATGGAATCGTTTAATAAACATAAAATTTCCAGCTAGGATCTCAGCAGAAAGTCAAAACCTGACAGGAGAAATGAAGAACTTGAATTTGCTGATAACCTTTCTAATATTTGATGTCTAATTTACTTTGTGAACCAAGATCATCAGAACCCTCAAAGTTGTCCAAGATGTGCTTCTCCTCAAACAAATGATCCTGTTGCTCCTAATCATTAGCAGGCAGATGGCAAGTGATCAAGATTTCATTATCAAAACACCAATTTTCTTTTGAGGTGAATAGATGACCATCTGTTCCTAACATTGTACCTAAGGGAGCCTACAACTCTGGCTTGGTTGACTCCAAAATATAATAAGAGCCTTCTCTTAATTAATGTATGTATTACATTCAATATATGTCATTAAAATTTTGCCAGCATTTTCAAAGAGTTGAGGGAAAACTAAATATCAAGTGGCTCTTATATTAAAGGTGTTAATTTGGGGATGTCTGAAGAAAACACTGTTTTTTCTGAGTTTTTCCTGTTAAGTTTAGATTCCTCTTTTCTACAAGGTAGATACAAAACCTGAAAAGGCTGCTGAATTTTTCATTTCCAAGAGTACTGGATATTTCAGTTCTGAATTTTGAAACCTTTCCTTACTTCGGAAGAAACTTTAATGTCCTTGTCACAAAATTCTGTCTGATAGTGAAACGAGCGATTCTAATTTAAACAGTCAAAGTACAAATTTCTGCAGCTTACAGGTGTGCGGTAGAGTTCAATCTTAGCAAGTTTGGGGAAAGGAAATGTGTTTCTTATTTGATTTCTTTTTAAAGAACTGAAGAATAAGTAATTAAACCCACCTGTGCTAATTATGCCTTTTAAGCAAACTGTCAGTAAATCTAACTATAGGGAGGAAGAGAAGTCTGTGGTATTGCTCCCCATGAGTTGTGTGACCTTCAGCAGCTGTGCAGAGGAAATGAGCATTCCCACTGCTGACCAGACAAGCAAGTCTCAGCCATTTCAAATTCTGTTAAGCAGCCACCACTTAGATAATCAATATGCATATGCAGATGGGTCATGATTTTGGCATCTCTTGAGTGGTAGGAATGTCACTGGGAGCATGGCAGGGAGTTGGAGTTAAGGAATTAAGACAGAAAACATCTGTAGAAACTCCATTAACTCCAATTCTCTCATTTTAATGAAGTGAAGTTACAAGGAAATAATTGCTGAACAGAAGAAAATGGAAAGAAATTTTAATAGCATTTGTATTTTAAAATTTAAAATATTATTGGGTTGATTAAAAGTTGTTTGGTTTCCCTTATCTCTAATCCTTTCAATTTGTATAAAATCTTCTTGTTGTTCTGTGCTTCTCAATGTTTTTATCACTTCCAGTTAAAGTTTTTACCTCTTTTAGTATATGTAAATTAGTTTAAAAAGCCTCCAAATACTACACCAAATAACCAAATCCCCCAGATATTTCTGAAATAGTGACCAAATGTCTGTGCACAAAAGCAGTGCAATTTGTGCTACCCAGGTATGAGCTGGACTAGTGAAAAGGTAGTAATGATAGCTTAACTGGATTAGCACAAAATGCACCTGCAGCTCCACAAATCAATGTAGATGGAAAACTTGAGTCAAAAATTACTTAGAAACCTGAAATAAAATCATGTATCTGTAGTCAGCCACTTAACTGACTTTGTGATGGCTTCCATATGTGCAGGTGGTTAGGACTTGACAGCAAGTGGTAGTTATATGATTGTCTTGGTGATGGAACCAGGGTTTGTCTACCAAAATTCATTACAGCTGTGGTATTTTAAAAACTTGAGGGTATGAAAAAGCTATTTCCTAAGGAACATTCGAATTTCCCATGTCTGTCTCCTAAAAAAAAAGAAATTACTTTATGAGTCAAATAAATATTCGAGGCAAAATAACGAGTTCTTAATTTTGATCAATGCTCCTTGATGTGAATCCTAGATCACTGGGTCAGAGCAAAATGAAAAAGTAACTGAGGAAAGTGAGTAAGTCAGGTTTGCTAAGTCAACTTGCTTAGTCAGCCTGTGTGATGTTGATAAAGTGGATGTGACCATTAATTTTTCGTTTGTGATTTTCTCATTTTCAACGTTCGCACAGAGCTTTGTTGGTGATTGTTGCCTCGGGCAGTGCCTGGGAAAATGGAACTGCAGTGGGAGGCAGAAAACATGCCAGACTGGTTTTGCCTTTCCTCTGCTGAGCTATGCTCTTGGCATGTGACACATGTAGAACAACTGGGTTCGCTTTACGTTGTGCACAGCAATCGGAATCCAAACACAGTGTGCTTGCAGTAAGGAAAGAATAATATTTATTAATCTTATGCTGAGGTTGGGTGTAGCTTGCAGAGAAATACTTGGTTGGCAGCTATTTTGCAGCGTTTAGCAGTGAATCCTTGCTCACCAAAATTTGCCTGTGCTGTCGTCAACAGGAGCAGTGTCTGTGTGTCCTCAAGGTTGATTTTGAGTAACTCACACCTGACATGGGAGATGTGCTGTTTTAAAGCATTGCCATGTTTTATATGCCTTTCCTCTGCAGAGCTATTCTCTTGGCATGTGACACATGTAGAACAACTGGGTTCGCTTTACGCTGTGCACAGCAATTAGAATCCAAACACAGTGTGCTTGCAGTAAGGAAAGAATAATATTTATTAATCTTAGGCTGAGGTTGGGTGTAGCTTGCAGACAGAGAACCATGAATGGCTCCCAATCTACCTGGTTGGCAGCTATTTTGCAGCGTTTAGCAGTGAATCCTTGCTCACCAAAATTTGCCTGTGCTGCCGCCAGCAGGAGCAGTGTCTGTGTGTCCTCAAGGTTGAATTTGAGTAACTCACACCTGACATGGGAGATGTGTTGGTTTAAGGTCTGCAGCCATGTGTCCTGTCCATCCACGGTGCATCCCCAGCTGCTGGAGGTGCTCCTGGCTCTCCCCACAGTAGCTCCTTGCACTCCCTGGCTCCGTATTTTATGTGCTGTAAAAGGAGCAGAACAGGCTGAGCTCAGCAGAGAGGGAGAAAAGAGGGGCAATTTTCTTTTCAAATGATTCATTAGTGATTGTTTCCCCGTGTAAGCATCTCAGGGTGTCTTGACAGTAGAAGTGACAAGCAGCTTACCTGCAAAAGAGAGATTGTCATCAGCTTTGCCAGGTGGAGTGAGCTAAAAGTGACAGTTCCCTCAGCTGCCAGCGCCAGATATTGTTATTCAGTAGAAAATTAGTTTAAAAATGCAGATGAAATGCTGCCTTTGCCAGCTTTAAAATAAATCATATACAATATTAACTCACGAGAGACAGAAATAATTCATTTGAAATCTATTTTGCATTTCTGTGTAGAACTTCATACGTTTTCTTATCAAAGGTTGCCTTGCTGTCTAATAAGTCAGCTAATTTTGAAATAAAGGCTGAGCTTCAGATGAATTACAATGATCAAGGGCTTTAGAGTGCTTTAAGGCTTTAGTGAGCAATAAGATTGTACCAGAAAGCTTGAGTAATGCTCTAAAATTCAGGAAGCTGGCAATTTCAGTGACACATTAGATAGTGCTAGCACAGTATATGAAGCACATGAGGTGTGTTAGGAATGCTGTCCTCGTACTCCAGGCCTTGGCAGTCTGGGGGCACTTCTGTTTAGATTTCTGCAAATGAAAATCTTATTGTATCTCCATCTCATAAACATAGTCATTTTTTGTTGACAATCCGAGTTGGCTAGTTTTTCTAGATTAAATCTAAATTTTATTCTGATCAGTTTTACCCGAGTTGTGCTAAAGCTCTAAATATTTTCCTTAGGTCCTATTTTTATAAAAGGTTCAAATATTTCAGTTTTTCTAAATTTGTGAAATAGAAACATGAAACAATTGTACTGAGGCAATCAGGCTGAGAGATTGTAATAATTACTCAAAAGACTGATGAACTAGAAAAGCCAAATGCTCCCTGTGAGTGGAGTCATCACTAGGTGTCACTGGGAATTTGACACAGAGCTACGGGAAGTGCCAAAGAGAGTGGAAACAGACCTTTCTCTGTTTACTGGAACAACAGTCTAATTATTTGGAAATCACACAGGAAAAAAACTCTTGCTTAGGTTTTCCTGAAATTTTTGGAGCAGGAGAAAGGGATCAAGCTAAGTAATTTGCTTTAAGTTCCTTAAACCCCACACAAAACAGGAAAAGAAATCGAACAAATCAGACACCTGGTTCATATCTGTCAAGATTTCTTTGCATCCTTTTAGTCATGCATTTAACATAAAGATTGCTCAGTATTTCTTCACTTACTGGGCAAAAAAAGATCTGCTTCCTTTCAAAAAAACCCCTTAATTTCAGGCAAACTTCTGTACTTTCAAATGCAAAGTTTTCAATTCCTTTAAATCTGACCCTATCGATAAACTGCACTGGCAAGTATTTCTTTGCTTCTGGTATCTGACAGTTTGGCCAGGAACTTCACCTGAGAATCTGTTCATTCTGGGTTTTTTTAATGTAATTTAGCATTTCCTCCATAAATAAGGAAAATATTTAGATTAAAACCCATGGTTTTGGGTTTTTTTAATTGCAATGCTGCTGTATAATTTGATTTTTAGATTGTCACATTCTGTATATTAGGGATATTTCTAAATATGACTTTATAATTAAGGAATAGATGGCAGCTGGGATAAAACTACCTACTAGAGTTGTGAGTATTATATACTGGAAGAGTTTGTAACTTTACTTCATTAAACAAGTGCCCATCACATCTGCATGGGCCAGAATTAAGAGATAATGCTCCCTACAGGAATTACTCAAATGGGAGACTTAGCACAATTTTGAGTTGTCCTAGAACTGAAGAACTTAAGGACTAATACCCTAGATGTAATTAGTATGATCATAAATTAAAATATTCCAGCTCTTCAGATGTAAAAAGTCAGGCAAAAGTGTTAGTGAAAATGCATATTCAAGGGATGCAATAATCCTTATCCTTGTGGACAGCTTGGATGTTACAAGACCAAAAGAAATGAATGGACATCACTCCTTAAGGTTTCTTTGTGATTTGTGATTTTATGGTCTAGGGACTTGGGGGAAGAAATGGAAAAATATGTTTAGTACACTGTTAACGAAAGTTTTAAATTATATTTTCCTTTTTCAAGTTTCTTTTGGCAATGATATTGTCAAATACTCTGTTAAATATTTGAAACAAATAATTTAAATGACCAGCAACTCAGAAGAAACTTCTTTAAGTTTTCTTGCAGAATTTGGTTGTGGTTTTCTTGCAGAGAATCTTTAGTTCTTGGAAACTGAACTGGTTACAAGGGGCTCAAGTGTTTTGGTCATTTCAATATCCTTGATTACTTTTAAATATGCCTTTTTTCTTTTTAATAGTACTGATTTTTTTTATTCTTGCTGCAAAATCAATAACAAAAATCTGAAATACATAAACAGTATCAATTTAATGATGAAATTAATGAAGCATTCTAAATTGAAATGCAAATATGTAAAAAATGTGAAGGAAATACAGTTTTTTGTGGTCTCAGTAAAAAAAAAAAGCATTGTTAGGTTGAAAGGGATGCTTGGCTGCATCCATGGATTTTAGAGTATAAAATTGCTGAAAACTGACTAAATAGCTTTGAATTCTTTATTAGTATTGAGTTTCTTATTTTAGTTATATTTTCTGCTCACTGAAGTGTATGTTTTCTTTGTGTTTCCTGTTGCTTTCATTTGGCACATTTTGTGAAAATTATCTTGAAATACACTGGCTACCTTCCATGTAGATAAGGTAAAATTGCTATAGGTAGGAGTGGTTTTTTGTTGCCGGCGTCCATTAGCACCTCCAAAAATATCATATAATGGGTTCTGCAACAGCACAGACTCAACAAGTAAAATAAAACCCAGAGCAATGTTTATAATCTGATTTCTGAAAAGCAACCATAAACTTTTCAATCCATGTACTGCAGTTTTCCTTGAATTGTATACGATGTGCTGGAATCTGCGTTCTAGGGTTTCCCAGCTGATGATTGTTATTCACACACACATCTTTCATTTCTTTAATTCAAAACAGACACTGATCAGACATCGAAATGTTGGAAATAAGATGTTTTTCATAATACCTCAGTATGAAGGATTTAAATGTACCTTAGCAAAGATTCCTGAAGTGTAATACAACCTGGTTGGTCTTTTTTGCAGCCATTTTTTAGTCTCTTAAATGGTCTTATTTAACTCTGATTTTATTAATTTTTTGCTTTTTGTTTTTTGGGTTTTTTTTAATTTAATTAAGAAACCTTTGCTGCTGTAAAGGAAATGACAGCTGCTTCTGCCCATGTCCTGCAGAAATTGGGATGTACTTAACGAGATGTACTCCAAGTGCTTAATGCAAAATATTTGTGTCTTTAAAATGCAGGACTGCCTAGTGCCACAGCTCAGTGACTGCCAAGGGGGACTTTTCCATGGCCATGGGAATACCTGGGATGTGGGAGTGTGTTCACCTGAGGGTGGCTCATGTTCCCACCCTGGCAGTGCCTTGGGAAGGCTGACCTGGAACAGAGACTGGACAGAGCTGGAGAGTAAAGCAGATATTTATTGAAAGGCCTTTAGGATACACCTTGGGCAGGACAGGGCCTGACCAGGGCTACACCCAAGGTGGACCCAAAATGGTCACAAAATGAATGACCACGAGGTCTCACACTTTTATAAGTTTTGGTCCATTTGCATATTGGAGTTTAACTGTCCAATTACAGCTCCAGGCTATCAAGTCCCATCCTTCTTGTTTTCTCTCTTCAGTCCACCATTGTTTGTGCTTTTGGGCCTGAAAACTTGTAACCATTGTCCTTGGTCTTCATCAGGAAAAGGATTTGTTTTGTCTCCCTACCCTGTGAATAGAGCTGACTGACACTTATTATGAGGCTTAGAACTGCACCCCTATGCAGCACAAGATCTGAAAAACATGAAATTTAAAACTTAAGGCATCATCTGGTGCCAAGGACAGGGCTGGGGCCCTCTTCAGGGGCAGCTGCCACCTGTGCTCCCCGCGCTCTGCTGCGGCTTCAAGGCAGAAGGGTGGTGAAAGCAAACCCCAGTAGGAAAAAGAGATACCAGAGCTGCTGTTGTGCATCCCCTCCCTTCTGTCCCTTGTTTTGCTCATTCTCTATTGCTTTGTTTGGCACATGCCGCACTGAAGCATGTGGAGTACATTATCAGGCCAGGCATGATTGCACCAGGTACTGGTATGGGAATAGCAGTTGCTGTTGCAAACGTCAAACATCTGTTCCTGGCCCTTCCAGGGATGGAGCATCCCAGATGTGTGCCATGATAATTTGCTCTGCTGTGTTGTTTCTTACCATCTGAACACTGGGGTAGGTAGGGTTCTATTTTCCTTTTACAGTTTCAAAGCCAGTCAATATTTTAAAACATTATTGAGAGCTATTTCGATATTTTTGCAAGTGGCAATATTTTTTTTTCCGTGAGGGTTTCTGAGAATCAGTTGGCATAGTTGTAACAAAACCCAGCACTTAAAGGACCCTTAGTCCAAACGATTTTAAATCCACCTTCCATTGGTGACTTTTGGATGAACTGAAGCAGTATAATCAATAGTTTCTTCTCATTATGAACCACTGAGGGTAAATTTTCCAAGCCAAGTATGAGATTTGGTTGCATGTATATGATTCCAGGAATTATAATATATAAATATTATATTATAAAAATTATATTGTATTACATAAATGTAGAAAATAATATATTATATTAGATAAATATAGAAAATATTATGTCTTTTCTGCTGTGGCAGAAATTGTCCTCGGAAGTGCTTTGCCTACTGCTTCATGTAAAAATTGTGTTGATTTGGGAACATCACTTAAAAACTGACATTGTTTTCTCTCACACCCAAGGTCATTACCTCAAAAAATTACTAAATGAAGCCTTTAGGTGCTATGCATACCCACTGAAGTCAGTCAAGCTACCCAAGTGTGGAATTTGATCCCAAACATGAAAGTGGGCATGTCTTCCTCCTTGTTTTTTACATCTTCTTCCTCCCCAGAGTGTTGCTGTCAGGTGCTCACAGTGGCAGTAACAGCACCGGGAAGCAACATCTGTGCTGAGTTTGGAAAAACAGGTTTTAGCAACGACTCCTGTGGCTATGAACAAATGTTTCAGGTCAGTTCATGGGGGAATTTGGCCAGGGGGTAGATGGAGACCCAGTGTGTGCAGTGTCCAGCCCGAATTTTGGAGTCTCTTGGTGATTTCTTTCAGAGACTCCGTGTGTCTCTGATGGTAGCACTGGAATTTGCTGGGAAATTGGGCGCTCTTCACCCACTTCCAGGGTGACCTTCTAAGGTGATCTTCCAGGGCAAGCAGTGTAGTCCAAACCCAGTGTTTTATGTTAATGTAAAATGAAATAAATCCATTCTTCTTTAAGTGAGTAAGGAGAAGAATCTGCTTTATGATTCTAAGTTCTGTTTCCATCTCCTTTTTATGTAATCCACATGTCTGCCTGATACAAACCTTAATAATGAGAGATCATCTTCTGTTCTCAGTTTGGACTGTCAAAGGTCATCTATAGTGATAAACAAAAGAGTCTTGCTAAGCATGAAGTAAAAACTGAGTATCTAGGGAAAGAATTTAGATCCGTACATTTGTTATTGCTCCATAAAAAGTTGTATTTAGTTTTCATTTTTTCTGTTTGTTTTGTTTTCTGTAAGGTGTTTTAAAAGTGTTATCCATGATAAATAAAATATTAGCATTCTCCTTTTATCCTCTTCGTTGAAATATTTATAGGTAATCTTACCCTTAGTGAATTTCAATTAAAATTTAATTATCTTTGTGCAACCAAGGCAACCATATTGATTAACATGGCAGGCTGGCATCTTAGTATTTCACTGTAATAAAATCAGTGTCTTTACAGCAATCCACTTAGTATTGTATGTATTTTGTTATTTATTAAATTGCAAATGTGAGACTTGTTAAAGTGAGCAGCAAACTGACGGTAACACTGCTGCTCTCTGACAGTTCCAGAAGAAATCTGAAGCAATTTAGGCACTGTAATTCCCTTGGCTTCAAAGCCTTGGACCCTGGGGTTCTGTGTGGTGCGTCTGTAGATTGTGGAGTATGAGACATTAAAATAATTGCAGTGGTTGTTAAAACCAGGTCTAAATTGGATCCAAGAAATGTGTGATAAGCCTGCTCCACGTGAAGCAGTGCTGGCTCAGCTTTTGGCTCTGTAGCTGGTGACTGTGGCCACCAGTCCCTGGAAATGTGGGAAACTCTGGAGCCTAAGGATTCCAGTAACTGATCCAGATCTTGTGTGCAGAAATGGTTTAATTAGCTCACTGCATTTATTGCCTACAAATTATTTCCCTTCTTCATGACTGCAGAGGTGCACACACACACACACATATATTATAACCTTTTTCACCAGTGTGACCTTTGGACAAAGCACTTCAGCACGTGCCTAGCTAACCACAGGAGTTATCCACATTAACAGAGGCTCTGCTAATAAAAATAAAGTTAGACAAGGGGTTATGTGCTTCTCAAGGCTGTGGTCTTAGCTTTGTGTAGTGCTACCTATTCTTGGAAGTCCTCTAGTGTGCTGTAAGTTCATTCATAGCAGATAATGTGCTGAAAGAATTACAATGGCTGTTGTATTTGCTGGTGGTGCCAGGGACGTTCCTAGAGCAGAGGAAGATTGTTCCACGTTCTTTTCTGCATTGTTCCATGCCTACAGTAAATAATTCTGTCTGTTTTAAATGGAGAAATGCCCCTACTCTGTGACTACTTGCATATGCATAATTGCTTCTAATTTCTAGTTGGTAAAATGGCATTTAATGAATACTTTAACTACAGAAATCAAAAGTAATCCATTTTAATTTGAAAGTATTACTGGAATGCTAATTTACCATCTACACTGTGTGAACAAATAATCACTTCTTATGAAACCTTTATGAGAAAGTACTGGAGGATTTAAACCAGAGGAGGAAAATTTCTTGTGCCTCACTGAGAGGAGACTTCAGTATTTTGTTCTGAGCTCTTAAAACTTCAGTTTCATAGCTTTGTGCACAGCTGGGTTGGTGCAATGGATTGGTTGGTTTAGTGTGACAGAAGCCAGAATTTTTCACGTTTGTGGGACACAAGTTTTTAGAGCTAAAATTTGCCAAGCACTAACATTCTTTATTAAAGAACTTCTCCCCTCCATTGGCTGTCAGAGTAGGTGTGAACAGTGTAAACTTTGGGCTCTAGGCCCACTTTAGGGCATTCAGATTTTGAGGGTGAGGGGAAGGAGAGAGATTCCTTAAGTCTCCTCTGTTTTTTGGACTTCATCCACTGCGCTGGGAGGCAGGTGGTGCAAAGAGCTGGACTCGTGCTGCACTCCATGAGATCCAGAGGTAGGTTCAGTTCCAGGGCTCTGGCACCTGGGGAAATTTGCTTTTTCTCACTGGGGCAATCAGACAATCATCAGTGACCTTTAATTTCTGATATGAACCCATTAACAATGGAAAATCTAGTTAGCAAAAATAACACTGAGTTCTGGAATAGGGTGATAACTGTAAGTGGAACAATAATGTTTGCTGGATTACTTTCTTCTCTCCAATCTCCACTGCACTAATTATCAATCACTGTGTTTGATGTCAGATCCCATTCTGCAGTCTTGATTTAGGTGAGAATCCCATCAGAACCAAAGCACAACCTAAAATAACATTTGAAGGACAAGTCTGAGGCTTAGTTGGCTTAATCTTGAATTTTCCGAACTTTCCAGTATTTTTCAGTTATGTAGGAGACTTACGAAATGTTGATGTATGGGGGGCATGAGACAAAGTAAAGTGATTATCATTTTGTGATGTTCACTGAAAATGGAATTTAATTTTCTTTGAAAGGAGATTTTTAGCATCTTTTTAAAATCAGTGCTGGTTCATGCTTTGTGTTTCTCTTGATAGTAACCTTTAAATCAGCAGGCTTTGAATGTGAAGAGCTTCTGTATCCTATTATTAAAAAAAAAAACCATTTTAAAAAATTTAACAGACAGACTTTTCAAAGAAAAGGGGGTAGACTCTGAGAGAGGTTATCGTGTGGACTCTCGTTTTCCTGCCCACAGTTTCCCTCACAGGAGGAGGAAGGAGGTTTGCAGTGGTCAGGGGATGAGTGATCACAGTGTGAAACTGACTTTGAGGGCCATTACACGCAGATTTTTGTTGTTCTCTGACATCCAGATTCTCTCTGAAGCTGCAAAAACAGAAGCAGTAAGAGGGGCCATAAGCTTTGGAACCAGGAGGAGGGGGAAAAAAGACAAAAATTGTAGAAGATCCTGTTGTGTCAGGCATGTCTGTAAGTTTCTGTCGTGAATAACTCAGACAAAGGTGGCCAGGCTGTTGAAAGAATTTGAGATCCTGGATGAACACGTTTCCCAAGTGTGTGCACAAAGCCTTTGGCTGAAGGAGACACTGACATAGGGCTGAGTCTGAATCCATGTGTAATGCCTGTGGAAAATAATGTCCTGGGATGGGCACTCTGTGTCCAGCACTGTCCTCAGTGAGCTCCAGACACAAAAGGGAGCTTTGGATACGCTGAGACATAATTTAGTAACTAGAAGACATTCTTAATAGAGAGCAAGGAAGCAGCATTTTCTTTCACATTGCCCGTAAAATGTGGAGTTGAATTATTTTCCATTGCTTGGAAAGTCTTAACCAGAACTCAACACAGACAAAAGATGAGCAGTTTTCCTCCATCGTTTCTCACAAATAAAACCCCAAACAACAACAACCACCCCCCCCAAAAAAAAAACCCCAAACTAATTCAATGCATCTCTAAAAAATGTAACTTTTTAATAGAATTGGATATATTTGTAACTATTTTCCTCAGGGAAAAAACCAAATAAATGTACATTTTATTTTTTTTAATCATGTATCATCAAAACCCCTATTTCATCTTTCAATTAGATCTGTTTTATTATTTAATTTCATTGATGCCCATGAGAGCACAAATAATGGAAGGATGCTTCCACACCTGGGAAACAAAAGCTTACTTGAAAGCTTATCCTAGAAACAAAATGTTAAATAGGTTTGTATAGATTATAGGCCAAATACAGCAAGATTAAAAAGTATAGCATTGTCCAGTAACTTGGATAGGAACCTTTGGAAATAGCATTTTGAGCAGGGAAAAAAAAATAGGAGTTAAAATAAAGGCTCTCACAAATTATGCCCATTGTTCATCAGATTTGGAGTGGCTGGAATCCAGTGTAATGGGGAACGGGATTCTCTGGAGTAAATAAACAATAATTTGATTGCAGTAACTGCTATAATGTTAAGTGAGAGTCAAACCCAGTAAATTGCATGTATATCTTGAACTTGATTTCCTTGCTGTTTTATTCATACATATTCAATACCTTAAAATTAATCTTAATTTAATATCACTTCAGCTCAAACATTAACACAGAATTTTAAGTTCCTGCCTGTGGAGGACAATGGTCATGGTAAAGATCTTTTAGGTGTCTGTTCAAAAGCTGCTTTTCTCAGCAGGGAGAGACTTGGGTGATTTTAGAGTTGTCAGATGTGCTTTAGAGAAGTGTCACATTTTATTTTAAGGTATCACCATTAATAATTTTTGAGTTCCACTCAGAAATGCATGTAGGAGAGGGAAGCAGAGGTTTGCTATTTATCCAGAAAAATCTGTGCCAGGTTTGGATGGAAGTCTGGAGTTCACCTTGCTGGACCTTACCAATTCCAGAGGCATGTCAGCCTATGTCTTTCCATGGAGATTTTTCTCTAGCAACATGAGAGGGGGCAAAAGGACCATTATTTCTTGAAAAAATGCTCTTCAATTCACACAGTTTTTCTTTCCCCTCTCAATATTGTGTCTCTTCGTGCCTCACTCCTCCTGTCTCCGTTGGGCCATCCTCTTAAAGCATCTCCAAAAGAGCAGCTGAGTGAGTAACTGTATGTTTCATCTCCCAGATCAAATGTTTAATTTGCCATCAGTGCTTAGTTTCTCAGCTCAAATGCAGTATGCAATCAAGCAGGAGGTCTGTAACAGTAATATTGCTTGCTCAGAGAAGGAGGACTCACAAATTCTGGATAACCATGGAATTCTGAATGTGCTTTCTGTAACAGTCCTACTCTGCTGAGGTGGAATAGGTGCTCCTGTGGAAGAGGAAAAGCTGTCACAACTTCTGTGGGAACAAATGGTTGTTATAGGATTGGGCTTAGTATTAATAATACTGTAATGATGTGCTTATGCCTCCATATGGGATGCATTGTGCTTAAAGACTGGAAAACGGAGGAAATATTTCACTATATTCAGCTCGTGGCTGCAGAGGATGGATCCAGTAGTCCCTCCTTGAAAGAAACAAATGTAAAATCATTTCATTTTGTCTTGTAGTGGCTGACAGGTCTGCACAGAATGAGCTGTCAAGGGCAGTAACTTCATAAAGTGCTCTGGACTGCTTGCAATTACCTGACCATATTCTACCATTAATTACTTGCTCAGGTCACTGTAGCTCTGAAAGAAATGAAAGTAGAAAAAAATAGATTGAAATATTAAGCTTTCTCCATGTAGCCTTTTTTCTGATGAAGTCTATACTTGTGCAGAAATAATATTGGAATTAAACAGGTGGTTATTGAGAGGTCCACTTCCTACAAATAAACACACAAGTTGTTTTGCAGCTCTACACAGGCTTAAGCTGTAAAACGTAAAACATGGAGACTTAGCAAAAAACCCAAAAAGTTTGTTATGTACTTTGTCCTGGCCTTCTGCAGGATAATTGCCACTGAGCATGTGGCATGAGTTATGTGGCCCTATCAGTGAGATTTCTCAGAGCTGTGTTTTATTTCAGCAGTGCTTCACTTGCTTTTTGCACTGACCCTCTACATCAAACAATGAAACACTTAAACTCACAGTGTTTACAACAGCTGAGCAAAACTGTTCGGAATAATTGGAAATAGAAATAAAGTGAAAATAGGCTGGTTTACTGGCAAACAGAAATTTGGAAATGTACTCTAGGTGTTGCTTTCCCTTTCATGAAGCAGAACCTGAAATCACCAGAGTCTTCAGAGTTCTTTGCATCTCGATGGACCCCTTCAGATCATTTTCACTGACTTCTTTTTGGTGCTATCCTCTGAAATCATAAGATTGAAAGGAGCACTAGACAGTGCATTTTGTAACACCTATTTATTTGCTTCAGAATTAAAATGACCCTGAGATCCTTTTTGAACTCTTGGAAAGTTAACTGGATGTATCACAATCACAAAGAATAACATTTCCNTTTTTTTTTTATTTATCAAGAAGGATAAGTGGAATTTACCTGAAGGGGCTTGTAGCAGAAATAGGAATAAAATGCTGTGGCCTCTGACTTCCCTCCAGATGTTTGGGTCTCTGGATATTTTGCCACTTTTTAAGGGAGATCAAAGGAGATGGAGAGAATGAGGAGATCATCCCCTGCTGATTTTAATTAACAGTCCTTTCGTTCTTCTTTATTCTTGAAAGCCTCTTGAAATTTTCATAACTTTTGCTTTGTATAGAACAGATGGTGGAATAAATAATTTGGTGTTTTGATTTGATTTTTTTAATGGTGTTTAGGTCCAGTTCAACATTTCTATGTATTTCCTTAGCAACTGCTGTAACAAATACATGCAATATTTGGAGAGTTTGCTGCCATTCTTGTTGTTTTAGATAACTTCTCCACTGCCTAAAGCATGAAATCATATTTCTGCCCACTTACATCTAAAAACAGATTTAATAAAGCACATTGGATTTACGGATCTGACCTCCTCATTTGCACATTTGTATTTATTTTTCTGAGGGTGTGAATGCTTCAGTGCCATCTTTCCTGATCCATGTGCATTACCTCTGAAGTTTAGGCCTTAGCAATGGTTGATTAATTTTAAAATTCTGCCTTTCTCATGACACCTAGAAAAAAAAAATCCGTTTTATTTTTTCTTCAATTCCTTTTAGTGCCATCAATAACATTTCTTTTCCTATCCCTTTTTTTCCCTAGGAAGTCTACAATATATAGTCTTGTTCACTCCTGTGTGCCAAATGCAGACCTTTGTTTTAGGTTTGTATCTTCTCACAGGGCATTGTTTGGTTTTGTTTTCCCCACCTTCAAACTAAAGGAATGCACAACTTGTTTTTGAATATTGTTTGTGATGTTTTTCATTGTTTCCACAATTTTTCTTTGCTCTGTGATGTCATTGTATTCAGAAACTAGTGTGCTTTGTTTCAATAACTTGGCTTTTTTGCACTCTGGTCCTTGCATTTCTCCAGTTCAGAAGGGGGAGCATGGATATAATTCTAGTTGTAAGTAATTTCTCTTTAATTTACAGTTGCAGACACCATTTCTAAGAGAAAAAATAATTTTTTTTCAGTTTTTGCTTTTCACCTCAAACGTGTTCTCTGTGCCTTCTTTTGATGTAATCTTTTCTCACTTTTTTTCCCCCCAAAGTTATTTAAGATATCTCACCTTTGAATGTCATCTACATAGTCATTTTTTTTTTCAGATGTCTCGGTCTTTTCTTCCATTTCTTAAATAGACACAGTAAATTTCTTAAATTGTACAGATTCAACTCTACTTTTATTGCCTTACCAAAAAGCCTATTAGGTAGGTCTGTGGTTCTTTGTGCAAATTATTTTTTGTCACTTTATCCTGGAGATTGAGGTTGTTTCCTACTGGATCATTTATAGGCATATTTCTGATATGAACATATAATAGAAAAATAAATAGGAAATAACTGCTCCATCCACCAAGGTTGACTACTGCTTATTATTCCTTTGAGAGCCTTTAAATTGCCTCGTTCAATTTCCTCTGAAAATAAATCCCCATAATAAAATTACTGTGTATAAAAAAGACATGAGAGCACACGTTGCTTTCAGGTAAACACAATGTTTGAGCTTTGTAGACAGTGTGAAGGTGATTTAGGTTTTCAAGTGATGGAAGGTTTAAGAAAACAACTGTGATTTATTTTCTATAGGAGATGTCTTGGTATCAAACTTGATATCAAACTCAGTGCAAAGGAATCTTGATTCCCTTTAGGCCAAATGGCAAGAAAGGTATTTTAATCTTCTGAGCATTACATGACACTATCTTTCATATTAAAAAAAATGGATACATAGGTCCTTGAATAATATTTTCTAGCAGAAACATTTTCTATGTTCTGCACTGTGCGCTAAGCTGTTTAGTTATTATTAAGGAAATGTTTATATTTATTTTGTGACTAATTTTATACAAAGGCAGTTACCAAAAAAAAACCCCAATACATGAGCAAATAAGTGAAAGGGAGCAGTGGTAGAGAGACTTGCATTAGTTCAGGTGGATTTTTATGTTCTCCAAATAATTGAACTCTGATAAGGAGCTGCCAGTCTGAACATGGCATGAACGGGGGGCTCTTCAGTTAGAAACATGTACCTGCTAAAGGAATGTTGGAGGAGGAATGTTTCCTCCCTGTTAAAGGTGCAGATTTCCTTGATTTCCATGCTCAGACTGAAGAACAATCATTCTGTTTGGGAGAAAAAAGCTTTGATGAAGCTTTGATGACCATGAAGCTGTGATGACTCGGTAGGAGAATCACCTTGGCTGGACTCTTGTAAGCCATCCTGGTGGTGGATTTGGGGATAGACTAAAGACAAGTCAGGCCAATGTCTGGTGGAAAAAGAAGGCACTTTTAACCTAAAGATGTATTAAATTAAAATTTTAATTAGCAATTAAGGATTCTGGTAAAGGTGTTTAAATAAAATTCTCAGCCCTTGTTAGATTGTTGGTTTGGCAGCCAAAAAACCAGGAGGAAGACATTTATTAAGCACCTACTTAAATGGGAATATAGCTAAGACAGAGAATGGTTCTTGGGAAAGGGTGAGTTTTTAAGATGGGTTTTATTTTTAGAAATCCTTATTGGCTGTGATATTCGGTGTTATTTCTTCTGAAAATGGTTCTCCCTTCCTCTTCTCTCTGGGGAGATCCTGGACCCAGCCAGTGTGATCAATAGGCAAACAAATCTTGAATGGCTCTAAAGAAATCAGGTAATAAATCAGCTGCAAGTTTACTTTGGAAGTGATCCTGCAACCTTTATTTCAATCTGTGAACACCAGACTACACCACATACATTTTTCCAAAGCCCTGTGTTTGTGCAGACCTCTCAAAAGGGACATGAACAAGCTCTGGCACAATTAGTGATTTTATTTATTATGAGGGCATGGTCCATCACAGCTTCACATATCTAACATCTAATTAGAATATGCAGTTCCTGCAGGTGTAGTGGTGTTAATACCTTGTGTCAGCTAGGCAAATTTTAAATTAACTGAATTGAGGGACATTTCAGTGGCTTGAAGAAAAAACAGATAATTAAGTACTGGCCAAAAGAGTGAAAAAAAGCTGTAGTATCTTTTCCCATTGAAAGGAGAATCACTGCATGTGTGGAAACTGCCAGCTCAAAAGAAAGCTGGAGCTCCCAGTTGCCTTTTCTGGTCATATCCAGCAAAGAAGCACATGGAACTCTTCCCCTTAATGTTAAAAAATATTACTCTGTATCGCTGCTAAAGCAAATTGCGTGCTGAATTTGAGAGCATGTAAAAGGATTTGAGAAAAATTAAAGAAATAAACAAAACTCCCTTTGTCTGAGGGGTTTTTTTCCCCCGTCCCAAGTAATTTTTCCCAACATCCCAAGTGATGCAAGATCTCCAGTTTCCCCTGTCGTTCCTCTTTTGCAAAATGTAGTTTTGGAATGCAGCTTTGTGTCCAGTAAAAGCAGCTTTATTGTATTTAAATCCCTCAGTTCTGTCAGCAGTTTCCCATCATGCCATCTGTCCATTACCTGGAATTAGAGGACAACTACAGCATTGCTTTTTGTAATAGCTTTTCTCTGCTATATCTGGCCACTGAAAAATGTTGAACAATGATCAATAACCTATTTCATGTTTAGAAAATTTACATGGAAACATCAAATCTTTTAATAGAAATGTCCTCAATCTTATAAATAATTAAAAAAGAGTAGCAGTCTAGGGAAAGTAATCACCATTTAAACCTGAACTGAGCTACCTCTGGCTGATAAAAATGGTGATTAATTATTTGAGAAAGGCAGCGGTATCTAATGCACTCTTCAGAAGTGTGAGCCAATAAATGTACATACTGCATGAAGAAAATATATTGAATTATTTCATCAGGTATTTGTCAAGATCATTCAAGTCTCAAAAAAGACTTCAGAAATCAAGAAAAATATGTGGTTGCTTCAGTTCTAGCAACAACCCTCCATTCTCCTGCTAAACTGTAAATTTGCTTTTATTTTTCTTTTTTTCTGTTTTTGGTGACAGATTATTTATTCAAGCTTGTGAACATGTTAAATGTTAGAGGGAGACAGTACAACTGTTTAGGATTGCCAAGTGGATAATACACCATATGTCTGAGGTTGGGAGGACCTCTGTGCATGTTCAGTAATCCCTCAGACATTTCAGCTGGTTGCTGTCACATGCTCCAACAGAGGCACTTCCAGACATTGTCCTTCCCAAGGGAAGCTGAAGATTAACTACCAGTATGAAGAAAAGACATTTATTACAGTGCTTCAAAGCACCTCAGCCACAGGGGGAATGCTGAGAGCCACCACAACTGTTGGGCAGCACTTGATTTTAGACTTGGAGTCACTCGCATGAGTTCCTACTCACATTTATTATTCAGATTCCCACTGAACATCTGTGCCAGCAGCAGCTCCAGGATGCTGCTTCACTTTGATGGGTTAAGAATATTTTCAATTGAAAACAAAAGAATTACAGAGCCTTTACACCAAGCTGGGGACAGCTGTGTTGACAATGTCCTTCTTATGATGACCAGCTAAAAATGGTTTCCTGTTAGAAAGCGGTGAAATGCATTTTTACAAATCAGTTAAATCTGCACCTTGTTATTTGTTCCTGTCCTGTGATAGCCATAAAATTCACACAGTGCAAAAGCAAATTTAAGTTTGTTGTTGCTTCTGTTTGCATTTTATATTTGCGAGTTTTGTCCAAATATTTGGCTTTGCCTAGCAACCTTCAGTGAGGTTGGAAGTGTTGCCCGAGTGACAGGAAACAAGGAAGGAGATGTTCTTGCTCACCACTGTAATGGGATGCTTGTGTTTTGATGGGTTTTTATTTGAGCATTTTTAATATTTCTCTGTGAAATTGAATTAAATCAATGCACAGACAACCTGGTCTTTTGGTGGACAGTTGAGAACTGGATTGAGGATTTCCATCTTGCCAAAGATAACTCAGGTACCCCCACAACTGTGACTGTGGAAGTGACACTGGCTGAGCATTTGTGTTGGGAGTTGCAGGTGTTGCTGGGACACACAGAGGTGGCGTTGGTTACTGTCATTTTAATATGTCTGGGATACTCTGCATTTAATTTTTATATCATTTATTGACACTCTCAGGAGGTAAAAAAATTGTTGTCAATTCAGGACGAAGAATGACTTTAGAAGTTCGTGTTTGAATCCTGGATCCCTATAGCGATGTTTAATTATTGTGATCGGCACTGAGCGAGGGAAGGAATTCCTGGTGTAGTCAGATGTGTCCATTTCCCTTTCTTGTGTATCCTATATTTTTAATACAACTTTGTGCATTAAATTGGGGTAGAAGTGCATAACCTTTTCTACTGTTTTGTGTTCTGCCTCAGTGACGGGGATTATTGGGTGCAAAGTCTGGTTTTTAAAAGAGGGGACACATGTTTTTTAGAAAGTGCAGTGCATCTAATCAGAAAGTCTCCTAATCCCTTTCAGGCTTGGAGATCTTCGTGCTCCATTGTCTCTTCCATATGGCTGGGTGGGAGATGGATGTGCCAGGGCTGAGGGATGGCACAGCGAGTGCTGCTCACAGCCACGACAGCGAGCGCTAACAACGAGCTGCAGATGATGCTCACCCAGCTCTGAAATCAGAGATCCTCTCTTCCTTGCTGATGCTGCTTGGAAGGATGTTTGCCTCAAGGTTTTTTTCAAGCTCAGAGGCCTGATCTTAAATTGTTCCTCATGTCAATTTTGGCCCTATATTACAAGCAGAAGATGATGCAGTGGTTCCATTAGTCATACCGAGTGGGGCAGTGAATTTTTTTTTTGTGTGTGTGTGAGTTTTATGGTTCAAGCTGCAACAGTACTGGCAAGGTCCTTGTTGGTGGTTATTTCAGCTTTAGTGGCAATTTTGAGGCAAAGATGAACTCGGGATTGAGTAGCAGGCTGCAATCAGAGAGTTATATTAGAGCTCCCTTCTGCTGAGTTTGCTTCACTTGATGTCTCTGGGAGCTGCTTGTTTCAAACTTGCTGATTCTGTTGCCTCATAAAACCACCATGTGAAATCCAGAGGTTCCTTGTTTGGCCTTGCAGGAGGATTATGTGCCATACAGGACCAGAGCAGCAATTTATAACCTGACACCCGTTCACATTCTTCCTGCAATCCCAGCAGTGCTCCATGTCCAGGATCCTGGTCCCAGCTTGAAAAATTGCTGCCAGGCAGCTGACAGGGCAAATAAGTGGGAGTGATGGATAGCTCTTATCTTTATAGCCAAGATTATTTATTCTTGTGTAAGTTCAGGGTATCATATTCTTCCTTTTCCTTGCTTGTGTGAGGGAATGCAAATCTATTGATTGCATGTCACCTTTAGGTAAGGTTTGGATCCTGGATTTGTCACTGTAATTTCCATTAATCAGTGAAGATGACAAGCCATGCGTGCTCTCAGGAGCAGCCAGCACATGCTCGGTGTAGCTGTGGGGCAGATTGAGGGCAAAGAAATTGGGCAATGGCTCCTTCTATAAATATGTAATCAATTCTTTTGCATTATATGATGTATTTTTCCATTTAGTATTATTTCTTATGATGTGATTTTAATTGATGTGTTTTATCCATGTACTAAAAATGTACTGAAGCTAGGACAATCCTTGTCATTCCATACTCAGTACATTTCTTTATAACCATCTGCATTTTTTCACTGTGCAATGCTTCTCCAGTTCAGAATAGTTCACTGTGCAAAAATTCTCATTTTCTGATCCTGTTAGTCAGTGTCTTCCTGCAACACATTAGTTCAGGTTTTCCTAGGTATTTCAGATTTATAAAGGGTGCCTTGAATTATATTTATACATTAAATTAGTCACTCTTTCCCTATTCTTTCCCTATCCTGGAATGAATTAGTGCCTTTTTTTTTGTTGGTTTGGTTTGGTTTGGTTTGGTTTTTTTTTGTTACTCTGATCATTTCAATATTTTCACATTTACCTCCGAATCAATTTCCTGATAATTATATTTAATTTGAAATGACCATCGGGGGCTTGCTTCATCTAAAAGAGAGTTTTTTCCTCCTCCTTTAACTTTTACACCATCTTCAGAGCTGTATTTATCCAACCTCCTCTGTGATTTAGCCAGGCAACTTAAAAGCATTTACATTGATGCAAATGGGACTTAGAAACGTTTCCTATTATGGAATTGAAGCAGCATGGATCTGGGAATAATTCAGCAAGTGAGCAGGTAGTGGTGCAAGGGTGGAGATTTAGCCCAGGTGGATGGTTCCAATAAGGTCAGGCACATTGGAGTCACTTTGGACTGCATCAAGGTCAGCACACCAGAGATTTCATCTTTTACTCTGGTTGTTATTTTCTTCTTTCATTTTTCCAGTTTTCTCATCCAGCTTCTCCTGCTTTCATCTAAGAGAAGATATTTGTATAGCACTCTTTCTGGCACACGAGTTACAGCCGTGTACTCCTTGTGTTGGGATAAACATTTTTCTGCAAATTGTTAAGAAACAATATTGTTTCTTGACAAGTCAAACTGCAGTTCCTTCACAAGGCTTCAAATCAAAGGAGGCAGTATTTAAAAGAAATTGTTATGTGCATCTTTAGAGGCATCAGAAAGGCATTAACCTGGTAAAAAGATAAAAAATGAATGCAGGTAGAATGTGCTGTATGATAGCTGATATTACAGAAGGAATAGTAATGACATTGGAAGCAGAACAGGTAAATCACTCACTACTTTAATGAAGCAGCTCTGCTTGAATTTTCCTTTTTTTATAAGTGTGTGTATATATATATATTTAGAAACTAGTGCTATCAGAGGAAGAAAGGATAAAAGTAATGCCAGTATTTATCCTTCTGGAAGATGATACCTTCAATGAATGTGTGAAGGAGTATTTAGAAAAAAGTGTACAGCTGGAATTGCACGATGTAGTGTATATGCAGATTCCTACATCTGGCCCAACAGATACACCGCTTTGTCCTTTAGAAGAAAAGTAGATTTTCTCCAGCATTGTTACAGTTTAACTGATAGTAGGAAGGGATGTCTCGGTCCTGCTTTAGAGAAGGAGTTTGGTTTGTGAAATTAAACTCCCGTTATCTCACGTTTATACTGCGTCTGCTGCTCCTTCACAGAAAAATAAAGAGGAACAAGGGGTTGTCCCTTTCTTACATAATCCAGTTCATCTCTCCTGACACGTTGGCATATTTCCTCCTTACAGCTCATCTATTTCTTTAGCATTTTAGTCGTGTTCTACAGCTTATTGAGTGTGTCAAAATGTTGTGATGTATGTCTTCTCAAGTAGCGAAGCCACATCCTCCTGTGTTATTTATGCTGTATAGCAGGGATGGAAAGCTTGACATACATTTAAATGTCCACATTTCTATTTCTCCAGCATTTATCACTTTGTTCAAACATTTGTTCTTGCTTTGTTCTTTCTTATCATCGAATTTCATTTTCTGCCAATTTGAAACAAGGTGTAAAACACTGGAGTAGAAGATGTAAAAGGGCGTGGGATAAGCAAACAAGAGCTTCTCTTCCCTCATAATTTGAAAATATCTCAATATGCAAAGAATAACGAGGTAAAAATAAGACGGGTTTCTTTTGAGGTTTTGTTTGTTTGTTTGGGGGTTTTTTGTTTGTTGGTTTGTTGGGTTTTTTTTGGATGGCCTGGTTTTTGGTAGCAGGGAGGCCACAGAGGTGGCTTCTGTGAGAAGCTCCTGGAAGCTTCCACCACGTCTGGCAGAGCCAATCCCTGATGGCTCCGAGGATGGACACGCTGCTGGCCAAAACTGGGCCAGTGAGAGAGGCTGGGAACACCTCTGTGATAACAGATTTAAGAAGAAAATCAAAACAAAGTGGGGCACAGGCTTTGTTTCAGTCAGAGAAGAGGAAGCGGTGAGAACAGGTGAGGGAAACAACACGGCAACACCAAGGCCAGTGGAGAAGGAGGGCAGGAGGTGCTCCAGGTGCCAGAGCCAAGATTCCTCTGCAGGCCCTGGTGAGACCATGGGGAAGGACCAGCCCCTGCAGCCCCTGGGGATCCATGGGGGATGCAGAGATCCACCCACAGCCCCTGGGGATCCATGGGGGATGCAGAGATCCACCCACAGCCCATGGGGATCCATGGAGGATGCAGAGATCCACCCACAGCCCCTGGGGATCCACGGGGGATGCAGAGATCCACCCCCAGCCCATGGGGAGGTGCCCACGCCAGAGCAGGTGATGCCTGCAGCAGGCTGTGCTCCAGTGGGAGACCCTGTGGAGAGAGGGGCCTTTGTTTCCAGGCTGGAGCAGCCTGTCCTTGCAGGGCAGCACCCATGGAAGAGTGACCCACACCACAGCAGTCTGGGGAGGACTGTTTGCCTTAGGGAGGGACTCACACTGCAGCAGTTTTGGCAGGACTGCTGCTCATGAGAGTGGATCCATGCTGGAGGAGCTCACAGAGAACTGTCTCCCATGGGAAGGGACCCCATGGTCTCACAGGGGAAGGAATCCTCTCCCAGAGCAGCAGAAGAAAACCCTGGGTGACAAACTGACCAAAACCCCCCATGCCCTGTCTCCCTGTGCTGTTGGTGGGAAGGAGGGAGGAGATGGGGGAAGAAAAGATCTTTTTAAGGGCTTATTTTACTTCTCATTATCCTCTTCTGACTCTGTTAGTAGTAAATTTACTTTGTACGTCTAAGCTGCACCTGTTTTGCCCTTGAAGTGTTATCTCCTGGTCCTTATCTCATGAACCCTTTGTTAATTTTTTTTCTCTCTTCTGCCCAGCTGTGGCAGGGAGGCCAAGTGAGCAACTTCCATGGGTGCCTGGCCAGTGTCAAGCCACCACACTATGAAATAAAATTAAAATAAAAGAAATCTGTTGACCAGACTAACAGATGAGACTTTGGGTTTAGCTCCACAAGCCCTGTGGTGGGAACCATCAGCATTTTCTCAATGCCCTTTATAAGGGCAGGGATTTTCTGTACTTACTTACCAGGCCAGGTCCTGAGCTGCTTTCATCTCTCCTTGCTCTAGTGCCTTCAAATGAAACATGACAGTTTAACAAGTTAGAATTCAGCAAGTGCCGTGCATTAATTTGATGCTCATGCTGTTGTTTCCTGTCACAAGTGAAGTCACTATGTCCCACTCACATTTACAAAGGATTTTTCTTTTGTACGAAATGAATTTTGAAAATGTTAGCTCTGAGCTCCAAATAAATACCTCAGGTTTATATATTATGTGTACACTAGCACTATATTTATAAATATATAAATAATATAAATATATAATTATGCATACACTGGCATTATATTTATAAATCAAAGCTTAATTTTCTTGAGGTCTTAGTAATGGTTGAGAGACTGGTAGGAAAAAGGCCACAAAGCTTGTATGACCACGTATGCTACCTATTTTATGTGGTTTTTTTCCACTGAGTACATTTTTTACTTGAATGAATATTAATAAAAGTTAAAACATATTGTTATGATGAACATAGACATTATCAATAACATATATTTTATTATATAGGAAGCATCATTAGATATCTCTATACTTCACTGAAGATTTTTCATATGACTTACTTGGGAGGAAAAGCCCAATTACCGTGAAAGATTTGTCCAAAGGCAGTAAAATGCCATGCAGCTCACAGGGTTGACTGTAAAAGCAAGACTAGCACCATAGAATTTATTTTAAAAATAGAGAAAATAATACATAACTTATAAATAGCAAACAAGAAACCTCAATAAATTTAGCCATTCATAATAAATAAAACAGCTTAGACCTATCAGTCCTCAACTTTGGAAAACTGATTAATTTTCCTTTATGGTGAAAATGATGGAACAGTGAATCTGGCAGAATTGTAGTTACATCTGGGAGCAGCAGCATGTCTTTAAAAAGGGAGTTGTTTGGTACAAGGGCTCTTGAGCAGGGCCATCTGTGTACATCTGTTTGGGCTGGAGCCTGAGGTCACATTCCCTCCTGGATGACAGGAGTGCTAAACCACTGAAATCCTCAGCCAAGGGACCGGGGGCAACATCCCACACGTGGCAATTTAATTTAGGATCAACTTAGAAAATTAAATCCTAGGAAATTTATAAGCCTCGCTTTGTGTGTGTCCTTGCTTTCCCCCTATTTTTATTTATTCAGACTGAGAACTGTGTGTGCTTAAATACAGCACCTACATTTTCACTGGGTTTTGATGGTTTTTTGAAGGAAAAAGGCTCAAAATAGAAAGTGGACATTTTATAACTCTGCCAATGTCAGTTCAATTCACAATGCTTTCTTCTCTTGAGGCTCAGCTTAATTGTGTATATTTACTAAAGATCTACACGTATATAATAATGTGACAAAGGTGAGGATACCTCCACTTTCTGTATGCACACGCTTTATGTATGCACATATGTATAATTTAAAAGGTATTTAATAGCATGTGCCAATTCTTCTTGGGTTATTTATGTGTAGGCTAATAAATTCAATACCTGTATACCTCTAAAATTTGACATCTCCAAGTTCTCCCAGTGATATTTTACTCTCCTCTAAATGAAGGCCTCATGAAAATGTTTTAAAGCTCTGTCTTGGGGTGATTTTATGATGGTTAGTCTGTTCCCTGATCATCTGTTTTAGGCCCAGAAATGGTTTCTGTGTTTTTAAGGTGGGGAGGAGGAGGGAGATGGGAACCTTGGGGCTCTTTGACAAGCTCTGCTTTCTTTGCGTTCCTATTTTATTCCTCAAATAATAGGAAATAAGAATTCATGCATATTTCTAAGATCTTTCGGTCTGGATTGCTTCTTCTATATTACATTACTTCAGTGTACTGCTGTCAATTTAGGAGCAGCAAATGTTCACGAATTAATTTCTCCATTCAGAGGGAATGTTTTTGAAATATACAGCAAGTTATGCTACACAGTGTCAAAAATCAACCATCCTTGTGTGAGTCCCATTTCTTCTGATTCTTGCCATGCACTAAAATACTTCAATCTTTCCCATTTTGGAGAGAGAATTTCCTTTTTGTTCTCACAAAATTCCTTAATTATTCCAAATTTTCATTAATCTATGACTTTGGGGTTTTTAATTGGTACTATTTAGGAAAAGTAGACTACAAAACTGAAAGAGGATATTATTGTTGCATTATCGTACCGGCATAAACATTATAAACAATAATTTAGGCCGTGAGGAAAAATTAATAATTTAAGTGGATAATAAACTGGTGTAATATTTAAATATATTTATCAAACACATAGCAACATATTTATGAAACCTTTAAAACGTAGACCATTAAAAATGCTTCAAAAGTTATAAAACAATAAACGATAGTTATGAAAATACCTTAAAAAGTAACTGTATTTTGAACTTAATGCAAAAACTAAGATTTTTTTCTCAGTTGAAAGAGATTTCTAAGGTAACTCATTCTACTGGGTTGAACCCTATTTACACCATTAAATGATATGTTTTCTTTATTTTCTTGGTGTGTCAGCCATGCTCTAGAATGTGTGAAAAATCATCATTCTTTATACCTAGCACCTAGAGGTTAAACACTTCGAGCATTTTTTTTAGTGTGAAAAGAAAGGGGAAGTCACCTTTAATGCCAACAATATCATTGTCTTACTAAAAAATTAATAGATGCTGAATTCTAATAGAAGAATTTGTCATGAGAAAGTGTCTGCTCCTGGTGAGCGTTTATAAATTGTGCTATTAAGATGACTAGTACTTATTCAAATTACTCTTAAATATTTAAAACATTGTGTCATTAAATTCTTGTCTAAGTTTCTCTGGCTTGTTTTTGTTCAGGGCTCAGGTCTGGCGGTGTGGCAGGCGAGGAGAGAATTTGGGAGTTAAGGTCTGGTAAAATGATGGAAAGTCATGTTCTGAGTGAGTCCAAACTTCACAAAGTCCTTACAGTTATATATAATGTCAGATTAAGAGATAATTTTGTTTTGTTTCCCATAATCTAAATAATAATTGATGGAGCTCACCACACAGAAGTGTATTAAAAATGCATTGTGAGTGACAGAAATAATTATAGGCTCATTTTCTTGTCGTTGTCGTTGGAGATTTATTAGCATTTTAATTTTTGTTCCTGTATTTTGTGGTGTTTGCAGCTCGGGTGTGAAATGTTACTTGATGGTAACTTTCGTCATGTAATTCAACTTTTTCACATCATCATTATTATTATTATTATTATTAACAACAAAATAATACCTACAGCAGCACGTTGTCTCTCCTCAGAGAGTTGTGTGTGACTTACACAGTGATTCACTCAGCTGGTCCTGCAATTTTGGCTTAAATTACAATATTTGTATTGTTCTTTCAGAAAAAAAATACTGGATGATGGAAGAGGAGATGTAAAAGATAGTTTTCTTATTGTCAAGGCTCAAGTTTAATTTTCCTGCTATACTTTGCTAAGTGTCAATAAACAGCGTGCATTTCACGGCTCTTGAGGTCTTATTTAGGATGGCCTCTCTAAGGATATTTTCATATTTCTTGTCTAATAAAGGATGCGCATAATAGAAGTAAAATAATTCTGATAGTGTTAACAGGAATTTGGAGAAGCAGAAACTAATAAAAAGTGTGGATTGAGTAAATAAAAGCTCTTCCAAGTGCAGGAGAGTTGTCTCTGTAAGAGCTGGAATCCAGACTACGGTAAATTGTTTGTTGAAATTCTTATGGACTTCAAGGTCCAGAATCTCACCCCAAAACTTCAGCAGAAGTCCCAGCTGTGTTACAGCAAGGCTGTGAGGACGTGTGATGGAGATGTCTGGAAAAAATGAGTTTGTAGGGCTTTGTATGGAAAAAAACAACTGTAGACAAGCAGCTCCTGGAGGGGAACTGGAGAAAAGTGACAACCTAAAAATTAGCAAAATATTTCTTCCTTCTTTCTAGTCTATACTTTTTATAATTGTACATTGTTATTTAAATATGCTTTATTAATATCTTCGTGAGACAGTAGCTCTAATGTGGCTTTTAGATCAGTGTACATTTTTTTTTCACTAGAGAAACACTTTGGGTGAGTTATTTACCCATCAATAAAATCCCATACAGATCTAGCTGAACAGAAATATTTTTGAAAAATTTCAGAATCTTTATTTGAGCAGCCTCAATTTTCCCAAAGATTTGTAGGTCTTTAATTTGTTCCAAGGCTTATGCATTACTATTATTATTATTACTACTATTATTATTACTGTTCTTTTCAGGTGGGATTATGGCAGATGTTGCATAACTTGTGGTGGTTCTATGAGGTTTGTATGTCCACAGATAAAATTTTCCATTAAAATGAAATGCAGAAGAGTTTTCTTTCAGTGGAACACGGATGAGTAGTCAATAGGAACAAGTCAAGTATCAAGATAATTTCAAACTCATTTTTTAATAGGAACATAAGCTTTGCATTGCAGCAGAGTCCTGGTTTATATACTCTTACAATTGGTCCAGTGTCAGACAACTCAGAGAGAAAGGTCTGTAAAAACGTGTGATGGACTGAATCCAGTTACTGCCTCTTGGGTCTACTTTCTTCATAATCACAGCAATTAATACAAAACATAAGTTCATGAAGCGTGAAAATTCAAATTCCTTTTATTTTATATTTAACCTAGAGTTTCTTTGGATACTTCAAACACACAGTGCTGTATGTATGTGTAAATGTAGGGTAATTTTCAAAGCTCATGTATGCTTGGCCTTCTCTGTTAAACTCCAGGACAGCATACACGGGAATTGGAAATTATTTTCTGTTATAGTTCCATTTTTACTTATTTTATTTTTTGTTCTTTTGTAAGAAAAGGTAAAGAACAGAGTCACCCAGAGGTGACTTGTGGGTACAGTGTAATCATTTGGTTTACTATAAAGATCTACCCATTGGAAGAGATAAACTTTTTCCTTTTTCATGTCCCTTTTCTAAGTATTTTTCCCTTTTAATCCCCATTTCTATTCTGAGTTGGATAGAGGAAAACACCAAGTCATATGCTTACGTTTCCAACTCTCTTTACCTACATAAATTTCTGGGTTTCATTGTAAACCCAACAATTGTCTCTGTAAAGTGTTCTGTAATTGCTATTGTGATGCTAATAGTGAGGACATAGTTTTCTAAATGTTTATTTAATTGAAGATATCCAAGGATCTGAATCAATTGTGTATTTAAAGTGTAGTGCCACCTATATCAATAGTGTCCTTTGCTTCATATTGCCTGCTACATGGATTTCTGTTGGACCTCCCAGTTTAGACTTCTTAGACTTTGTTTTATGTTCCTAATGGGGAAGAAAAAAAGTGAGACAGTACTAATTTTTTTCCTTTGGTATAGAATACGTAAATTTTTTGTGCTGCTCATTCTTTTCAGAAGAGTTGGTGTACTGAGAGATTTACATTTAGTTTGTGGTCTGAAATTTGACAGCAGGTTGAAGGAAGGGGAATATTGAGGCTCAAATGCACAGTGCTTATTTCTGAGACAGGCAAGTCTGTTGTCTGCCTGCCTGGGAATGTGGAGACTCACAGCAAATGGAGAGGAAGGAATTCCACTGTTTCCAATTGGCTGATTGTGTAGAAAGCATTATTGTGCTTCAAATTATTATTTTTTTTAGAAGGAGGGTTTTGTGTTTGTGTTTCTGTTTTGGATTCAATATGGAAGTGTGTTTTCTCTTCCTAATTAATCTCTAGATACTTGACTGTTAAAGAATTCTAGACTAGCTAGATCCTGGAGGTGTAAAATGAAGAGTGAAAAGTTCATTTTCTTGCCAGACTTTAAATATGAAACTGAATGAGAGCACAAAATTTAATTTGCAAAGTGCACATGCAGACAGAATTGTATGTATGATCACGACCTGAGACATGGAAACTTTTTCTATATATCTCGACTGGGAGCTGACTAAGCTGTGTCTTTCATGTATTCACGTGAAGCCTACAAAATTTTCAGGCTTCAAAATCAGGGTAAAGTCAACCTTTTGACCATGTTTCTTTACTTCAAACTGGTCTCGAGGATTAAGTTTAATATTTCCACCAGAAGTATCTTTAGGTAGTCTTAATCTCTCCTGAAAATTGCTCTTGGTTTTTGAAGCAGTTTTTAGCTGGGGAAAGTTCACAGGTGTTCACTTTTAGCTTTTTGATTCTTTTAGTTTTGGCATAAAAGCATGTGAAAGATATGGAAGTATTATGGACCAACAGAATAAGAAAGTGCACACGTTAAATGTGTTTCCTTCCTCTCAAATATTTGTGGGAGAAAAGAATTCCCCTCACTCCAGCTCACCAAAGGCACTCTGGGGAAGATTTGCAGTCCACTCCTCCTGGGTTCACACCCTGCACAAAGACAAAGAATGTCACATTTTATCATTGCCTGTTCCCAGTGATAAACAGTGGAAAGTGGGGACAGAAGGCATAGGCAGAGTGGAATATTTACTTTTCCAGGCACAGACAGAACTTCCAAGTGAAACACAGAATTATTTTAGAAAGCTCTTATGTCATCTTTAGAATGCTCTCTTGAGAGCTTTAATAATTTGGGACAAACCTTAGCTGCTACCTTATCTTGTACCTGGCTGACAGCCAATGAGGGCTTCTTTGGGTTAAGTGTAGAACATAAAAGGGTTTGGTTTGTTACAATAAGCCATCTTTGGAGCCACCAGTCTGTTTGTCTTTGTTCCCCATTGCTACAAATATCCTTCTTGCATAGAAACCTGTGCTTCCCCATTTCTTCACAGAAATGTGTAAGTTTTATAGTGGGCAGTTCTACCTCTTCTGAGGCCTGGCATGGGATTTCTGGAGAGAAGAAGTAAAACAGCCTCAGCAATTAAGGCAGGTTAAATGGCCTCTTCCCAAGAATGCATCCCAGAGCCCCACTCCTTACAGCACTGCCAGGCCTCTCTAAAAGCTAAAAATTGTGTTAAACTGGGTACTGCACCAGCCTCAGGCAGAATCCTCCAGCCTGAGCATCTGCACAGACCCTCCACAGCCCCAGCTGCTTAGTGAAGTGGTCATCACAAACACTTGTATGATTTAAAGAAGTTTTAATAATAAAAGTTCCCCAGAACTTGCCTGTCTGCTCTCCAGAGAGCACATGGGAAAAGGAGTGTGTAGGGAAAGATAAGGTTTGCCCAAAATTATTAAAGCTGTCAGTGCTTTCAATACAATGACAGAGGACAAGAGATAAGAGAGCTTTCTAAAATAATTTTAGGGCCTTCTGTGTTTCACTTGGGAGTTCTGTCTGTGCCTGGGAAAGAAAATATTCCACCCTGCCTATGCCTTCTGTCCCCACTTTCCACTGTTTATCACTGAGAGCAGAGAATGAAAAAATGTCACATTCCTTGTCTTTGTGCAGTGTGTGAGCCCAGGAGGAGTGGACTGCAAATCTCTCCCAGATCATTTGGGCAGCGTTAGTTAATGTTTACCTAAAAAAAACTCAAAAAACAAAAAACAACAACAACAAAAACAACCCCACAAAACAAAACAAAAAAACAGAAGGAAAAGCTGCAGCAGTATGTTCCCTCATATTTACTTTTGATTATGTCCATCCCTCTGCTGGTAGGTCTGTTAGATTTTCAGCAGAAGCTGGAAGTGACAAGACAGGATTAGGGATAGAGTGCTACATGTGAAATAGAGATGATTGCTGAGTTCACCACAGCTGCATAAGGGCCCCAGATGGATGAGGCAGTGTGTAAAGGCACCACAGCAGGGTGGTGGAGTTTGTGGCACTGAGGAGTCACCCACTAAGAGCACAGAGAGCAGAGAAAGCAGAGCAAAAATTGTCCCGCTGGACTGAGGGGGTGTGTGAGACAGGGGAAATGCTCTTTCCCACCAAATGCATTTTGGAATCCCCTTAACCCTTCTCAACCCTCACTGTCTCCTGGCCGCCTACTGATCCAGGTATGCCATTATTCTGTAGGACCTCCAATTTCTGCAAAATTGAAATTTTGTCTTCTTCAAAGAATGGACAACGTCCCAACAAAAAACAAACAAAATTTTGCTTATGTTGCCAAGAACCCTAAGTTTAAGTCCACAAAGATCACCCTCCTCAGATATGAGGAGCAGAAAAACAGGCTTTTACTAGATCAGCCATGGCCCTTTCCATATTTCTCTCTTTCAGGTTTATTGAGGGAAATAAGCAACCCACTGGAGCAAAGCCTCTAAAGGGGCTTTAAGCTTTGTTTTAATGGGGAACAGGATCCTCCCTAAAAGCTCACAAAAGGTTTATGTGGTTACTGTATCAGTGCAGGCTGAAAAGAGGGATATCTGTTTTCTTACTGATGCATAGGGATCTCTTTTTTAAGTTAAGAAATACACTTGCTGAAGATTTTATATGTTTCCTTGCTAGCCATCATTAAAGTACTTTACTCATTCTGTTAAATCCCATTTGAACTTCTGCTGACTGGACTTTTCACATGGGGACAAATCAAACTGTGCTTGACATAAAATTTATCTGGATGAAGTGTTTTAAATTATGTCAGTGAGTCTAATGAACAAAATTTAATGGTTCACTTGAGGCTCTGTTGAGTACATCCAAATAAATTTGCTTTTCAGGGTTCAGATGCCCTTTATAAAACTGTTGACTTAAATTCACTAGAAACTTTGGTAAATCCTTTAAAAGAGAGCTCAGCTTTTCAACTGGAGTTTAAAACCTTGAAAAGCTCTTCAAAACCAACTGTGTTTTCAGCAGAACAACGTTAATTTGCAGGACTTAGCATTAACACAAAGGGAATAGTGGTATCTCTACTTTTCGGACAGACCTTATCTCCCTGTTGCATTATCTTGCAGATGATAAATCTGAAAAATTACAGAAATTTAATGCTTAATAATTTGCATAGGTCCTAAAAATTCAGGAAGCATGTTGCTAAGTCTTTGTGTTACCAACTTTTTGTTTCGGTTTTAGTGACAACAGGTGGTGGGAGACCTGTCCATCTTGGGCTGGGTTTTTGTGCTCATGCTGCCCACTGAGCTGTCATACTATATTTGAAGACTTATAAGCTCTTTTTATTTCTGCTCTAAGTTATGGAAGCCTGTTTTCCTCAACAGATCTTTGTTTCCATCAAAAATAGTAAAAACCTGTGGGCCAGCTTTAATGTCATTGTCATTTAGACTTATCACTTTCTTATCATCATTTTGTTGTGGCAGCGTGACATCTGCCATAGTGTGAGAGGAGTGAGAAGATAGTAAGATTTTTTTGTTGTTGTTCATAATAAAAATTAGTAATAATTATATGGAAAAGTTGAATTCCATGGCAATATATTGCTGTTTTTTTACACAATACAATGTGACTGGCATATAAAGCCATAGAGATGGGGTTGCTGCAGCTTCTCAGGCAGCCTGAGATGTGCCAGTGCTGCACACTGAACCTTTGACAGAGAGAGGCTTATCTGGCTCCAAGGACAGATAAAAATCAAACCACAGCCAAATCCAACACCCCAGCACAGGGGATGGTACTCAGCCCAGGGTTTGTGCTTTGTCCAGTCTCTCCTGCCATGAGCTGTGGCCCTGGCTGGCTTCCAAGTAGGTTTGCCTCACCAAGCAAAATAATTGACATAGATAGCATGTAGCTGCGTGTGTTATAGTGAATAACAACATTAAAAAAACAAAACAAAAAAACCCAACAAATACCCCACTGAAGCAGTCTTAGCAGTCTCTCTACTATGGTGCAGCTTTCAGCCAGGGCATGGCAGTCAATAACCACTCCACAGAAAAGGGGATGACTGATTCCTACAATCTTGCTACAAGGAATAACTTGCAGTGTTTAACTTAAAACATCGACTATGTAGCACTTTCAAGCGTGTAACAGCTTGTAAAGGTGTTGTAAAGTAGCAAGGTGCAAAGTCTCTCCCGTGGCCATGGAGTAAGGGAAGGTTTATAGAGAATTAGGAAAAATGTTTTAATGCTGTCCCTAGCAGACAAACTGATCAGAGAAGTGTGAAGTCTTTCTCATGGGAGGCCACTGAGCAGTGGCTGGGCTGACTAGAATATCTGCCAGGAAAGGCAGAAGCAGAAAAAGCATTTCCCCTGGGGCAGGGAGACACAGCTTCTTCCTTTCTGTTCCTATGATCTACATAATTCTCTAATTATTAATAACCAAAATTTATGAAGTGTATAAATGAATGCCAGAAACTCTCAGAAACTCAAATTACTAACAAATATCAGGCAATGAAAGCAAGAATCAATGTTTCATTCTTGAGGTGCAAGGTCATTAGGCATAATTGCCAATTAACTTACAACAGGAAAAATTAGGCAGTGCAAAAGTGGTGAAAAGGGTTGGATGCATGAGGTTACTTGGAGGTAACAAGAAGTGGTTCGTTTCCAAGAACTACTGTCAGTGCTGTGATTAACACAAATCATTTTAGAAGATGTCTTCTCTGAGTTGGGATATTGGGAATTTGTTCCAAAGGGTTGTGAACAGCCTGTTGTGAAAATAACTGTGTGGATCTGCTCTTAGTTAAAGTGTTGGACAATTCCTACACACATCTGATGTTCTTGAGAGTTATTAGCAATCACATAGGTGTGTTGTGAAATACACCAAATGGTAGCCAAATCACTGCTTGTGAGGGAGGGAGAGGCCAGCTGTTCAAAAAGCAGTTTATTTTCATGTCACATGTAAGATGGGACCCTTCAAAATCCAGATATGAATCCACTTTGAAATGAGTAAAAAAAACCCCTGGATTGGAAACCAGGAAATCTATTGTTTCCTATGTTTTGCTTGCATACAGTTTTACATGGCCATGCAAAGTGCAGTACTTGTGTTGTACTCTCTGCAACATAACAAAACATAATTTTGTAATAAACAGTGATTATATAATATCACACTCTTAATACCGAGTATTTGCAATCTGAGTGTGTTGTTCTATTTAAATTTTAAGTACATTTGAATGCAAGTTCATTTTTCAAATGTGAATTTTATGTCAAGTGGGTTTTATCAAGACTTGAAAAGATTAGAGAGACAGAGTGTAGACTGATGCAGATAATGGATGAGAGAATGCTCTCAGGAAGGAATGGTATCAAGGAACTGTATCATTACAAATTCTCTTGTTTTGCTTTGGTTTTAAAGAGGGACAGTTTTTCAGGTTTTCCTTCTGTAGCATGTAAAAGATGACTGCTATATAAAAAAAATCTCCTTCCTTGCAGCAGGTACATTAAGAGCAAAAGTTGATGGGGTGCATTGTGTAGGATATTTTACTCTCTCTAAATGCCTGGTGTTTGGTAGATGGGCATGGCCTCTGAAGGCAACTCCTCACACAAGGAGGTCAGTTCCAATTCACCCTGATGCTCTTTGCTCTAAGGAGCTGTCTGCAATGCTTTGGCCTTCAGTGAGCCTTAGGACTGAATCGGAGCAAACCTTTTGTTTGGTGCAGCCTTGAGGACTGTGTGCGGGTTTGGGCACCACAATATAAAGGAGATACTTTGAGATTTTCCAAAGGAAGCTGTGAAGGGTCCAGAGGGGAAGCCTTTTGAGGATGCTTGGCTTTTCCAGCCTAGAGAAGAGGAGGCTGAGGGGAGACTTTGTTGTTGGTTGCAGCTTCCCCGTGACAGGAAGCAGAGGGGCAGGTACTGATCTCTGCTCTGTGGTGACCAGTGACCACAACAGAGGGAACAGTTGGAGCTGTGCCAGGGGAGGTTTAGGTTGGGTGTTAGGAGAAGGTTCTCCCCCTACCCAAAGGGTGATCAGGCACTGGACAGGCTCCCCAGGGAGTGGTCACAACCCCAAGGCTGCCAGAGCTCCAGGAGTGTTTGGATGCTGCTCTGAATCACAGGGTGAGATTGTTGGGGTGTCTGTGCAAGGCCAGGAGTTGGACTGGATGATCCTTGTGGGTCCCTTCCAGCTCAGGAGATTCTATGGTTTATGTTTATGCCTTTGCACGGTGGGTTCTGTCTTGGGAATAGAAAGAGAACTATAAATTAGGCAACTTGGAGCCCATCATTATTTACAGTTCTCCACCAAAAGGCTGCTGTCTGTTCATTCTCATTTGCCCAAGAAGTAGAGAAGCCTGGCAGTTTGAAATTTGCTTGGTCTCTATTCCTATTTTTGGGCTTTATCCAGTAAATAAGCCCCACTGAAGACATGCCAGTGTGCAGCTTTTTCACAGTTAGCAATTTCAGACAAGTGCCTGATGAGGCTGTTGTGTTCTGCTCCCACCCAACATCCCCTGCCCAGCTTGCTGTCAGAACACAGAGCTGCAGAGCCATTTATCTGGGCCCTGATGTTCTCACCTCTCCGTGTGTTCTGCTCTGTCCTGTGAATCTCCATGGTCTTTGTGAGTTTGACCCTGCTGGGCTCCTACAAAATGAGGTTTCTGTCTCCTGTGGTGCATTAAAGCTGAGGTCTGCCTCTCATCTGGTAGTGAGAAACTGCTCACAGAGGACAGCAAAGCAGACTTTGTTGTGGTCCTTGTCAGGCAGAATCTGCGTTTAGGAAAAGTCTTGCTTCTATGCAGTGAGTAGTGGAATATTTCATCTTTTATTGTTTCCTATGTTTTGCTTGCATACAGTTTGAGCATTGCATGAACTAAGTGAGTTTGGATAAACAACCTCTTAGCATCTATCTCTTGGCAGTATCAAGCTCTTAGAAATACAGAATTACTGTAAATCACTGACTTCTTTTGAAAACAGAGTGAACAAAGAACATCTCCCATAAAACTGTACATGCTCAACATCTTTAAATCTTTTTTTCTTTATTTTTTTTTTTACTTGAGCGGCTAACAAAGACCTTGCTATCAGCCAACTCCTTCTCTCTCTGCCTCTCTGAAAATTATTGTCTGGAGGAAAATCACATCTTCCATGTGAATGTACACTTAAAATAAGTTCAAAAAGTAAATTAGTATTTTTTGCTAAGAGATGTCATTATCACTCCGCAAAGGTAGTAGTTATAGTGAATTTTTTAAGTTATTCTGGAAGCAAAGAGAAATAAAACGATGCCTGGTCTGGTATCACAACTGTGACCTGATTTCATTTAACCCTGTACAGTTCTAGAATATGATTCTGGTATATTCTTGATACTTTGATCAACAGTACAGCTGATGCAATAGTTACAGCTAATTACAAACACAAAAATAGACGACTTTGAAATGGAGGTGGTAAAGAGAAAATGCAATTTTCACCTACCCTGGGGAGGTACTGTCAAAAACCTGTATTTTTTTTCATTTAGTAGGTATTGATGTAAATTATTTTTTCTGTATACTAATGCTGCTTTCTAGAGTCATTAGAATGTATGCTGAGTTTACTATAGGCTAGCCATGGATAAATAAGATTTTAGATCATAATACTACTAAGGAAAGGAACGATCATTTTCCGGAGTAATTCCTTTTTGTAGCAATTATAACTTCTTAGATTTTGATCACTTGCATATCTTTCCAGTACTTCAGTGACTTTTGCTGGCAAAATGTATGGAACATAACTTCTTCAGGCACCAAACTGTTCATGCAACATATGTACCACGTGTGTTTTTTCAGTCAGATTTTTTTGGATGGTATGCGTACAGAGCAGTGCCTGTCAGGAATTTTATTTTCTGCTTAATTTTGATCAAAGCAGAAAGGAAAGCTCACCCATTAAGTGATGCAGTGCCAGATGGTAAGGCACTAAAAAGTGAGCCTGATCTGCTGTCTCTAAAGGTGAGTGCTAACAGTTCTGGAAGGCTGGAAACTCATGCAATTGGACACGGGATTGAAGCGTTTTCCTTTTCGGTCACCGACTCACAGCTGATGCAGCTGAGGAGGATCTGAAGGGTATCAGGGTGTTGAGGAAGGCTTCTGTCTGAATCCAACACTGTGCTAGTGCTGCTCCAGACAACATCATAAGCAGATCACAATCTAGAGGCCTCACAATTCAGGTATCAGCATCAGCACCCCCTGTGCAAGGCTCTCACATGGTGACCTTTGCTTCTCAAAGGTTCTCCCAGCAGGAATGGTTAAATGCCAGCAGCAAAGCAGCTGCAGGCAAAAATCTGTCAAAGGAAAGTAAACTGATTCATCTGCAGGCTCCACTACAAATCAAGAAGGTTTTTTGTTCTCCTGAGAATATTTGTTTTCCCATGAGGTCTGGATGGGTTTCCATTTACCTTGAATCATAGTTAAGCAACTTCATTTACAAGGAGTTGCCAAATAAATATTTGTAAAATAACTGAAAACAAAAAGAGCCAATTATAGTCATGCCACAAGCATTTATTGAAAGTCTTCATTCCAGGTGACAGACAGACAGGAACCATTAATCTGAACACCAGTCCTGTAACTTCACAAAACTCATCTATGTGCCCTTGACAGAAATCTATGTTTAGGGTGGCAAGAAGGGATTATTAGCCCAACCACTCTGCAGCTTTGTATGAAAAATGTCATTTTAATAGTAAAAAAGTCCCTAACACAAAATTAAAAAAACAAAAGAGAACAAAACCTCCCAACTATGTTCTACATATTTTAGTACTTGAAAAAAAACTCCCATAAATGAAAAGGGGATGGCCTGAGCAGCTTTTTTGGTCTTCTTATGGTTTTGATTCCCATGCTTTTTCTGTGGTGTGACAGTACTGGGAAGACTCTTGATGAAAGAAAATGGCTCCAAGCGGGTTTTGCTTTTAGGGTTTTGTTTGTTTAACCTTTGTGTAGTTACCATATCCTACTGTTATCATTAGGAAGGATTGTGTGTTTATTCTTTGTCTTTAGCAATTCTTTGGTAGATGTTATCTACATAATGATAAAAAATTACATGATGAAGTAATTTTCCTGGAGTAACCAGGAAACATGGTTTATGGTGAGAATAAACTATTCAGAATCAAAATCAGAAGGGAAATGTTTTTGTTTCACAAACATGCATTTTTAGGAGGTACATGATTTTTGTTTTTATTCATTCCTAGTAAATATTGAGGGTTTCTATTCTGCCTGAGCAGAACAAATGAATTTGAATATCTTGCATGTTTACACTAGAATTAGATAATTGGCTCAAGGCTCAGATTAAATTGCATAGCTAAACCGTAGAGATAAACTAAATGTACTACTGGAATTGAAGCTGAAATATTCTATATTCATGAGAAATGAGGGTCCAAGATTTTTTTTGCATAATAAAGAGGATAGTTTCCTGCTCCAAATACAAATACTTTACAAACATATTTGGTTGAGGGTTTTTTTTTTCATTATTATTTTTTTTAAGATTTACATTTAAAATTACTTTTGTGGCAGAAAGTAGTTCTATATGTGTAGTTGTATATGGAACCTTCAACATGAATTCCAAATGAAATTAAAACTTAGTTCTGAATTCTTATGGAAGACACTGCACTAATCAATAGAACTGAATGTTTTATATTTGAAAATAGTTTAAAATATCAGATATTTGACCTTATAAAGATTCTGCTACTAAATATTGATGAGAAGTGGGAGTAAGAATTATTTATAAAATATGAATTACAAACAAGAATTAACAGTCTAAGTAGTACTTGCTGGAGAATTAACTATTAAAATGTTAATAACAATTAAGTATTAAATCAGGAAGTAAAAATGATAATGTATAATTAAAAGGAGATCTTCTGGGCTGCAAGTAGGTGGATATAAGGTGGATACAAAAGAAAAGCAGTCAAATATGGTTTTATTTTTGCCCTAAGTACATATGAACTGTGCTGAAAACAGAGTAGTGGGGCAGATGGACTATTTACCAGGATCACAGGTAGACTTTTATGGCCTGAACCTCTCTTTTCTTATGTTTTGAATCATGTTTATTAGCATTCTGCTGCATTAATATCAATAACCATCAGGAAAGATGGCTGGCAGGCACATGTCAGAAAGCTCATTCCAGTGAGAAGGGAACTGTAGTCAAATGATGTATATGTACCAGAAAATATCATACTATGTATCAACATTTGACTCTAAAGGTTCATTTTAGTCAAATGGAGTTTGATTTGGCAGCTTAAAAATGAAAAAAAGATGCTCAGATTGACTGATGGATAATAAGTGACAAAGAAAATTGCTTATTTTGGGAAGGATTTGTAAGCGTTTGATGAATTTGCCTTTACTTTTTCATCTTTTCCTTTTGTACAGCATTAGAAGAGTAAATGTAACAAAATCAAATTCCTGATTTCTAATGTCTGTGGGGACATGTCCCACTGCAGAACTGCCATCAGTTTGAATTGCTGTGTGAAAAATAAAACATTGGATTTTCTAACCTTCAGCATCTAGTGAGCAAAATAAGCACTAACTGGTATTAAAAAGCGATCTTTTTAATACCAAAAACTTCACAATTTTCTTAAAAGCAGATAAATAAATGATTACTCTTTCTCTGGTGACTGAAACTTATGTCTGAGTTCATTTAACACAAGAACAATTTGAAATTTAACTGGAAAGGGATGAGTTTGGACTGTTTCCTCCATGATCCAGAACTAAACCCAAAATGCATCCTTTGAAGCATCTTTTCAGAAGACTGTCAGGGAGAAGGGCTTGGGACTTAAGATTTTATAGCTTGCTGTGGTGAAAACTGTCCCCTACTCGTATTTACATACTTTTTCAAACTCAGTAGCAGTAAGGATAAAAAGGATGCGTCTTTTGAGAGATGTTTGGTCTGCCTCTGAATAGGATGAGACACAGAAACAAATAGAAGTGTGATATATAGGAATAGGGTGAATAGGATGGCCATTTTCTGCTTGAATATTAAAATGTTTTGTTTATACAGGTTACATTTATAGACCACTAAAAACATGGAATTCCTCTAAAAAGTAATTTTGTTGTTGCTCACTTGGAATATTTACAGCTGTGGTAGGGCTATGTGTGATTAAATTATTTACAAATTAATACTTTTAAATAGTTAGGTATGCAAACCTACTACGAAGTTCTCGGTTTTGAGTAAGAGTACTGTTGTTTCTACTTTGTGCTAAGCTGTGCTTCTTCCTTCACTCTCTTTCTGCCCATCACACTTTTTTTAAATAAAATTTTTCTAAGAAATGTTTTAAAACAGTTATTCCTAGGTCTCCTTGTCATGATCGCTCTTGCAGAAGCCTGAGAGCCAGGTTAAGGATCTGGCTTAACACGGCTCTTACAGATTGTTGCATCTGCCTTTCTGGACTCAGTGAAGGAAGCAGTCTTGCCAAGTGTGCTGCATTCAGGAGAGTGAAAAATGTCCAAGTTAGTGGGAGTTCTGGACTCTGGTATTTCATTAGTAGAACTTTTTCATTCACGAGTTTAACCTTGTAGGATTGAAATCCTGAAATATGCTACTGTGAATGCAAGTTTTTCTAGAAACTCCTGCTACTGAGACAAACTTTCCCTAAACTCAAAATCTGAGTGGAGTACCTGTTCCATTTGTTTTGCCTAATGCTTGGACCACAACATTTAGACAACAATCAGAGACTCTTTCTGTGTATCACCATGTCCCCTGTCACTCTGCATGGCCGTAGCTTTTGCTGGAAAAGGAATGAATGAGGGAATAAAGAAGGAGGTGGCATCTTAATGGCAGCAGTGGCAACCTGACACTGTTGAAGTTAAGTAAAAAGAATGTGTTCCCAGCCTCAGCCTGGCTCTTCTGAGGGCATTATAAATATTTCACGTGGGTTCAGTTGGTGTTTGGTGTGGTTTCAATATGTGTGCATTTTGCCTCATGTGTTCTTTAGTCATACTGAAACTTTAGATGATGCTTCAAAAATATATTTTCCTGTGGCAGGGAGAGAAGTTGATGTGAACTGAAGTGCAACTCCACATTTATTTCAAGCAGCAGTAAAACAATATGATAGAAATTGTGGTAGCAATAACGGAAAAGGCAAAGTGAAACATTACAAGAACTATTTTATTACTCCGGGGAGTAATCAAGTGTTCTCTCCCGATTCCTACTCCCCAGCCCATCATGAATTCTGTGGTAATTTGTGAGATTCCTATCAGCAGGTGGCATGGAGCAGCAGCCCCTGCAAACAAGGCACAGTCTGTGCAGGTGTTGAGACATCCTGCCCCCCTGTAGCAATGTTTTCCTCTTTGTTTTCTCTGCTACTAGGTGGAGCAGAGGAATTTAAACTGACCATTCTCCTCCTGTCCTAAGAGCCTGAAGCCAGCCGAGCTTTGAAGGTTTCAGAATTTCCCAGTGCTTTGTAAGTGTTCTTAGATAGATGTGTGAAACAAAAGTATTATGATATTCATGTCAAGGGTGTGACAGGAATTTATTTGCTCTGTAAATTGTGTTTTAATTTTTATTCATGTCTTAAAATACCTTCTTCTTTTCAGAATTACCTGAATAAGATGTTGATAAATGAGGAGTTGGACTTACCTAATGATTGTACTATTATCTGCCTAGAAAATACAATCAGTTTAAAACGATAGTACAATTCACTAGTGAACTACTGCAATTCAGTGAAATAAATCCAATGACTCTTGCTGTCAGACAATTGGAATGAAAGCAGATTAACATTGCACCGAGGCTGAAGGTTTTTCAGGGGAAAAAAATGTTTTCTGCTCCAATTAAATGGGCTTGTCTCAGTAATGTTTTGATGAGGAGAGACAGAACAGAATGCTTTCTGTGCTATTATGAGCTTTAGGTGAACAAGAGAGTCACATTGGTCTTACATTTTCTGCTCATTTTATAGAGCTCTGTATTTGCCAGTGCATTGCCTTTCCACAGGAAAGATAATGTTGCATTCATTTACTCTTCAAACCTCAAAAGCTAAAAAGGTGTCTCTGTTAAAGCAAATTGATTTGGATGCATCTATATAACAGCATTCATCCAGCAGAAAACAAAGCCAAATGTCACATATATTTTATGTAGTGATGTTGTTGGAGCTGTGTTGGTTGGAGTTCAATAAGCTGGCCATTGTAGTTTGAAAACTTATGGCTTTCAAAATTTATAGACTGGCAGCAATGAGTAAATGCTGGGATACTTCTCTTTCCAGTCAGTTTTCCTTAAATTCTTATATTGTGTTATAAGGGGAAGAGCTTTGTTAGTCCTGCAAAATACTGTCTAAAAAATGGAGGAAGACAATTTTTAAATATAACAATTCCTGTTTTGTTGTCTGTTGAAATAGAACTTCCTGTGAGATGGCTCTGTTGGAATAAGGAGTTGCCAGAAGGAGATAAAAAACAGAGGCATGAATTGAATTTTGTGGTGAATAAATGATCTCTTTCTCTTTTCTAGGTGCAGCAAAATTTTGTTGTATGCTACCATGTTAAGGATTTAGAAGTTATAATAGTGTAGATGATACAGGAATGTGAATGGGAAAAGCAAAGGTACTGTGTGAATAAGCTCTATAAATAGTGTTTTATGAGAAAGTCAGAAGACATAAATTATTTCTATTACAACTAGAATTCTCATTGAATGTAATGATGAAAGGTAATAGTTCTGCTTTCACTTAATGTTTTTGCAAGGATTTGGAGGGAAGAAATGTTTTAAATTAAACACCTCTTTCAAACAAACAGGAAAAAAAGGAGTTTTAAGAATAGTTTCTGAGAGGTAGGTGCAAAACAAGTGTTTTGAAAAGTTAACTGCCTACTCAAATCTTGGCCTTATGTGCTGCTGTTCTAAATAGAGTAATCAGTCAAGGAAGGCACCAGCATGTTGAATGGGTGTCAAAACAGCAGGGTGATGTCAAGGACCTAGAAAATACAAATGGAGTATGAGGCTTTCAAAGGCCTTCTTCTTAACAATGCCTTTTCTTTCTTTGTAATTATATTTGGACTGGTTTTTTGGGTCTTTTCTTTCTTGTGGAGAAGTGCCCAAAGTCATCCTTTTGCTGCATCTTATGGTGGTTCTGGTGAATCTTAATTAACAATCAGTCAAGGCCATCTCTGATAGAACTCAAGAGTCTCAAGGAAAAAAATCTGTGTGTTAAATAAAATGTGGAAAATAGCACTCAAAAAGAAGCATGCAGACTGCATTTTTCAAAGAATATTAGGGAATCTGAGCTCTTGGGAAAAAGTGACTGTGTGACATTGGAGCTGCTGGCTGCATGGAAAATATGGAAAATATATGGAAAGTATAACCTCTTTGGTGCATCTGAGTAATTGCAGGCAAAGCCTGGCGTACTTTAAATCTGTAAGGACTAACAAATAATTTGTCTTAATTTATGCTTGGACCAATTTAGGGTACATGTAGCAGATTTTCTGAGAGAAAGAGGGCATGATCTGTATTTAGAATAAGACATTGAACCACCCAGCTGAGGCCTACCCAGCTGAGGCCTGGCCCTGAGGCTTGGCCTTGAGGCCCTGAGGCCTTGAAGCCTGTTGTGCAGTTAAAATTACTTGTAGCGCAGCAGAAATTGGATGCTAAGATATTATTGTTAGATAGTGGGTTTTCTAGAGGTCACCAAGTGCAATTGTTAGTGGTCACACTTTAGCCACCTTAAGAATAAGTTAAACAGTGTGTGTTTGCATTTTTCTCTGTGCTGTGTGCCAATGAAAGTGTCGCCGTAATTGTAAACTATATAGAACTGTATGTAACCTGCCATTTGAGGCAGAATAAACAGAGAACGTGTGATTAACCATATTGGTCGGACCTGCGTTGCTCTCGGCTCAACCTCTCATTATTTTTGGAGACTCCTTGCTTCAGGTACGTACGACTTATAACAAAAAAAATTCCGATAAAACAAATATATTTGCAGAATAGTTACACTATCAAATCATTGTGCATAAATTTAATTTGTATTAAAGCCACGTTTTGGCTAAATCCCTTATATGTGATACCACTGGGCTTTTACTGCCACAGTGGGTCATGTTTCCAGCAGCAAATGCATCAAGGGCTTGCAAGACGGGGTCTAAATGGGGATGAATTCTTAAAAACAGTTTGAAAAAGGTTTTTGTGGTATCACTCACAGGGAGCTGCTGGTGTATCAAACAGCTCGGAGAGAGCAGGGGTGTAATCAGCTCTGTCCCTTGTCCTGTTTCCTTTGCTCCAATCTCACTGGAGTGAGTGGCCAAGGCTCAGTGTGAATGGGGGCTGAGGGAGGTGTGTGGGATGGAATGTTGTCCATTTGGGATTTGCCAGGAAAACTGGCAGCCTGCCCTGCTTTTGATCATGTTAAAGCCTCCTTTTAAGGGGTGTCAGTACCTGATTGCTCTTCACTGCTGTGTCAGTCAGAAGCTCCCTTTGGGACTCTGAGAGGTGCTTTCCATAAAAGACAGAAATGATGAGAAGGTAAAAAGCTATTTTCTTCCAGTACGGTATTTGGCTTGTTATAATGTTTCACCTAACTGATGCTGAGCTGAAGTATAAAGAATGAAATTGCTAACTCGTTGAGAATTGATTCTGGTTTTGTTTCTGACCTTGACCGTGTTTGACATACCTCTGCTTCTTGCTAAGAGATGCTAGGTTAAAACAGAGCAATGAATATTTTAAACTGTGAGTATATAATACTTTTATGAATGTTTTATGTGCACTTTTATTTTCATAAATGTAAGATTTTGAAAGTCCCAAGAGAAGAAAATTTAAAAGCCTAGAAGTGAATTCCAGGCCACTAGGGAATCCAGCTTCTTTTTCAGATGTCGTCAAGTTCTCCATGTTCCCAAGCAAAGGCATTTTAAACTAATTAATTGTTTATTTATGGCATATCTGTTAGTGATACAAGATGGAATCCTTTCCCCTGACTCAGCAGCTTAAGGTTTTCTTGAATTTCTTGAATTCCTTTTTCTTTTCCATTTTGGAAGAGAGCAACAAATGTTCAACTACTGTGAAAGGAAAATATAAAATTTATCTCTGGCTTGCTGGTTTTAGAAAGTGGGCACTGTTCGAAGTTACAATGACTTCTGGGGCTCCTGTCTTAACAAGTGTTGGGGGAAAATTTGGATGATAAGTTTGTTTTAGAGAGGACTGTGCAATTAATGGCTTGGCCAATAGGCTTTAGAAGAAAGGCATTTCTGCATGACAGAGCATGGACTGGTCACCAGTGCAAATTGCATTAATATTGAGCAAATAAAGTGCCGTATTTGGAATTATCATTTAAAATACATTTGGGTGCTGTGAAGCACTAAAACAGTGCATTTGGAATTCCTGGCTGGCTTCGTGCTCTTTTTCTCCCCTAAAATCGCTAATTGTGGAAGATAAGTGTTCCACAAATGTTATCAGAATATAAAAGAGACACTTTCCAGAGGTCAGCAAATAGTTTCAGTCACTTGGAACTGAAAAAATCAGTCAGTTTTACAGACTAGAGTGCAGTAGAAGAATTTACTGAACAGACTGGTAATGCACTTACACTTACTGTAGTACAGTGTGCTGAACTCTACAGTAGAATCTAGTTTGCTGTCCATCATTGCCTCATACAGTTGCCAAATAGGAATTTATTTTCCAATAGCATAATGGAAAAAATGCATTATTTTCATTCTTTTTTTCGGTGTTTCTGGCTTTTTTTCTGTGTTAGCTAATCCCTAGAAAATTGGGTTGTTGATCTGTTCTAATACCTCGGACTTTGGTGGGACACAGTGAATGCATAAAGGTTTTGGGTTGGTGTGGGTTTTTTTTTTTGCATGACAATACAGATACACATACACACACCCCCACCTTCACTTATTAGGGACAAAAATAATTTAAAGTTCTATTCAAGCAACAGAATAGATTCAAACCAAGAGGCTCATAATATATTTGTGCCACAGACACAATGGCAAATTTTGTGGAGATTTCTTAGCAAAGGTAATGTTTGGGAAAAAAAAATCTTAGGAATATTTTTTTAAATTTTATTTGAGGGAGACAATAGATTAGAATCATATTCCCTTCACTGCTAGTTTTTTTATTTTTAAATTATTTTTATTGGTTTGATTAATGAGTGTCCTTAGACTTTTTTTATGCTATGCCTTCTTATATTTCACTACTGTAGATGAGATTTAAAAAATGATGATTATAATACTGATATATGCTTCTACATATTTATTAATTTTAGCATGGGTTGTGTCATTCTGATTATCCAGGGTAGAAATACCAGTGAACAATCACACTGGGCCTTTTGTCTCTGAAATACAATGCATTGAGTGTCCTTGGCTGCCATTGAAATTGCTATCTTGAACATTCAGAAAACGGTGGAATGGAGAGAATAACAGAGTTGTTTCATCTCTAATAAAAGAGATGCCACATTTGGGCTGTTCACTGGTGCAGGAAACAAGGGCATTTCATTTCAGTTCACCTTAATAATCCCTCTCAGCTGTCAATAGGTATCCAGTTCTCCTTGTAAGGCTCTCTATGAACTGCTGGAGTACAAAGGAATCAGAGTCAATGAGGAGGGAGAGGTTTGAAAGCTCCTTTCATCTGGCACGTTACTTGGACAGTGAACTGTGTGAGCTAATTACTTTGCCTTTCTATCACCTCCAAACCTGGACACCCCTTGCTAATGTAGAGGCATGACTGGGATTCCTGGCCTTCCTTTAGTCTTCACATGCTCCAAAATTATTCTGAGCTCAAAACTTAGAGTACCATGTGTATCAGAAGGGTGTCTTGAGCGTTTGTTCCCCAAAACCAGAATCTTGTACGATCCTGCTATATCTGAAATTTAGACCTCAGTTCTGCATTGTTCCTCTGTTTAATTGGAAAAAGATTAAATAACTCCTCTAGTGAAACGACTGTTTCGTGGTGCAGCTTTCAAGAAGTGCTTGCATTTACATTTTTTCTTTCCCACAGCTCAGGTCACTTAATTTATATCTCTCATAGAGCCATCTCCCTTTGGAAACAAGAACAATGGCCTGACACTGGCAGGCTGACCTACAAAAACCTTAAATGCTTCCACTTTTGTCACGGAGTAGCTGTGAACAGAACTTGATTTTTATTTGTACTGATGGGTGGTGGGTTCAGTACTGTGAGCTGAAAGCATTCAAAAGCCTGGATGATTTTCCAAATTAAGTTCTCATATATATTAAAAGAAGGGGTGATTTAGTATACTCTGATATTATCACTGAAACTAATGCAGTGATGAGGACGCAGAATCAAACAAAATCAAACAGCACCACAAGGACCTATGAGGCTGTGATTGATCCCAGCCTTGAGAATCCCAGCCAGAAAAAACCCAAAATACGGTTCTTCAAGCTCTTCTTTCACAGTCCCACTCCCCTATCTTGAGTGTCTGTCTAGTTCTTCTCAGATTTCCTATAAACCATGATCAGATTTGTAGTCAGAAGATTTTATGGCACTAAAAACGTCAATAAAGCTTTACACATCTTTGAGCAATGTACCCATGAGCTGACAGTGAATATTGTGTTGCAAAGTGGGTGGACAAAAAAAGCAAAATATTTCTGGCAGAAAGAGAGGAACAAAAGTTTTGATTTTTGTTTTGATAAAACAAAATAATTAAAAATATAATCACTGTAAATGGCTAAACAATGTATTAATTTAATGGAGCTGCAGAGATCATATTAATTTCTCTCTAAGACAGCTTTTGGAAATAGGAGCCAATTGCTGCCTCTTTCTTTTCTTTGAGAACGGGAAGGGTTAGAAAGAGAGAGGATGACAGTGCTGTAAAAAGAAATCTTCCTCCACACCTTAAATCAATAACCTCTTGTATTTGTCTGGATTCTGAGTGCCAACTAAAGCCTCTATGGAAAATGTCATCAATGAAGTCTTGCCATCTGGCAAATTTCCTGCCAATTCCTGAACTGATAATTAATACTATTACTTGAAATAATTTTCTAGAAAATACTCACTTAAAGATACGATTTCTAGCTTCCTATCCTGATCAGGAGAGCTTTCTGAATCAATTAATCTTAAATTAATGAGAAGCATGCTTACATTGCAGTCGAGTCTCATAGCCTTTTTCTTTCTCCCCTTTTTTGACTTTTCTTTCCCCTCAAATGGATCCTGATTTTGATGTGACTTGACTGATGATAGAGAACCAATGCTAGGATCAATACCAGCAAAAAACTTCCTTTAGTGTTGGATGAAATAGTTCTCTCTGGTGAAGTGTTATTAATGGCCTGGTGTGATGCACTGTATTCCTTCTGGCCTTTAAACCCTTATCCACTCGGGACTGTTGGCATCCAGGTTTCACAGAAGAGCAATTTTTCTTTGGAAAATTGAATCACTGTCCCAGGGCAGGACTACACCAAATTTTTTTCCACTGCTCATTGCAGTTCAAAGACTGAGAGCTGAGGGTTGTGTACTAAAACCAAGTTGCAGTTCCCCTTTGCAACTTAGTCTTGTCAATAAAAGGAAGAACACAATTAACCATTGTTATGATTTGGATAATTTATCAGATTTGAAAATTGTGCTTAAAAATCACTATTCCCAATGTTCGACCCTTACAGTTTTGATTTTAAAAATTACATTCTTATTTTCAATGTGTTTGTATAACAGAAAAATTTGTGTACTAATAACCAGACCATTATATAAAAAAAAGTAGGATGTTTGGAAATATTTTTGGAAGCTTCAAGTAAGTTATTATATCATAGAAGATATTAGAGAGATTTAAATCTGAGCAGCATTGGAGAAAAAAGAAATTTGCAAAGAAAAGTGGATATTGAAGATATGTTTATAACTGCTCTTGTCAAAGCAGGCTGTGCTGTCACTAAGTTTTATGTTTCATAGCAACAAATTCAGGTACTGCATGTAAAGAAAAATTTGTTCATATCAGTTCAACTGGTAGCATTGACATAGAGCCCCTCTTCATTTCAATAATCTACACAGAAAATGAATCTCTAACTTGAAGTATGGGATGACTTTTTTATATAAGTGCACCTGAGTGATAGTTTTAATCAAAGCCTCCCTGTCACAAAGTAAAAATGTCATGGACCCTTCCCTTTTGCTGCCTTTGTGTTGGAGAGGCAGAAGCTGTCTCCTTTAGCTCCCAGCTCCTGTTTTTAGCCAATTAATATGAGAAACAGAGAAATGAAGGTACTGAAGAAGGTGAGACAATGATAAGTTACACCTTCTTTGACACTAGACCATAGCTGGTACTTGGGGAAGGAAAATAGTGTTGGAGCAAGGATGGGAGTGATATTTTAGCTGGTATGTGCTCTCATCTGGGGCTCCTTGCATCAGTTTGTGTATATGAACAGCCTAGCCCCTGAGGGATTTTCTTTCATTTATGCTCCTGGTATCCAAAGCAACTTGGAGCAATGAATTCCACAAATTAATAAACAAAATAGAAGAAAAAAAATTTGTCATGTAACTCCTCAGTTGTTTATCTAGAGAGAGAAGGACTTTTGTATTTCAGAAACAAAGCTTGTACTTTCATACCTCATATACTTTGATATACATTTCATATTCAGATATATCCATCATAAAAATGAAGCTGTAATTTCAAGAAATGGAGTTTTCAAGTAATAAAATGCATTATTTGTTGTTTTTACAGCCATACAACAAATTGCAAAATGAGTTCTCCCCAGAGACTGAAATCTGATTCCAAAGTTGCCTTACCTGAAATTCCACTTCATTTGTCAGAGACAATATTGTGATGTCTGTGTAAATAGTCTCTCTAGGATTTTTAGTTTATTTTATGACAGAGGCTATATTTGCAATCGGTGTTATAGCCCCGAAAAATACCATATGGCAAGAATGCCCATATTTAATTTAAGGTGATCAGGTTCTGCTTGTTCAATCTATTAGAGTAGCTGCCATATCAGCTAATCTGACAGCTGTATTACTCAACATCATTGCAGGCAATGACATATGGTGGAACATAAGGACAAACATGCAAATATTCATTTCATCAGGACCAGGGCATTGTCTAAGCTTGAAAAAAACCCCTTTTTTAGCAAAGCTGTACTTAGGAGCAGAACATTAACCTCTGTATTTACCTGCCAGGGTTTGTTCTTAAGTGAACAAATAAAAATTCCCAACTTGAAACGAGTAAAATGGTTGACAAATTGTGAAATATGATTGCTAAGAAGGAACAAAGGCTCCAGTGACCTCAGTAAAAATGGTGGTAGCTCAAAAATATATTGAACTGTTGCCCATGATCAAGTTTTGAGGGGAGGGAGAGAGGTGATGAGGGAAAGAGCGAGAGGTTAAGCATATTGCATTTGTACAGTTTCTGAGTACAGCTTCCTTTTTATAAATAAGCCCCAGCAGTGTTATTGTACCCTAGAGGAAAGATTAGCCTTCAGCTGTGAGGTAGCATCAAATATTGGTCATGTAATACTTATGGGAAGACAGAGAGGGGAAAATATCACAGTATTCCAGAATATGGTTGCTAATCTCTTTCAAGGGGTGAGGGGGAGTTTTCAAAGTTGCTTCCATTTTCTCTTTGGAAAGTAATAGGAATCAAATGTGGGATTTGAGACTTATTTACAAATGCAGAATAGTCATAGACATTTAAGTAACAAGGGTAGCAAGAGAGATTAATACCTTTCTGAAATGTCCTTTCAGAAAAGACCACATTTTAATTCAAACAGATTTGATGTTTGAAGTATATTGGTGAAGCTTTTAGCTATTAAAGGAACGTACAGTAGAGCATGTTCTCTTTGACAGAATACATTTTATGTCTTCAACTGAGAGTATTTATTATCTTTTTATTGAGAATGAGAGAAGAGATTTTCTGGCTCACAGCTTATAGTTTTGCCAGTTTTTCTTCTCAAGAATCACCAGCAATAATCCATCTTGATGTCCTGCCTCAGCACCTCCAGCAAACCCTGTGCTGAGTCAGGGCTGCCCAGGCAGGACAAGAGAAACTTAGAGATTCAAACTTAGCACCTGGAAGGTGGAGGGTCAGCTGCCCCTGAGTTCAGCTGGCCTCCTCATTCAGATGCCTCTCCTGCTGTCCTGCTCACTCCTTCTCTTTCCTTCTCAAATGAGGCAGCCCCCAGGTGCAAGATGCAAGTGCAAAATGTTTCCTGTGCCTTTTGAGACACCAGTGTTACGTGTAACTCTGTGTTTAATGGGTCCAGTGACTTGGTAGAAACTGCAAAAGGGTGGGAACATTCTCACCGTGATCTTTACTTCACGTGTTTTTCTAAAGGAGAAAAAAGGCCCATTCTGTTGTTGTTCTGAGTGTTTCTCTAGCCCTGAAAAAATGGCTTTTTGTCTGCTTTATGCCATGAGACCAGTGCTAATCAGCTAAACCAGGACAGCAGCCTCGTCCCAAAACTACATCAAATTCACACTACGAGCTAGTTGATATAACATGAGAACCTTTCTAGGTATATCAGGAAAACATTAGGGCTGTGTAGCTTCTTAACCAACTAAAAAGGATGGCTTGAGCTTGTGCTGCACACTTTTTCTTCCTCCTTCATCGAATAAAGATCACATGGTTTGAAAAATGGGGATTGCCTTGAGAGGGTTCCAGACCAATAAGGAAATAATTCAGTATTAGTACCCAAATCCCCGTGGAAGCACAAGTCAAGCTGAAGTAGTATGCATGAGTTGGTAGATCTTCCATATGTTGTTTGTACTCACTCCCTGAGGCTTTGCTCTATAAATAACAGAAACTGGAATGCAAAGTAGCACTCATCAGGGATAATAAAAGTAATAATTTGGAGATTCATTCATAAATAGGACTGGAGGGGACCCGTCATGATTGCAGAGTTTGGTCTTCTGCAAGAGACAAACTTTCCCTGTACTAATGCCTGCTGAAAATAGCTGCGGCTTTTTATTTATCCCAATAGTATAAATCTGGAGGCTTATTTAAAGGAGCCAAAAAATCCAACCCTGTATTTGAAAATCCTTTTCACCACTGAGCAGCTGAGAGAGTTGAGCTAAGATCAAAGGTTCCCAGAACCATTAAGGTTGGGAAAGACCTCTAGGAGGCTCGAGTCCAGCTGCTACCCCAGCACCACTGTGCCCAACACTAAACCATGTTCCCAAGTGTCATGTGCACACATCAGAACACTTCCAGGTGATTCCACAACTTCCCTGGACAGCTTGGACAGCTTAGCTTATGGCTAAGTGGGAAATTACATGTCTTTATAATTCCGACATATAATATTCAGACATATAATATAATAATTCAGAATAATTTATATTTACTTCTGGGGCTTAAAAGGCTAATAAGTAGCTAATAAATAGCTTAGAAGGCTAATAAATAGCAAATATTTATACTTATATATTAGAAGTATGTATATGTACTACATATATATATACACACCCCAAAGTTGAATACAATTATATGATAATTATTGGCTAATTTTATAATAATTAAATATCTAATTATTGAAAATGTCAGTAAGGGTTCCAGATTCTTAGGAATAGTTCTTACTGCTAGGAAAAATTGTATTTGTAATCTACATACCAACATCCTAGATATGAGACTGCTTTTTTGTTGTTTCTAAGATTTTAGGTGTCTGCAAGGTATTTTAGAACATCCCCAGCATGATGGTGCAGGTTTTGGAAGGATTTTAAGGGGCTTTCGTTGACCATGTCAGGAAAATGTAATGAGAATTTCAGTTATCCTGGGAAAAGCTGCTAAGTGAATAGGGTCATGGAACATGACTGCATTCAGGCCCTAATGTACTTTATAGGTTCTCCTGTAATCCTCTTTTGTGCACCAAGAAAACCAACTGCTGTACTCTTGAAGTTTTCCAAGTGTAGATGAAAACGTATTTGGTAATAGACTGTCAATTATTATACAAAATTTTAATCCACTACATCCTTAGTCTGTGTTTAATACTTGAGGAAAAGAATAGCATGCAAATGGATGAGCTAATAATGGCTCATTAAAATGCATTAATTTTACATCACCAAATAATCATCATTAATTTAATTCCAGCACATCATAAAATGTCTAATTCCTCTGCAGCCCGTCCACATTTACATTGATAAAAGAGACGAGAGTAGTTTAGAAAGTCTCATTAAGCGCTCAAAGATATAGTTTATTTTCTGTGTGGGAAGTTTATTTCTTTAATCAATTAAAATGCAATAAACACTATGGTGAGAGTGCTGGAATTGCACAGGCAGACACAGATGATAAAATGCCATGTGAAGCATCTCTTCTTGTCAGTGCTCTTCCCAGTTTGGATGCACTGGGTTTATTCCCAAGGGGCTGCACTTTAATCTGCTGTGCCTAAGCCCAGCTACTAAATCCTCAGCACAACTAGGGATAGACCTGTAGCTTTAATTTACAGCTGCTCTGTTTTATGGCCTGCACAAATTAGATAGCATTCTCTATTAACTCCATTGTCACAAACGCTTTTTAGATANTTTTTTTTTTTTGTAATAGTTTATGCTGATTTTCTGCCACACCATTTTTTTGAAAGTCCACCCTGAGACTTTCAAGTAACACTTTTTCTCTAGCTTGGCAATTGTGCCCCCCCAAAAAAATAAATCTCAGCTCTTCTAATAATGGTTATTTATCTACTAGTTCCTACCTTCCACTCTGTTAGAACACCCAGTGTTTGCTCATGAAATAGGGAGTTAATCGGCTTAATGAGACATTCTAAATGGTTTCCATAGATCTAATTTATTAATAATTCAGAGGACACTCAAATGGCTGCCATTAGTTTGCCATCTCATCCTACTCTCCGTGTTGTAGCTGCTGGGTAGTGAAAATATCACTTGAGGGCATGGATAGAACTCCTAAATTGGTTTTAAAAATACTCTTTTGGAAAATAATTTCACTGCTGGCGCTTCAGGAGAGGAACACAATAGATAGCTTGCTACGGCTAGAAACTTAGAGATTCACAAAGAGTGGAGGGAATCCAGTGTTCAAAAGAAACATAAGGGTCTTTAGAGTTGGTAACTTCTCATCCCTGTGTATCAGCATTCTCACTTCTATTTTTGAGTGAGGCTCAGTGCATTTGAGGGCTGACATCTGTGCCCCTGAGGTGACTCAGATGCCCCTCCTTGGCAAGCAAGAGCTAAAAGTGGGCTGTGTTCTGAAGATATAGATAACACAGTTTGGGTTGGATGTGGCAAAAATTAAATTATGTAGGAATCTAATAATTTATTGCAATTAAAACCTACATGGCACCTTCAGCATTTGCTTTACAAATTTGTAAATACTTTTGGGAGCGTTCAGACGTGCTGCCTATTTCAACAACTTCCAAAATCTATTACATGAACAGAGTTTCTTAAACTCCTTATAAATAGGAGTATTTTAATTCTAGTAAAAAAGATGGGAATGGACAAGGAGGTGTAAAAGGTAAGGAAGAGGTTTTTTTAAATAATCCAACTATTAAAAAAAATAGCCTTGTTACCCATATCTCCATTGTTATATTCCTAAATATAATCAGAATCCAAAATTGCTTAGTTGTTTATTCGATTATTTTATTCAATCTGTTCAATATTCTTGTTTTTGGAACTTTGCAATCTCTCTTCCTACACCATGTAGGTGTTGCACTTTTGCAAAAAAGGAAATTGCACTTTTAAGTAAAAAAAAAAAAAAAGTTTTATCCATCATTGTATCAAAATAGAATGCTTTGTCATTTTATTCAACCACATTTCTATAACCACACATAAAATAGCAACTGAGAGAGAACAAATTGTACCTAGCCAGGGTTTTGTATAAATTCTCTTCTGATTTTATATTCATCTGCTTCTCCATGTATTAGGATTATATTTTACCACAAGAAGTTGAAGAGTTTTTTTGCAATGCTTGAACGAAAACACACTGAATTGGAGAAACTTATAGACAGAATCTAAATCCCATACAGAAAATTTATCTAATATAATAAGAAAAGCTGTATCTTATGTTGCAGGAAACAGTTTTATTGCTAACAAATTTCAAAATAAGTACATGAAATTGGTATATGGCATCCAAAATCTCATTAAGCATTCCTATTTTGTCTTTGTAACATCTGTCATTACCAAAACCAAATCCAACAGCCATTATTGCAGTCACTGTTACTAGGGGAAAAAAAAAAATCCCTCATACATTTTAGTGTGGCAGTTAAAAATCCCTGTAGGGAATTTAATTTGGAGCCTTTATAGCAGCAGCATAGACTAATATATTCCAAGAAAGCTAGAGTGTCTGTGGCTGCTCCAAAAGTATGTTAGATAGATCCCAGAGTTCACCTCTGAAAAGACTCAAAGGCCGTGGGTTGCAAATCTGGGCTGGGAACTGCATCTGAATTTGTCTGTAACACTCAGAGCCGTGTCGGGGTGTTTGTGTGTGCCCAAGGATTGCTGTGCACAAGGAATTTACATGGATGCTGGGATTGCACAGACACGGGAGCCTGGCATCCTAAAGGGATTTAGAGGTGCTTCAAGTCTTTGTTTTGGCTGCACGTGTTGTTTGCAAATCCAGAGCTTTGGGATCTCCTGGATCTGCTCAGCCATCAGAGCTCTCTGGTGCTGCCATTCCAGGCTCCACAGTGGGTCTCGGGTTTGGTTTCTCTCACCCAAGATTTAGGTAGTGGTTCTGGTGGTGGTTCTGGTGGGTCTTTTTTTGCCCTCTACCCTCTGAAGGCTTTGAGCCAGACGTGAGAATGAACTGGACTCTTCAAGGTTTTGTTTTTTCTGGATTTCTCGTGTGTTTATTCATTCTTATCTTAAAAGTTCTTCTCTGTGCCTGACCAAGATGTTCACAGCAACTCAGACACAGGACAACTCCCCCAGTGATGGGAGGTCACTACCTCTTATAGAGATAATTACCTGTGTCTTATTTACAATTCTGTGCCAGTGCCTATTGCCTGTACTAAAGGGGTCGTCTCTACTCTGACCCAATTGCCTTAAACTACTTTGTGCCACCGTCACTGCAGAAAATGGAGAAGAGAAGGAGGAGAACCCAGGGTACCACCCTAAATCCTCCATCTTGTTCCCCATTCTAAGAACCCAAAACTACAAAATTTTCCACCCGGTGATAAACTACACTACTGCCTGTCACACCTTTGTGACTTGCAATTCGTCTCTGTGTGGGAAGTTTTTCTCATGGACTGAAATCAAAGCCTGTGTCTTTCCTGGGCTCTGTGCCAGGCACCCCCTCTGGACAGATCCTGCTGTCCAGGTTTTAAACCCTCCTGCTCGGGTCTCAGACCTCTCTGCTGAGGTCTGTGACCATCCAGGGTGCCCAGAGGGATGCCCTGGACTCTGACAAGTGGGTGCCAGTGGAGGTACAGTTAATTGTGTGTAAGCCCATCATGGGACATGGAGAGTATCTGGCCTCTTCCTGTCAGAAACCCCTTCACAGCAGTCTGTAGGATCATTTTCTGGAGGCAATTGTCTCTTGTCAGCTTCCCCAAGCCTTTTGCTCTTCCTCACGTTGGTATCATAGGGCGCAGCTGATGGTGGCTGTGGTTCAAGTGCCACTGGCAGAGGTACAGATGTTTTGTCCAAATCAAAGGTTCAGGTCTGGCAGATCTCTGTGTGTCTGTTGGAGATGGAAAGACAGTCAAAAGCCATTGTGCTTCACAGAAAGCAGGAAAATAACAAAATAATGAATACTTTTATGTCATTAAAGGGAAAATGAAGTGTATGTAGGAGCCAGTGATCGTTCTGTATGTGCACTTTGCTGCTGGATTATTTTCTAATATTTAATGTTCATGAGTGTTTTGGTGAAAGGAAAACATAGGTTCAATGGGTCTAAACAATTTTTCTTTTTTATTATTTAATGCCAATTAGGCAGAATATCAGTTTTAACTGGAAGCCTTAGGAAAACAGTCATCAGGTGTCAGAACTCCTGAATAACACAGAGTAGAATGCAGGGAAAGACAATTTATCCTCAGGTCTTCTGAATAATAAGGGTTTCTACATTGTATCAATTTATTCACATTTATTGCCAAGTGAGATGTGTCATGATGAATTTTTCAATATTCTTTACTGACATGTTAAAATCAGATGTTGAAGCATGGATGTCCAAAGATGGAAATGAGAAATTACCACTAAGCACAATCAGAGACCTCTCTGGAACACAGCTGAAGCTGTGGTTTTATTGATATTGCTGAGAAAATGTATCTACTAGACTGATTACTAGGCCATATAAATTCTATTTTACAGTTACAGGAGGCCCAGCAGGAAGCTCTGATTTGGCTGCTAAAGTTATCAGTGTGGTCCCTGGTTCTTACATGTGGGAAAACAGGTGGCCCATATTATCTTCTAGGTGTTGAATGTATCTGTAGGATTTCTCCCAGCATATCAGAAGGCATTATGTAGTCAATTAAAATAGAGGCTGTTTGTTTCTTCCTCTCCCTCCCATGTCCTGTCCTTGAAAAAAACCCAAAAACTGTGGGTTTGTTTGTTTGTTTGTTTGTTTTTGGTAGAATGGTATTTGTTTTGGTGAACATTGATTTAGTTTGTCTAGGAAAAAAAACAAGGAAAACATCAGTTTTGCTGCATCTTGCTGTTAAGGGCATCGGTTTAGAAGTGCATTGTTTTAGAAACCCCCAAGGGGGAAAAATATCTGATGAGCAGAGAGCATGAGTGAGCTTCACTTGCTGACTGCAGATCCTGCAGGGACGGTGCCTTGCCAGTGAGAACTTCCCTGCAGATGTTGATGGGTTATGGCACATCAGTTGCAGAAGCACATTTTAGCAAACAAATCAAAGATCAGCACACAGACACCCCAATGATCTGAGAATTGTCTCCCCGTGTTTGATGTGACGAGTTCTGAGCCTCACTGCTGCAACCCAGAGCTGGCAGTGGCTCTGCCTACTGGTAGCCCCTCTGAAATCTGAAAATCTCCTTCACTGGGAGCTACATAAATACATACACAGGATGGAAAAGCAAGAAGCAATTCATAACAAAACGACCTCTTCCATTATTAACTGGCAAAACTCCCAAAGGCATTAAAATAAATGAGCCACAACATGAATCAAAAAGGCAAAAATGATAACTTGGGACTTATACTTTATAAGTTTAATTAAATACGAATGGATTGCTGAAACAGCATATGACTTCCTATACTATTACTGCTAGAAATAATTTTAGTGATTTAAAGATAGAAATTGAATGAGAGGTTTGACTGTATCTCATCCAATTCCATTATTCATGGCTACTTTCCTGTTTTCCCTGAACTGCATCAGTTGTCACTTTAAAATTTCAGTCTCTGCAGAGTGCATATGCAATTCTCCATTTAGCTCATTTTCCAGCTGTTTATATATAAAACCCTGGGAGCGTTTCAGAGGCATTTTAGTGCTGTTGCTTTGCAGAGCCTTTTCATCACCATGGAATGAATAGGGAAATAAATTTTGAAACAATTGGAAGGAAAGAAAAAAACGTCTTCGAAACAAGCACTGAGCAGCTCGGAGAGTCGGACTGCGATAAGTGGTGCCACTTTGTTCACCAAACCACAAAATTCTAAGTCATGCTAAGAAGTTGAGTCTGGTCTTTTCCCTCTGAACTTTACACTTCCTTAATTCCCTGAGTAAATCACTCCAGCTAGTACAATGGATGAAAGGAAGGAGAGGAATGTAATAGGCTTTACCGTTTTGCATTATTTTACATATAAAAATACCACTCTGTTTTGAAATGTTTTTTTTAGGAATAATTCTTAAGGCTCTGTGATTAAAATCTCTGTGTTTCGGAGGCTTTTGCTGATATATTGCAGGGTGTTGTCTGTGGAATTGTGTAGAAAAATAGAAAAATAGAATTAAATTCTTCATAGAAAGGTAAAACAAAAGAAGGAAACAGATACGTTGCATAAATATTTGTGGAATTTCTACCTCAAAGCTGAATCCTGCTCATAGTCAACTGAATTTTTAAATCTTTCTTAATATGAGGAATGGAGACAAATTGCCAGTGTCTCTTTGGGTAAAGTGCTTTCAGTAGGCACCAAAGTGCTTTTGGTGTGCAGAAAATCCAGAAAACACACGGCTTTTAAGAGTAGTACTTTATTTGTATTTAATAGTTAATATTTTAACTGTCAATTTTAATATATTAATCACTTTCATGCAAGTTTTTATTTATTTTTGCCTTTAATTCTCTTACTGATTATTGGCTGAAAGACTGTGTTTTATCTGTCTTCAAGGAAAACTAAGCTCCATTGAATTTGAGGCTAAGTGATGAAGGCCAAAGGTTCCCCAGGAATGTACATATAAACCAAATTCGATATATCCGAAAGTCAAAAGTACAGAAGTGAAGAAACGTTTCTCAAAAAAACACAGAAAGAACCAGGAGATGACATGGAATTGAAAAGTCAAATGAAATGCATCTTAATTCTAAACAGTTGTGCAAAACAGTGAGACAGGAAAGATCATCCCAAGATTACACTTCCCAAGGAAAAAATACATCTGTGTGATATTTCTCAAGATAGTTAATGAAACTATTCAAATATGCAAGACTGCACTTAATAGAATTTAAGTGAAATGGTAAAAAATAATAATATCTATCAATTTATTCTGTTGGAATGGGATGAAATCAGGGAAGTGCCCAGTAGAAGAGCTGTGATTTTTTTGTTTGTGTTGGCTGTGAACGCGGTGTACTTTTTGCATTCCTTGCACATGCAAATTCCTACCAAAGCCAAGAGAATTTCTAGGTGAGGGATACATTTGAATGGACCCCATAATTTAATCACAATGTTGGAGTGTGAGCATTTCCCAAAGTAAGCTGTAAATCAATGTGACACAAGGAAGAGAATGTACTAAATGCTTAGAACCGTGATAGAGAATTGGGATGGGCAATCAGAGCAAAAATAGTGTGACTTCAGTCACCGAGAGAAAATCTGAAATGGAACTTGAATTGCACTGAATTAAAACTAAATCAACGTGATCAACTACATTGAAACTGAAATATGCTGTTAGAAACATTTCATAATTCACAATTTTCTTGTGATTATTGAGAATGACAAATACATCTAAAAACAAAGCAGACAGGCACGTAGATGTGATTCCTGTATGCAAATAACAGAATAACAGATTGGGAATGAGCAAAGCCATTATCAGGTACATGTGATACAAACCATCACTAGGAAGAGGGCAAAAAAATCCAAGTTTATTCTGCCTTTGTGCTTTGTATATGACAGATGGTCATTGACCCAATTCAGGTCTGAAATGAGGCACTGAGCAGTCACACTGCACTCCCAGATTTGATGTTTTCTGCACGGAGTTACGACAAATGAAATCTCTGTTCCTGCCCTTGTTAGACACCAAAATTTATCTGCATGGGGAATCTCAGTGAGTGCATAGCTCCTGTTTGCATCCATGTGTCCAAAGCTCAATTAAACATTTTTTTAAGTGGGCATGTGACTTGCAAGTCTAGATTTGAGCTTTTGTGCTTTTCCAGATGAGACAAGACACTATGCAAGGGCTCCACATTTAAGCTAATGTTGCTATGAGCACATATTTAAGGCGGTGGGTACTGTCTGTAGAAATTGGCAGGGCCAGGGACATTAATACATTGAACCATAAGTGTCATCCATTCTCTGAAGTTGGGCTAGGATGTGTGTAACTCCTAACAGACACATGGAGGAATGTCCTTAGAGCTGGTTCTCACTCTCTGAAAACCAATAAACAGCACAGCTGATGTGAATAATGCCAGGAAAGTGCTGGGTGGTTCTGCGTCATGCCTCTGTGTTCCCTTTGCAGAGATTCCTTACAGTCACAGGTTAAAAAGACATCCCCCTCACACACACACACACACACTCTCCAGGCTTTCTTTTAATTTATTCTCTCAGTTTTGGAGGGGTTTTGTTATTGTCCTCAAATGAAATGTACTTTCAATCTTTTACATCCTGCGTGGTGCCTCCAACTACTTGCAGGGTTCTTTATAAATATTAAAAATTCCCAAAGCTTACTTCTCTGCCCATGGTTTCCTATGCTACCAATGCTCCAATTTACACTTAAAAATCAAGATAAAAACTGGCTGCTTTTGCTAATCAGCACAAAACAAAAAACTGTGAGGAAGGCTGCAAACATCAAAATGCTTTTTATTTTTTTTTTCTCCGCTTAGATAGTTTGCAACCTCGATAAGATCAGAGAAATAAGCGTGGGAAGCTGTTGCCTGCGATACAGAACCATTAAACTATTCTCCTTGCAGGAAAAGCAGTGATCACAACATCTCACATCTGTTCTTGTTGAACCTTAGAGCATGAAAGGGAATGAGATATTACAGGGGAAAAAAAAAAAAAGAAAACAAAACCCAAACCAACAGCTCAATGTGCTGCTGCACTGGATTGCAGATTCTACAGTTTTCTTCCTGCTGTGAAATCACTTTCCATACTGGCTTAGAAATTATAATGGATGTAGCACTGCCCTAAATGTGTATTTAAGTACAAGGCAGACACAAACTGCTGAGAAGATTGTCTGAAAAAAATGCTTCCCCAAAGAAGTCACAGCTTCTTTATGGCCTGGTTACCCCTGGTTATACCAATGACTACTGCTGAAAAGTGATGCCTGGAAAGGAAAAAGCTTCCATATCCCTTATTCTTTTAAAGATTAATTCCATGTTGAGTTAATTCCGTGTTGAATCAACCTGCTTTCCTTGTTTTGTCAGTGTCTGTCGTTGACCTACCTAGAACATACTCCAGGAATTTATGAAGGAAATTTAATTTTGCTTGATTCCTGTGGTGCAGAAGGGGCCTGCAGTGTTCTCTGAGACATTCATTTAATCTGTGGCTTGTTTTAAGGCTTTGGGAGAGGGTCAGCACTGCCTCGATATTAAACAGTTAAACTCCAGACATCAAATATCTTGACTTTTGCTTCTAAAGTTACCTGGCTGTGGAATTGTAATTAATCCCCTAAAATTACAAAGACCTGCTGGACATATGGTCAGTTTCCCTGCAGATCTCACTATCAGAAGAGCATAGAAATAATCACCAGTCTCCTTGAAAGAACACAGCCAGAACCCAACCAATTTTTAGGGTATCTGGGTGTAATTTTTGCACTGTCAAAAGTTTTTTTGCAACCTTTTAAAGGCAAAGTTTACTAGACTGATGTAGTTTACTAGACTGATGTAGTTGGAGGGTAGTTTCTTGGATCTCTTGGATAGATTATTCTAAATTTTAACCCCAAAATAGAGTTGTACTGTGTTACCACAACATGGAACTGCCAAAGAACAGCTTTTTGATCCTCCTGCATGCCAGAAATTTTATGGTCATTGTTTCGTTTTCTAATTGTTTCACCACGACTGAAGTCTGTGAATTATTCTACCTTGTTCTTACTAACATACTTTAAGATCTCTCATTTTCTGCTCAGGGGGAGTGTTTTATCAGCTGTGCCTTCATTAGTCATGGGGTGCAACAGCTGAGCTTTGTGCAATAATACTCTGGGTGGGGAGCAGGTCCACAGTGTATTTTTCAGAGATTCCACTTTGCATTATTCTCCTCTGGCTGTATGTAAACTTTGTAAGTGTCAGCTGCTAAATATCGTCAGGCAAACCTTGCCCCACCAAATTTTCGTGGATTCTGTAGGCAGAATTGCCTAGGAAAAAAATACAAAGACCAAAAGAAGCATCAGTTCAGTAGGTGGCTCCTTAGTGTGTTTAATGGTTTCAGCTTTTTGGATACTCTGCTTTTCAGAGGTACCAAACAGCATCCCTGAGCAGCATAATTTAACAAAGGAGGCTCGAATGCTTTACCTCCCCTGCAAAGGGAAATCAGCACTGAATTTTGACTAAATTGCGTTAATTCTTTTGAAAGCTTGCTGATAAATCTAAATGAGCATTAGCATTTTATTATTAAAATGTTTAAAAACTGTCATTTCGAAGTGATGCTTTTTGTTAATTCAGGATATTTTGTTTTCTCCTTGTATCAGAGGGAGTTAAATGTGCAGAATACTTAGTGGCATCTTAAGAACAAGGAATCTGTTTTGAATATGCCATTTATAATTAAAACATCATTCAAAAATCATAGCAAAAATTATGCAACAGCACATGTCCAAACAGATAGGACAAGGTTTTGGAGAAAAATGCACTTAAACTTTTTTGGGGGACAGAAAAAAAATCAAAGTTTAAAGCTTCCCTATAATGTAGCTTTCTACTGCCCTGACTTCTGAGGGAAAAGAGGAGGAACTTGAGATGCTAAAGGCAAACATAACTGAAATTCAAAAAATTGTTGAATATCTTTAGACAAATAATGTCATAAAAGGAGAATTCATTAAGATCAGCAAAGGGTTGTATATTTATGGATGCTAGTGAGCAGATCTGGGTCAAACAGAGGAACTAGGATATGCATCAGTTTAACAGCAAGAAACTGAATTCATAGGCAGTGGGAAAGGAGAGGGAATACAACGGGGGAGGAACAAGTCCTGGCTTATTTTCACAGAAAGACAAACTTAATGCCTGTTTCCTGTCTGGGTTGCAATAGATAAAAGCTGAGGAGAGCTGCCAGTTATCTGAATTGATACACGCTCGGCTGGAATAAAAAAGAGTTTTGTAATTTATTTTGTTGAGCTCTTTTCCAGTTGTTTGTAGCTGCCACATCTAATTGTGCTTGTGTAGTCCTTTAATTTGCATGAAAGAAGATAACGTAATTGAAAAACTCAGGAGTAAGACAAGTTCAGATTACTAGCAGAGGCAAGTTAATTTGTTATTCATTAAATGCTAATGAACCTGGCACCTATGTTTTATTTGTTTCACTCAGTTTGAAATTGGAAAGGTCTTGTAACACAGCAAAGTCTGTGATAAACAGAGATGTTAAATTAAACTGCTGTTTTCCCTGATGTTCCACTAGAATAAGCAAGTTTGTAAAACTAGGGAACTATAAAGGCACGAGTGTGGTGAAGCATCCCCTGAAGGTAAACACAAAACTCTGAGGAAGTCATTCACATGTTCAGGTTCCTTTGAGAACTGGGGCTAAACTTTTTGACTCCTCAGGGGCTAGTTTGGGGCATTTTCCATACAGAATGGACAAAGTGTTGGTGCAATAAAGATTACACAGGGATCTTGTCTGAAAATCCAGGGGCAGAGTTTGGTTTCTGCACCCCCCTGCAGTTGTGCTGCCATGACAATGGATGCAAACGTGTGGGGTAGCCTTCAGCTGGCCCAGATGTTTTTGGTCATACTGCAGAAATGGCTGAAAATAATTCCATAGTTGTTCTCAGAAGTGTCAAGGGCACGCAGGAATCTGTGACTTATTTTCCCTTCAACTGCTAAAACAAGTTTTGAACCAACTATTTTAGTACGTTACACTTCATTAATGTGTTTCATTTTGGCCTTTGTTGCTCAGCTCTCTAAAGTTGCAGGAATGGCACTGAGCCTTAGGGGCTAAACTGTGTGATTTACATGGCTAATTTATGTTATTGGGTTATTCATGGTATGTTTTACTGAAAGAAGATAGTTAAACTCATTTTTTAAAAAAATCAGAGAACAGTTTAGTGTTGAATTCTTCTGAAAAGTTCTCTTCATTTTGTGTAATCTTCTTTTACAGGACTTTTAAAATGTGTACAGCCTGGAGAGAAAATATATAATTAAAGCACATTTCTAACTTCAAAATACTGAAAAATGTCCACACATACAGATCCCCAGATCATCTTCCTTATGCACAGTCCACATTCTGCCATTTGTTTGAATTCTTGTTTCTGAATATGGCCTAGAAGGGATAAAATACAGAAAGAAGTAGTCTAACAACATTCTAGTTTGATTCAAGATTAACAGCGTGCATATGCTCAAAATATTCTTGTGGCAAGTTTTGCTTATACTGGAATAACTGCAGATTGACTGAAAGTGGAATGGAAATTTGGTTTATTCCATTTGTGCTGGTCAAGTGAGAAAGCATAAAAAAATATGGTATGAACTTATTACATTTGGGGGTGGTCTTATCTGAAACAGGACATTTTAAAATTTTAAGAGAAAATAATACTTCTAATGTATATGCTACAATTCAGGGTTGCTATTTTTGTTTGCAGCAATATCTCATAAACATCTTGGACCATTCACTCTTGAAATTTGAAACTACATCTCCATATAACCCATAACTTCATGTTCTTGCTTAAAATCTGTGCTGGCAGAGGAGAGACCCTGAGCTGTGAGAATTCTGGTGAGGAAAGGGCTGACTGTTCCTGGCAGAGAGAGAGCTCAGGTGAGGCTGTTTTCCCTATTGCTTGTCAGAGTATATATATATAAATATATATATAATAAATAAAAAGATATTTCTTTATCACTTGCTGCTGAACCACAGGTTTTGTACAAGTAACGTGCAAGCTATGTATGGAAAAAATATGGTAGTCAAAATGCTTTTAGTGGTCTCTTGGAACAGGACATCAATGTGTTAAGTTACTGAAGGTTAGCTGGTGCCTTTCAGATGAACATTCAAAATTTAGTTATTCCCTAAGCTTCATTCCTACTAAATCATTCTGTGAAATATGCACAAATGAATAAGAAAAATGATGGAATCAGATTCCTAACTGTTTCAGCTAAGAATTTCCATAATAGTTTAACACCTCCTCACTGTTTCTTATCCCACCTATAGCTACAGATGCAAAAATTTAAAGGATCGAAGCTAAGCTGCAATTTTTTTCCAACTTATAAGCTACATAAAGACATTATTGCCTTCTTATTCATTCACCTCTGCTACGGAAATAGTTAATTGGAAAACTGAGCTAAATCTCTAAGCCAACCTGGCAAGCTGACAATGGAAAGAATTGAATAGTTCCATTTGAGTTATGATTGTTGCTGTGTTAGAAAGGGAAAAACAAAAAAACCAAACCCAACTTTCTTGTGATAAGTTATGGTGTTTGGATCTTTAGGAGACTGCAATTCTCCAGAGCTGGTTCTCTAACACAGAGATGTGAGATGTGTTCCTGAAGCAAACCCCTGTCTTTTGAAGCCTGCTCTTTGTAAATCAGGTAAGTTCTGAAAGCATCTTTTTTATTTGCTCCACTTCAGACCCTGGCTGGTGTACTACTTTGTGTACCCTTGTTTGCTTCATGTTTTTATCTCTGCTGAAGGGAGATAATGGCGCTGGTGGAGAGAAAAAGAGGATCTGCTGCTGAAGTGAAATGAGGAAATGGGCAAGATATTGTGCTGAATCAAGGAAATTACCAGTGTCTTTGCCCTTTCTTACAGTGTGGAGTAAAACCTCTACAAAACCTGCTTTTGTCAAGAGAAGAGCTCAGCTCTCCATCACAAGTTTCCCTGCATTTAACACCAGTTAACACCATAATGTTGTTTTTATATTCTTTGCTCGTTTTCTGACACATTCTGGAGTAACATCACTCTCTTCTCACACCGAGCAGGGACTCTCAGACATCCCTGTCAGAGCACCCAGCGATTTTTTGTCACTGCTCTTGACTCTCCTGTGTTCCTGAGCCTCCTTTCTCCTGAGGGCCACACTCACTGTGCTCAAACCATTATTTTAAAATTAACATAAAGACACATGATGACAGTAAACCTTAAATGGGCATATGACACTTTCTGCACACCAAATGAATGGCAGAACTTTGAGGCCATTTTATGGAGCACTTTTGTTGGTATTCCTTTTGGATTACGTTTTTGGGCTCCTTGGAGCAGCAGACCCTGATTTTGTGGAGCTGTACGACCACTGGGGTTGGTAGGCTGACCACTGCTGCCCGTGCTGATGGCACTGTCCTGCCTGTCACACACAGCCAGGTGACACCATGGCTCTCTTGGTCACTGGGGAGTATTTCCAGACGAGCATCCTCTATCCCCCTGCAACTTTGTTTTTAGGCTTGATCATACTGCTGGTGAGCAGTGAAATGTCTGACCACACCAGTATCTTCTAGACCACAGCAGTGAACACATCTGCTCACACAGAAAAGTCATAACTGCCCAAAGCTTTTACTGAATGTGTTATTTCTGCCAGCTGGCACGCATTCTGTTTTGGTTTACTGACAAAATTAGGCTTCAAAATTCATCCAGGATGTAAAGGAATGGGTGCAAGGAAACCTCTTGTAGGATTTTATAATGCATCTCAAGAAAAAATAAAAGCCCTAAATGCTAAAGGTCCAAATTCCTTGTCTTTCGTAGATTGTTTGGCTTTTCAGTCATTAGCTTAAAGGAAGGGGAAGTGTAAGGAAGTAGCAAGGAAGATCACTTTTCCAGAGGCAGAAAAAGTTTCTGAGCTACTTCTCAAGCAGTGAGCTATACAGTGAGACATTTTGAGATAAAAAAATCAAGGCAGAGTAGACTTTCAGTTGTGTCCTGATTTAATAGTGCCACCCAAGAAGGATCCCCCATATCAGCTTATAAAAACAGCTTCACCTTCCAGGTCTGTGGCAAAGAAATTGCATCTCAGAACTGCCAGACCATTTGTTATGCCAATACCTCTTGGTAGGCCAGTATCTGAAAATGGATCTAAACCATATAAAATTTTAATCTCTGGCCTTGCAGTTCCAGCAATTCCTTCTTTGCAGTCAGAGTTTTGTGAGTATTTGAATTAAGTATTTCAAGATCAGAAATCAGAAGGTAAACTTGTCTGAAATACTTGTCAGATTGGATTTTGAAGTAGATACAGAGTGCAAGGCAAAAATTATGTCTTAGAGGTGGCATAAGAAATATAAGAATTTTTATTTTTTTAATGCTATAAATGAAAGCATTTTATTCTAATTTTTTTTGTTGTTGTTCAGCTTCTGAGTTTAGGGGGAAAAAACTCAGTTTCTTCATGGCTCTTTTTTTTTCTTGGTGTCTCTAAACTAAAACCATGATGTTACATTTTCAACCAAGACTTTCTGAAACATATCTCTTACACTGAATTAATGTCAGTATACACAGGTAATATGATATCAGTACCTTAAACTGGATTAATTACTTGAAGGAAATATGTATGCTCAGTAAATAAAGAAAATATGTTATTATTATCAGAATACAACATCAAAAATTTAAAAATGCTCCATGACTGCAATTATTCCATGGAATTATAGAAATTAAAATAACCTAGTTTTCTGTTTTGAGAACTCTTTTGATCAGCCTTGTGGTATGGTAGCCTTCAGTTATCTGTGTGAGATTTTGATTAATTCAAATTGGCAGGCAGGTTTATCAGCAGCTGTCAGCTCAGTGTCTTTGTCAATGATTGAGAAAGGGAAGCAAGCAAAGGTTTCAGGTAATATCTGATTAAACCATTGGACACCTGTTTCATTAACAAAAATCTAGACAGTTAGTACTTGATTATTAATGGTCATAAGAAGACTGATTGAAAGTGTGATGGTCATGAGCCTCAATATTAAAATTAGTTTTTGTTGCAGCTTTTGTCCATTTTTCTGATCCTCTCTCTCCTGCGATGACTCCAGAGTTGCTTGAAAATTAAAGACAAAATAAAATTACAAAGATTTTTGGCATTACCATCTGTTCAGGAAAAAAAATAACATTTGTGTCAAATCAGACAGCTCTCATTTACTGATTTAGAGCTTAGAAGTATCTTCATCTTTAGTTAATGTGGTATAGCCACTGCTCATTCAGTTGCTCTGTCCTTATAGGTAGGTGAGGACCTGGCGTCTGAATGAATTCCAGGAAAAGTAATTTCCAAGTAAGGAAGAGAATTTAAGATTCTACACGAAAAGAGAGTAATGAACACAATTACTGCCTCAGTAGAATCAATCATACAGAGCTTTCAAATCAGCTCTTTTTATCCAATAAACCCACATTTTTAACAAGTTAATTACAGCTCCAGTCTCAAAACATCTAATCTAAGATGGATGAGCCACTGCTGAACTGATGTTCTCTGTACATCAGTAAGGAGCAGGTCTTTGCTGATGTGATTTTTGAGATCAAATTCTCTAAGCAAAGCAGGGAAATGTACAGTTCTTCAGGAAGCACATCTGTTGATTTGCTTGCATTTATCTCTTGTGACTGGGAGAGTTTCCAGGTCCTCTGCTGCTGCTGGATTAATGCTGTGGAAGAAAAACACCTCATACACATGGCCTTTACTCCTGTCTGCAGCACATGGGCAGGGCTGAAAACAAAGACCTTTGTCACCACATCTCACATTCTGCTACTTCTCTCTGAGGGATCCATTTGCTCATTTTCTCCCCAGTCCAAATATAAGTCACTCTCAGAGGAGGCACTGCTTTTATGAGCAAAGATGACATGAGAAATAACTGCTTTGGTTGGTTGCTTGTTCTTTTTTTATTGTGGTAGCTAAGATCATGGCCCACTGGCCACAATGTAAAATAAAACTCAACTTTTTAACATTCAGATGAACGGGCAGCTTCTGTTTCATCTGCAAAGAAGCCAATGCACCAATCTCCTGAACTCCTTGGGCAGTGACTAAACAGAGCCCTGATGGAGTGGCAGTGCTGGTGCTCTGTAGCAGTACACACCGTGGCCTCTGTATTATATAAACGTGCTTGCTACAGTTCCTGTCTTTTCCTAGCAGCTTTTTGGTCTGTGGTGGCAGCTCCTCGAGTGACCTGGCTTGCTCTTTTGGCTGCCCACACTGCTGGCTGCTGTGCTGTTTGCAGCAAAGCCTGCAGTCCTGGTGACAGATTTCTTGCACAGATTTCTGATGTATGGGTTTGGCTTGCTTTGGTATCTCTGTCTTTCATTCTCTCTGATTCAGAAAGGTTGAGGGGAGCACTGAATAACTGAATACAGGATTTTGACTAACTTCAGCTCTGCTAATGCTTCACAAAGCACAAATGTGAAGTTATTTTTGTCATACAGGGATACAGAACATTTTCTCCTTGTAGGTAAGGAGATTTCACATGGTGCTTTGAAATGAAAGGCTTTTCTTAACCTGCAAGATCTCAGTCATTAAACACAACCAAGGTCATATCTGCAGAATGTTTAAAAAAGAACATTTTAATAGAACACCTGTTCATAAAGACAGAATAAAACCAGCAACAGCTTCTTGCAGTATGAATGTAAGTTCTGTTGAAATGTGCATATGTAACAGAATAATGTATGGAGTCCTCAGACAAACTTCTTCCACATGCACATTCATTTACCTAAAACAGTTTTCTCTGTTAATACAGGAAGCAATACAATGAAGCTAAGTAGACCCCAAAATATCCAGGACTTCTCCAAATAACCAGCAGGTCTAACATGGAAGAAAAAGCAAGAGCAGGACTCAGTCCTCCTCCTCCCTTGGTACTGACAACTCTGGCTCAAGGGTCAGCAGAGAGGAACTTTGGTAAGTTTGGGAGGGTTTTCTCCTGGAAAGAAAATTTTAATGTTTCTAGAGACAAAGCAGGAATTGGCTTAAAATGGCCAACAGTGAATAGGCTTGAGGCAGGTATTCATGTGTGTGTGTGCCTGTGCACACAGAGGGAGAGAAGCAGATCTCTGTGCCTGTGTGAGTGCAAACAGGTATGTGTGGTGCTTTGTACACTCAGCTTGCCACTCAGAATTAATCAAAAGTAGAAATTAATTTTATTCATTTTCTCAGACACAAAGACTGGCTGCAAGGATCTGAGAATGCACCTATGAAATAACATGTCCTATAGCATAAACTTCACCTTGGGTGTGGCCTTCTAGAAGCACTTCAAAACAGGTATACAAGAGCACTCTTGGTTATAAAACTGTAATCATCCTTACTTCAGTCAGCATTAAAGATATAATTCTAAGGCAATCCTTTGAGGAAGAAAAAAAGTATAAGAAATTCAAAGGTCAAATAATTCAATTACTTTTATGCATTTCTATTTCAAGGGAAATTTCCTTACATGTCCTTTTCTTGCTTATTTTTATTTTACCAAAAGAATGTGCAGACCCGGTATCATTATGTAGAATCCTTCATTAGCTGTAGAAGTTCAAGAGCCTGCTGTCAAAAAGCTGGAGTTTCTTGCAAGAGACTTCTTTTTACATAATGACTTCCCTACCTAACAAACCTTGAACCATTTAGCATGGGAAGCATTCTCATTTTTCAGATAACAAAAATTCATCTGCGGCATTTTCCCCCTCTGCAGTATTTTCTCCATAGCCATGTAATGAGGCTTGTAGAAACATGACACACAGAAATAGAATGAATAAATCAAATCGTACAGAAAGAAAAAAAAAGACAAAATCAAGGATCTGACTTGTAGAAATGACAAAGAGCAGGGAACTCTGCAGCTCTGTTGATTGTCACTTGAAACTCATTTTTTTTCCCTGTGCTCCTTAAGGGAATGCTTTAGGGTAAATGTCCTCTTACCATTGTATTGCCAGGGCAGGTTAGGGGTTCTGAGATGAGATGCTTGGGAATGTCCAAAGTTCATTTGGATGGAAAAGTTATGAAGGCTGGTTTTCCTGAGGCTTCACCTGCTTTATAGGTGATAGTTTTGCACCTTGAAAAATGCTGTATAAATGCAAAAAAAAAACCCAAAAAACAAAACCCCGAAAAAGANCAAACAAAAAAACCCACACACCAAAAAACCCCAAACCAAAAACAAACAAACAAGAACACCCCAAAAAACAAAAACAAAAGAAACAAAAAAAGAACACCTACCAAACCCCCCCAAAGCTCATAATGGACTTTCTGAATAAGAATCCACCTTGTGAAGTTTGTGGGTGCTGGGTGACTCCTCCCCAGGAAGAGGAATTAAAGTCTCCAGACCTGTGGTTTATCTTTTGGTGCAGAGAGTTTGCCAGGACAAACGTCAGTGAGGGAGGATCAACCTTTGTTTCCAGCAGCTGTCCACAATCACTGTCTCTGTTTTAATGAATCTGAGCTGGAATACAATGCCAAGCAATTTCCTCACTCTATCAGAAAGGCTGGGAAAAGTAGGGGGTAGAGTGATGCTTCCATATGGCCGTGGTGTGCAGCAGAGCTGCTCAACTGCATTTTAGGGGAGGGAGGTGGGAAGGATTGGAAATGAGAAGGAAATGACCCAGAGCTGTGGAAGGATTATCTCCAAGCACATCTCGTTGCCTTCCAGCTCTGAGCACGGCAGGTTTGGCCATGCTTCCCACACCTCTGAGCCTGGAGCTGCCTCTCCTCCAGGGAAAGGGAGCTGGCAGCTTGCTGGCTGCTGGGCCTGCCTGCTCCACAGGTCACTGGCAGCAGCAGCAGCAGCAGCTGGGGGAGCCTTTTGATCCACAGGGTATTTGATTGAGATGGCTTAACAGTCGTTTAAATGTGTTTTATAAGTACCTGGAAAAATGAGCGATAAAAAGCTGCACCAAACCCTTTGGTATTTGCATGGTTACAGTTATCGTTAATGCTTTAGTATTCAGTCTTGCCACTGGAAACTTTGGAGTAGCATTTAGTTTTGTATACGAGTTGACATTCTGTGGGGGCTACGAGAAAAATTTGCCTGCTGTTACAGCCAGTGGGAACAAAGGGAATCCAGCCACGGCTTGAGTTCTGCATCTCAATACAGATGTTCTGCCACTAGAAAACATTTTCAGGGTTTTTTTCCTGTTTTGGATACTCACATAACTTAAAATTGCACATACAATTGTATTTAAAGTAGAATACTGATCATTTTTCACAACTTAACCTTTTGGTCATATTTCATTTAGTGTTTTTGCTTTTAGGTAGGCTCTCAAGCTCATCTGACAAAAGAATATCAGGGCTTGTGCAGAATTATGTGGTTTTATGCACATGCTACTATCTGTATTTTAATGTGTTCATTTTCTGAGCAGTAAACCCAGCATTTCACATCCATAAATTTTAAACTGAAAAAAAGAAAATATAATGCATTGCTTTCTATTAAGCTTCAATTAATGAAAGGTAAAAATGGAAAGTTGCTGCACCAGACATGACAAGTGGTGGAAACTGCTTTATGCAAACAGCAAGATTCTTTATGGAAAATTGGAAAATTGCAGATGGAGCACTTTTTTTTTTTTCCTAAGGGATGAACACTGAAAAAACTCCCTAACACTTCACGTGACTAATCAGTGCCTACAATACAAAACCATATCACTTATTCTGAGTTAGTCAAACAGATTGACCATTTCGTGGTGTTTACTTAACAAGGACCTTTTCCTAGTTCCTCTTGCAGATATAGAAGTTTGTATCATCTTCACACAAATTGTGAAGAATCAGAAGTGGATAATGAGGGCAGAATTTCTGTTAGTTATTTGATACATGGCAAAATAGAGTTTTATCTGGTGTGGGAAAAGAAATTATATGTTTCACATGACACCTGGACACTAAATCTATCAATGGAAATAGAGAAAACCACGTTAAGAATGGAACATTATTTCTGCGTTGATTTTACACTGAGATTAGGTTTTTACAATTTTTAATTGGAGGATAGAACTTGGGTTTTTTGGTGGGGGGGGAAGTGCTTGGGTTTGTTTTTTAGGGGTGGAGTTTTGTTGGTTGGTGTTTCTTTCCCCCATTTTTGCTTTGTTTTTACTTCGAGTAAGGGAGTTTAACATGTCACATTCTGTGTGTTTACTACTGGCTGAAAACTCTACATCTTGATGCTTTTAAGCCTTCGTTTGTCTTGTTCAACAGCAGCACATGGATTGTCCCTTCCTGGTGTTCACATAGAAAGTTTCTTTTCCTTTCTCCTTCCTTCTTCTAGACCATCTCATCCCACTGTTCACAGTCCTTATTTTCACTTACAGTTTTCATTTCAGTTTCAATCGAAGTGTCCCATAATAGTTTAACAGTTTCTCTAGGTAGCACTGCCAGACACACAAGCAAAAGAAAAATCTGTGATTTTTTGTGACTTGCTAATATTAAAGACTTTAGGACTTTAGAATATATATATAAAAAATAAGGAATTCAGGTTTTAAGGGTTAACATGAATATGAATATCTATAAATTTACTGTAGATGGAGCATAAACTACCACTTCTCTTTTTTCCCCTTTTAATTTTTTTACTATATTTTTTGCTAACAAATGGTTTAAAAATAATGATGTTATAAAGGAGCACTTGATGTTCTTTTTAAAATTAGCTTGGACATTGAGGAGTTCCAAAATGTGTCTCTAATATAAGTTCTTCCTACAAAGCAGTTTAATAAGATGTCAAAATAAACATGTAAAATTAGATTTATTGTATCAAGAGGCAAAAATAACCTAATTACATAGAAAGCTTCAACAAACTCAAGCTTGCCTAATATATAATCCAGTAGTTTAATTTGCAACCTGATTATTGCTCTTAACAGAATTCATTAGCACCTCAGAGTCCTATAAGTTATTTGAATGATACTTGTTATAATTAATGTTTAGACTTTGATACTGTTCAGAGTTTCCCAAACTGTCAAAATGCCTCTTGTAATGGCTTTTTTTTTTTAAATTTCCCAGCTGTGCAAACTTCACTGCCACAAGGATACAGGGAGGCTCCACAGATGGAATGTGGCCTTACACTGATTGAATCACCATTTGCATTCTCCCACTGCAGAAGATGGGAATACCCTGTCTGAACAATGGTGCCTCCTCTCATTCCCAGGTAGGTATTATTCCTGTATCCATATTTATGTCATTTGACTGATCTGCAGTGGGTTGGTTTGGGCTGGGATAAGCTTGACTTTGTTCATCACTTCCAGTGCAAACCTGAGCCACAGCCCCACACTGTCCACTGTGAACAAAATGAACTTTGTCTCAGCCAAACCCAGCATGTGTGGACTTGGATTGGTTGTCTCCAGGGAACGGCACTGGGGCAGAAATTCTGATTCCTCGCTGAATTTCAGGGGCTGGAAATGTTGAGCTATGGGGAAATGAAGACAGTGAGTATAACCTCACCCAGATGAGCCATTGGCATATGATTTGCCTCACTGCTGTTCATACACCTGAGTTTTAAAATTCCAGAACTCCTCAAGTCCAACTCTGGATACTTGTGGCTTGCTCAGCATGAAAGTCTGAGCTTAAAAGATCAGATCTAAAGTAGTGTCTCAGTTTCCTTGTTTAGAAACAGGGAACAAACAAACTCCCCTTAGTGCAGCTGCTGCTCTGCTCCTGAAGCTTCAGCTTGAGTGGCTCCGTGCATGTCTGCTTGCTCTGCTCGTTAGGAGCTGCTCACAATCATCCCTTTGTCTCTGCTGTCCTTCAGGCTGGAGTGGTGGTGCCCTCCAGCAGCTGAGAGCCTTGCTGCCTCTGGATTTGATTGATTGGGATGGGGCAGCCCTGCTTCCCTCCAGGGCTGGAGTTTCATGTCATCATCACAACACTTTGTGTTATCACAAGTAGTGTGGCTGACCAGTATGCAAACACTTTAGGAAGGATCTGCAGCTGCTGCCCTCATGGGAGCTGTAAAAACTCCTAAGGGAAGTGCTGTGCAGGCAATGGAGTGGCCTTCTCCAAAGCAAGATGAAGGGGTAAAATCTGAGTGGATGCCATGGATGACAGGGTCATCCAACTGCTGGTCACTTATATTTCAGATAAATTTCAAAAAAAATCTGCTTTCCTTCATAAACAGGAGTTTTCTCATTGGCACAGCACAGATGTAGAAAGTATTTTTTGCAACTAGAAAGACACAACTTTTACCTGAGGTAGTCAAAGAACAGGTGCCAAATTCTCCCATTCCAGTAGGGGTTCTCATCCAGTAGATCCAGTGTTAGACAGGAAACACCATAGCACTCTTTGTAACTGCACAAAGCCCATAAAAAATTTAATTTAAAAGATAATGGCACTTTAAATTATTTTGGTTTCAACAATAAAGGATTAAGGAATGCAATTTGAAATTTATAAAGCCAAGTGTATTTTCAGATTTCACAATGAAACGTTTTACTTGTGCCTCAACACAAGACCACAAGGCTCACCTCACAATTCAGGTATTGAGGCCTCCAAACCTCTGAGGTTCAGTTTTCACTAGCAGCAGACAAAATGAATCTTTCAGCATAGTTTGAAATAACAACTGATTAGAAAATTCTCATAAATTCTGAATTTTATTAGACCTTTCCAGTAGTTTATCCCAAATTAGAGCTGACTCGGTGTTTCATTCAGCACATGAAAGAAACTCTTACTTTCAGGTTCAGCACAACACTTTAGCCTGCTGCTTTTGTTTTCCTTTGCATGGATAGAGGCTGTTTGAAAGGTAAACACAGCACTCAACATCAGCTCTGCCTAGCAGGGAACTGAACTTGGACCTCATCTCTTTTTTACACGGTCTTATGGCAGATCCTGTAGAATCCAGGGTTGCCTGTTTTTCCATTTAAGTAAATTCTCATTTTCATTGGCGCACAGGAAGCCTGATAGGAGCAGGAATGTGCTGCAGTTAATTTGTATGATTTGATATATAGGTTTCCATGAGGTTCAAACAAGCCATGGGAGGTCAAACTGTGCACTGGTGAGAATCAGTGTACTTGAGCTGATAAGAGGAGCAGTAACACTTCTCCACAGTGTACCAAAGAGGATGCTATCAGTGCAGCACTGCCATTATAGCAGCTTGAGCACTCACTGCTGCTGAGGGTGGTGGGTTTTTTTTTTTTTTCCCTTTACCTCTCTTATTCCCAAGATGACAGCAGCAGCCACATTGAAAAGCTCTTATCTCCAGTCTGCAGATGGGGAAGAGAAGCGTGTGGTATGCTAAGGGTGAAATTTTCAGCAGAGATTAGGAAGTTGCTTAGGTGCCTAACTCCTGTTTTCAGGAGTGATACAGGGCCTTTTTAAAGCAGCTGCTCTGTTCACAAGAAACTAATCTACTTAGTTACTGCAGGAAACATGCAGCTTTATATTAATCACACAACAAAGAGGATGAAGGGAAAGTTCCACAGAACAGACAGGAAACAAGAGACAGGGAAGAAAGCAGCTCTGTCCCTTATCTTTTTGGGCAACTGGCTGACTCCCTGTTAACCCCTGGCTTATTCCTAGCTTGTGAAGAAAAATATATTTATGAAGATTTTAATTTTTAATTTCAGATGACAAGAGTTGCTTTCTTTTACATTACCTTTTACTCTCCGGGTCTCTCAGTTCTGTAGCTTCTCCCAGTGTCTGGTGTTGCAAGCAAGCTGAAATCCTCCTGACTTCCTTCAGAACATCATTAGTAAAAGTGAGGAACTCTTGAACTCCATGTCACTTCATGAGCAAACCCTGTCCTGGCATTTCCTTAGAGTTCAAACATGAGTGTAATGCTCTTTGGATAACGAGGATCCAGTTTCCCCCAGAATGATACACGGTCTGCTGGAGAGAGCAGATAGCTCATGAAACAACTGATGCAAGCCAGGTTCTTATGGCTTAACTCGTTCTTTGGAGTGATATACACAAACTGATTTTGAAAAGCTTATTTTACAGCTCTCTCACCATCTTGGCTTAAGATTAAATCTGAACAAGTTCCTGTCATCCTTTCCACTCAAAGCTGGTGAAGGTCTGCTCTTGTCAGAGCTCATAGAGCTAGACATCATCTAAAAGAGGAATTGACTTGTCCAGGCTGTTTTTAACTGTTTATTCACCTCACTCTTAAAAAACCTGGATGGAACATGGATGTTTGATAATATTTTGTTCCATTCTTATTTCAGGGGAGCTTTAGAGTCTGGGTATTGCCTGTGACTGACCTTCCAGAGCATATTTAAGAAAGATTTTTCTGACCTCTTTGTTGGAGATTGGTTGGTTGTCAAGTCTTTTCTGTGTCCTTCTGAGCCCCTGAAACACACAGCTGCCACTAATACAGACATGCAGACTCTATCTGGTGGCAAAACTCTGGCATTCATGAGAACAAAAGGTCACCAGGATTAAACTCTGCCATATCTAACCCTGCACACGCTGCTTTCTCCAGCTCTGTGTGTTTATCAGCTGTGGCTTCCACACACACAGAGCCACGTGGCTGAAGTGCAGATAAGTCATCTTGTCTGGAGAGTTGAAGATGACTGCAGTGCCCTGCAGCCCCTGTTGGTGTCACAGCTCTGCTCTGGTGCTCCTGCCCCCGCCCCAGGAGCTCACAGCACATCCTGCTGCCTTTGAGACAGAAAAGAAGATAGAGAGGTGAAAACATACCCATTTCTTGCTATTCTTTATATTATACTACAAAACTCTCCTGGCTACGCAGGATGAGCAAGACAAGATTGCTGCTTTCCCCAGATTTATATATGCCAAACTGTGTTCCACGTGGCTGAGATTCATTCAGATGCCAAAAGCTTGTCTTTTATGGAAACCAGTTCCATCTTTTCCTTGGCCCTGTAGCCTAACTCTGTGCTTTAGTCCCAAAGGAGCACCCACAGTTTCCTGGCACCGAATCCTCCCTGCCTTTGGTTTTCCCTCTTATGATGGCAGCTATTCAGCATCACTTCTGCTTGAGACCATTGTCAGTGCTCACTGCAGCAGCCTGGATGGGCATGTTTTCCATGGCTGTGTAAAGAAATCCCACAGGTTAATGCCAGTCTAGAGATGATACAGCCCTTTCCTTACAGCACTCCATGTCCTTCACTTCTTCTCTGACCTAGCTTGCTGGTATGCAGTAAATTTGTGTAAAACAAAGCTGTCTTTTTTTGGAGTGCTCATCTCAATCACTTCCCTCTGAGGTAATAATGCTGATTTCAGGTGTTTTAGCTATGCCCCCTTTTCCATATGACTCCTGATATTCATGTTATAGCCTCAGCCCTTCTTTAGCAGAGCTGAATATACATAGAGGAGTTCTTGAATGTGTGCTTTGTAAGGAACTGAGATCAAAAATTCCTTGTGGTTTTGCATTTTTGCTAAAGATTTTTTTTTTTCTTTTTGCTCCTGGAGTGTCAGGTTTACCAGAGGGAAGACATGACTAAGACATGACTTAATCAATGAGTCAGTCCTGAATTTGCAATTTCTTCTCAATTCATCCACCTCATGCTTTCCACATGTAGCCTAATCACACAGCAGCTGAAGCTTCTGCACCTGTATCCATCATCCCTCTGCTACAGGCAAGAGCCAACCTTACACCCCTTTAGCATCTGGCATGTATCAACTCCTCTGTGTGTTTCAGCTTTGAAACTTAAAATGCTCAGAGCTTTTTTTTTTCACCTTTAGGGCCTTGAGTTCGTACCCTTTAGCTTGAAATATTCTTTGATGTGTATTTTAGCATTTTCTGGCTAAATACCCTTGCTTGAGGCATTTAGTTATATTTGATGCTGAGACATTTTAATTTAAATAACTGATTAGATGTTAACTCTCCTGTGACAGAAGCACACATTAGGAACCAGGGCCCGTTCTATTATGCTTCTGCATTTTCATTCCTTTGAGCTGCTCTTGCTATGTGAGTGCAAATCTTAAGTCATTCAGCGCTTACAGTGTTGCTGTTAATCATTCTGCTGTAAGGCCTCTGCAGCACTTCTAATTCTGTTTACAGATGCACAGAGATGCCTGAGCTCTTACCTTCTCTTGCTAAAGAAAGTGTTACAGGAAGATAAGGAAGTCTTAAAACTCAAACATGTATCTCTGCCTTTAAATATCTGACCTCAAGGGCTTGTGGCCCACCAAACAGCATCCCTGTGCTTCCAAAAAATGTGAGAGTGTGTACATTTTGTGGCAATAAAAGATTGGTACTTCACATAGGAACATTTGGAAATGACCTTTAATGTTAGTGCTGAGATACATGTGGATACATGATACTCAGGTGGAATAAAGTCAGACCTAACAGATTTATCAAAGTGTGAAAATCTAAGTATAATGTTTGGGGATGAACTTGGAATGAAATAAATCTCCATCCAGAAATGTGCTCACCACCATATCTAAATATTAAACTGTTGCATGATAAATGTGCCTTGTTAAAAGTTTATTGCCCGATACTGCAGCATTCAGTAATTGAGGTTTTGTCAGGTTTTTTTCCCCCAAACATGAATAACTGCCTACATTAACAGGCAGTTTTCCATGCATGGTTCTGATAGGATTTCCTGAAAAAAACCCCTGAGAAAATACTTGTCTGACCAGACAGATTGCTTTCCAGTGATGTGACGTGCTGTCAGTCTCCCGAGGAACAAGACTTCTTGCTGATAGCTAGAGGACGGTCACATACTGTCAAATGTTTGTCACAAGAAAAAGGATAAGGGGAAGGGTTGCAAAAATCATCTAAAGCAGAATCTAAGAGCAGCTGTTGAGTTTGTGGAGAGACAGAAGCAGAGTTAATAACACAGTTGTATTTCTTACCTGATAAAGCACTGTTGTTTCAGTGTGTATTAATTTTCTTTCACTCATCACGTGGCTTTTTTAAAAAGGACAAAAAAATGTGATAAAAATGGTAGTTTCAGAAGTTTACAGAAGTCTAGTTTTGCATCCAGTATTATGCTTAAAAAAGTTATTTGCCTGTACGTAAAATATGCAGAATACATTAAAACTGCAAAGCATATGTATTCCAAATGTTGCTGTACTGCTTTAAAGTGATTTATAGACAGCCTTGCCAGTTACATTTTTCTGCTTTCTCTTCTCAAAAGAGAAATAGCAAAGGCAAAAAAAATGTAAAAACTCTTATTCTGAACAGACAGGCATAGTTTACTTGTGCTCTGTAATTTTCTTTTTTATTTCCTGTGTGATTTTTCTTAGAGGAGGCACACACAAGGTACCAGTGTGGCTTGACTGTGACTCTGTGGGCAAGGGACAGCAAGAGAAGCTCAGAGTCGGGATTTTTGGGACTTGTGTCCCAGCTTACAGAGGAAGAAACCTGAAACTTGAAAAGAAACACTGATTATCATTTGGATTTGTGCACAGGCTTTTTAACTGCAGATTCAAATGGTCAGTTCAATGAAATTTGTAACCCCAGGATGAGTATTCGTAGTCCAGCTGAATTTCTTCTGACACATTCAAGTTAAGGAAAAAAACCCCAGTAGATTAGTGACAATATTTTAACAAGTATTAGCCAATTAGCAGGTCCTGGTTTTCCATTTGAATTCTCACTGCAGTGTCAAGAAGAAAGGAATTAATTAATGAATTAAGTGCTTTAACATTATTTATTTTAAAGATTTGTTGCAAAAGCCAAGACAGACATGTGGGCGTCAGAAACTGAATATTTCTGAGGCAATTTGTCAGTTATCACATCTGCATCCCACCACTGGCCTTGCAAGGGATGCTTCACCTGTGAAACTGTTGCATAACATCTGCACAAATCCATTGACTTCGGTGAAAGACATCTTTTCCACTCGTAATTCCTTATAAAAATGCTCAAAGCAGCAGAGTTGGAAACCTAAACAGTAAGTTTTTTGAGGTTCCTACCTCAGCTGAAAAATTCAGGAAATTTCTGGTGGGATATAAATTAATCAGAGAGCACACTCTGTTCTCTAGGAGAAGAAAAAACTGAATTCTGAAATGCCAAGAAGAATCCTGCCCTCAGGCTGGCTTCCTTCCAAATTTGATTTCTTGTTGTTTCAGATAAACTTGGAATAAGTATCTAAGTTATTGGATGTCCATAAAAGGTCATCCTTTTGGATGTATTTGATATTTATAAAATTTTTGTACGTGGTTTGATTTTTCCTTTGCTCTTTAGCAGCGCTGATATGCCCTGTGCATCGCTCTGAGCACACTAATCCACACAATGGAAATGACATATTTCTGATGTCAGTAATTGCATTGTTCAATATCAAGTGCAATGATCTCTGGAAATATTTCTGTTTAAATACCAACTACTACGCTGAAATGTCAAAATTTTAATGAGTTTCTGTTTAGGCAGCTCATGCCATGTGTACACAAAGTGGATCTTGTTTCTTGTACCTCGCAGAAGGTCCGTTCCAAACCCCAAGGAATTCTGCAGGAGGCTTTTCAGAGCAGGTAAAAGCATGACCATCATGTCTTTGCAGTTCCAGGACATTCAATTCTTTTCCTGCTTTCCTAATTCAGGTAATGTTTTTCACGTGGCTGGGATTTTCAAGTCCGGTGGATAAACATTAAAAGCAATGAGAGGCTTGTTTGTGCGCTTGGAGGAACCCAACGCTGCGCAATTGTTTGGAAGTTTGGATTGCCTATTCATGGCAAATAGCATCTGTGCTCAATTGCACTCCATCCATCAGGAGGTAAGGCTTTCAGAAGTAATGAAAGCATCTAAGAGGTGGCTTGCACTAGAGAGTAATGATTCCTCAAAAAGGCAGACAGTTGGGTTGATTCACAGGTACTGCAGAAGGGAAAACGCTCCAGATGAAATGGAAATTATTTCATGAGCCATGTCAGGATTTCACAGAAAGAAGGGGAGTATTATTACCAATTATTTTCTCTGAAATGAGTTTGGTAACACACCATCATCTAAAAAGGAGAAGTGAAAGGTTGCTAAATTAGATATTTAGATTTTGCTAATGAGAATGGAGGGAGTTGATGAACGTTGAATCATTCCTTGGCAGTTTTTAAACAAAGATTATCATTCATTCTCCTTTTTGAACTGACAGATGATGTTTCGTGTTGAAATGAAGCTTCATGACTTTTGATCAGGGCTGCTGAAAATAGCAGCATTCTGCTGCCTCAACTGCATATTCTGTCATAACACGTTGCTCTAAGAGTCATGGGATGATAATTTGGGATGCTCTGCAATCCTCTGCTTTTTGAGGGATTTGAGGTTTTTTGTTTGAATCAATATGTGCCATGACATGGCTGCATCACCTTACCCAGCAACGAGTTTAAAAGCTGCAGAATCAAAATATTTCCGTTTAGTATTCTTTTGTTTGCTTAACACTGTCTTGAGAAAATACGTGGTGCATGTCTATGCTGAGTTTCTGTACCATGTTAAAATCAGGCAATTGCCTTGCCAGGTATTACCTGAGCAATATTTACCAATGATAATCGCCTCAAAGGGGTTGCAGAGTTTGATTATAGTGATGGGGACCTCCCAGGACCTTCACTGGCAGCACATTCACACTTTGGGATGCTACCAAGGAAAATCAAAGCTCTTGTTTGTTTCCCTCTCGTCAGTGCCAGACAAACTGATGTCCTTTATGGAGGTGTGTTCCAGGTATAGCCATTAGTTCATGTTTTGGACAATAATATTCAGGACAGACTAAATTCTTATTTTAAAATTTTCTCTTGGAATTGCAATCTTTTGAGCAACTTGTTAAAAAAAAAAAAAAAGTTCTGTTTCAGGAATCCAAATTGAATTTGTCTGGCCTCTTCCACCTCCCAAAAGCAGGGCAATGGAGAACTAAATTATCCAATCTGGCACAGCAGATGAGACAGGATAAAGGTGATATTTCCTCCAGAGCTGGGAAGTAGGTGAATTTCTCCTGCTTTCAGCTGCATCACTGCTTGTTCCTGCCTTGTGGTTCCTTTTCTTAACATGGAATTTGTACTCTCCAGGTAATAATAACCTGAGGAGCTGCTTAAACTCCTTCCCTCCCTTCCCTCATAACTGAGATTTGTGATGGCTGGACTTCAGGCTGAAAAGAGCATCTAGTTATCACTGAAAATCTCAGAGGTGCTATAGATGCAATTTTAGAAGGAGCATATGCTCTTTTTGGTGTGTTCTGCGTGTCCATACATAACTGTGGGAAGATTATGAGAATTTAGGATTGAGGAGAAGTTCCCCTGAAAGGAGAACAGAGTTTTGAGGCACAGGCTTGGAAATGGCTCTCAGGATTTTTGGGAGCAGACTTTGTGAATGTAGGCAAATGCACAGGATTGTCTGGTGGGCTTTGTGTGTCTCACTGTTAATTGACCAAAGAGGAAAGAAAATACTGAGGCTACTCATTCATTTATAGGAAACACAAGATAAACAGTCCAAAAAGTGATTTGGTCACTAGTCAAAAGGGCAAATGAGAAGGAAACAATTAGCTGGGTAATCAGCTTGTGATACTTTGTTGGTGTTTCCTGCAGGAGTACATTGGAAATGTTGTTAATTTAACATTGAGCATCCAAAATCTTACTACATCTGCAGGCACAGAATGATAAAGCTTCCAATGATCTAAACTAAGTGAAAGAAAGAGATTAAAATGTCTTAGAAAAACAATCAGATAGTAATTGTTAAAGAAAAAAACATAATCCATTGACCAAATTTGAATAAGAGCTAACAGTTCTATCCATTTGCTCTGGAGCTAATCCAGTGTTTTCCATCACTCGTCTGAAAACTTGCATAACATACAAGAATCCTAAAAGTTTTTCTGCCTTCTTTTTTTGGCTCTTATTTGTACTACTTTGCAGTATCTGAAATGGCAGACTTTTGACTTAATTTAAGATTTCTGAGCAGAGATGTCCTAAAAATAATACATTAAAAACCTATCAGAGTGAAATAATTTATTTCCTTTGTATACCACCCTGTTTGTGCCACATTTAACAAATGAACTGTCACCTGCTGAAGTATTTCCATTTATACACCGGTAGATTTAGCAAGGCAAGATAATAATCACTTTTCTTCCAGCTCTAAAATAGAAGATACCTTCTTTTTTCCTGACTGAAATATGTAATCAAGTGTGCAAAACAAATGGGTGCTGTTTAGAAAAACCCAACAGGTTGGATATGGCTCCCTGTCACATTGCTTGGTCAATGATATTTTTCACAGTGAAATTCCTGCATCTTCTCAGCTGTTCCATCGTCCCACCACATCCTACATCTTCTCTTCTCTTGAAACAGATGATGCACCAGAGGCTTTCCTTGAGAAAAAGCCTTTTTCTTGAGAATTTATCAGAATGCTAGGAGTGGTAGGGTTAAGAGCAGGTCAGGTGTTCCATGTGACATAGCTGCTTTCCTGAAATCAATGTTGCTGGCCCCTGTGCTGTTGTTCTCAGGAAGGTTCTGCATTGTGGCTGACAAACTTAATTCTGTGATTTTTCATTCTCACCATACTGTGTTTTTTTTTCCCAGAGCTCTTAGGTTAGCAGTACCCTGATATATAACCCCACAGTTTGAGCATTCTCAAAGGTATGGACAAGGACTCTTCTGGATCCTTTCCATGGAAACAGGTGTTTTGAGGGTTTTCTTAAGCAATGATTTAAAGAATGGCAAATCATAGCAGGAAACACCAGAATATAAGATGTCCAAAAGAAATTTGGCAGAGAAATTTTAATAAGAGATCCCTGTTCTGTGCTCATGGATGGTCTGTCTGATCTTGTTCCTTACATTCAATTAGAGCTAATTACTGGTGTCTCTTCAGTTCATAATTCAGTTCAGCATCGTGCCTGTGCTTCATTAACAAAAAGTCCTCATGGAGAACAATGTTTTCCATAAACACAATAGGCTAAGTCCTTGGATCATAACTAAGTCTTTATCAAGCAAATCACATTTGCCCACCCTCCTCTCTTTTTGAAGGAGTGTTTGCTTTGTAGTCCCATTTTTATTGCCCCCATAGATTCCTGGCAAAGCCTCCCACTCCTGATTCTGCTCTTCCCAATTTGCAGCCTGCAGAAGCAAGACCCAGACAGTGCTCCCCAAACAGCCAGCAGGTAACTTACCTATTTTTCAAAGCTAGGTTGTGAGAGGTACACATTCATTATTGCCTAATTTAGAAGCAAATTTTCTGATCCCTCTCTTTAACTGGGTTTACCCTAAGTCTTGGACTGCTTACTTTTTTTCCCCTAAATATAAATATTTGTTCTTTTTCTTCTTGTTTGGAAAAAGACAAAAAAAAAGCTTATCTTAGGAAACATTGGAACTGCCCCTCTGTGTTTTGTTTCTTTCTTTTGCAGTGATCATGCTGAACTCCAAGTGAACTGGTGAGAGGGATCTGTTCATGTTCTTTTCCATGTACAGCTTTTTTTGGTTTTGAGGGAAGTGACATCCATTTATCCAGAGAGCTCTGTGTGGGCTCTTGTCAATGAGCACATTCTGCAGTCAGGAAAGGAGCCAGACAGGTATTTGTGTCGTTCCCAGGAACGACTTCACTGAGAGCTCTCGTGTAAACACAGCTCCTGACAGTGTGGAATAGCAAAGACACCAGAGCAGCAGGCTGCTGATTAATGAGCTGGTGAGTGGTGCTGGATGCCTGGGAGTCTGCTGCACTTCTCTGGAAATGTAAGATAACCAGGCCTGCAGTGATCAGCACACCTCTCACACGGCCTTCTTTGATCTCTAAACTGTCAGCAGTGTAGGCAGCAAACTACAGATTACAGGCATGGCTTGAGATGTGCTTGGGAATTTAAGATATTTAAGAAATGCAGGAGAAAAAACAAAATGTAGCCAATGCCTTCCAAATAAATACATTTGCTCTTTTCCGTGGAGCTCAGAGCAAGGACAGTCTCTCTGTAGGCACTGAGATCACATGGCTCATGGAAAAGCTGGAGCCAGTGGTCTCAGCATAAGCCCAAGTTGGCTAGATCAGAAATATGACATTTGATTACAGGGAGAAATATTACACAAATTGATAGAGCATTGAACAGACTTATGGCTGTCAGCTGAGATGATTCTGGAGCAGTATATCAGACAGAGATAATTATATAATCGTCAGGCTGAAAGCAGTAAACCCTCTCATTGCCTGTGCTGCCCGCCTTGGCCACACGGGAGATCCTCAGAGCAATTTGAGAGGAAAGGCATTATATACATCAGCATCACTCAAGGAGATGAGAGCAGACATCCATTGCTCCTTTAAGCAGCTGTTGTATTCCATATCCATCGGAGGATCTCTGGATGGATATGAAATGGATATGGCACTTCAGCTTGGAATTTAAATCAGAAAGTGCCCAGCTCCTGGCTTTGCCTCTCCGTGTCAGCTGTACAGGTTATCACCCAAAGGATGCAGGAGGAGATTTGGTAACAGTTGAATATTTTAAGCCCAGGTCTTCATAGAAGAACAGTCTGTAACAGAGTGGCACAGTGTGTGTAAATACCACAGTGGGAATGCTTATTAATAGAGCACATTTGTTCAGCTGAGATTAGAGAGAGAAAACTATTAACTTGCTATTTTTAATTAAGTAATATCTGTGTAAGATTTCCAGGCCGCACTGGTACAAAAGTGGATTGTTAGTACATTTTCCAGGAACTGGACCAAAAAAGGAATTAATAAAGCAGCACATCATTAAGTAGACTCTAGCTTCAACTCATAAAAGACCATTAGAACAGACTAATATAATTTTCTTCATAATAGGAAACATAGAACTTGCAAGAAATAATTTTAATGGAAAGATACTTTTATGGAATCCACTGCTGCTGGTTATTTGTTTGAATGATTGATTTCCTTTGTCATTTAAAACTACTGCACTCTATTTCTAGTCTAAATCATGTTTCAATTTTCAGCACAGCTTCTTTCAGATTAAGTAATCGCTTTTACAAGATGTTTTTCAATAAGAAGGTACACTTAATTTTAATAATCTCATCTTTTAACATGATCCTAGGGGTATTTTGACCACCACTGTAGTGTTATAAGCATTTATATTTCTTCATTAATTCCATAGCTCTGCTCTGCACCAGCTGCATTTTCTGTCCCTGAAGCACAGGGAAGGCTGTGACAAGGATCTTGCTGATGGTTGTAAATGAAACTGACCTGTCACAGGACAAAAGAAACTGCATTCCCCGAAACTGAGAGCTGCTTTAAAGTTAGAAAATGGTCAGAAGAAACGATCTGTTTTTGCAATGAAATTAGATGCCAGAATGATTGCTATTTAACATATTGCTGTGTGATGGAAAAGAGGTGAATGGAAAGCTTTCCGATGATGGAGAGTATCAAAACTGAGGATGGCACAGACCATTGTTTCTGCCATCTCACAGTGCCAAGCCAGGAGCAGCTGAAATTCAATACTGATCAATAGAAAGCCATGCACACAGGGGAAACCAAACAAACAAACAAAACAAAACCCCCTTCATATATATCATGGTAGTTCTAAATATGCCATTACTGAAAGAGAATTATAAGCTCATCTGTAGTTTCCTGTAAATGTTAAGCTTGGTCTTAGTTGGTGGGCAGGAAAGTGAAGGTGTTAGGAAATACCGAAAAAGAAGAGGTGAAGCATCACTTTACAGCTCCATGTGCTTTGGGGGATCTGACATTTCAATATATTCTACCAGTCTGCTCACCTCACTCTAGAAAAGGATATTATAACCTAGAAGAACACAGAGAATAATAATTAGTGGTAGAGAGAATAATAATTAGTGGTACAGAATACCTCCTGTATGCAGAGGAAGTGAAATAACAAGGACTCTATAGCTTAAAAATTAAATGAGTGCACATGGTTATTATAGAGGTTTATACCATCGTGAATGACACGGGGCAAGCCTCGAGGGAATGATTATTCACGGTCCAAAGGACATAGACTAAGGCACTGAAATGAAATGATCAAGAAGACAGCTGAGATTGAATGAAGGGAACTTTTTTGTTATATGCATAATTAAGTTGAGAAACTCACACCCACAGATTTTTTTAAGACACTGCAAGTTTTGATCAGTTCAAAATGATTAAATAAATGATGGAGCGTTGGATAATGCTGATGCCATTGAGGCAACTGTCAGTTTGGGAACTGCTGGGAGCTCAGAAGCAGGGAAGATATTGCTCCATCAAGGCTAAAATACTCCTGTGCCTCTGAGTTGCTATTGTTAAATGCCATTTAAATCTGAGATAAATGAAACTTTCATCTGACTTCTGCAGCCACCCCAATAATTTTAGATGTCTGATGCAAATTCAAAATTCTAGTGTGCAGTCAATCTGTCAAATGAAGTATTATTTCAGCTTGTACAGAATATTTCTGTGTTTAAATACATTACTGTAACCTTCTTGGTTGCAACGTGACATCAGAGCCCAAATCCTCGTGAGCTCCAGGGAGAAATTTGCCATTAATTCAGTCCTTTAGCTAATTATTGGTTGTGTTTTAAGTCCAGGTTAGCTGTACCTTTATTTTACCCAACTGCGTATTCAGGCTGACTGATCCATGAGTATTCATGACTGCATCAGGTCTGGGAAAGGTTTCCTTTTAATCTGGCTCTGGTCTGGATTTACATGGCATTTAAGCAGCCATGATCTAGGCTGTGTATCTGTGGGAAGATACTGTGTGCCTGCATTTTGAAAATCCAGTAATTCGGCGTGTTGTCCCTTATCTATTTGCTGTTTGAAGTTTAATCATCAATCATTCAGTAGCCTTCTCCAGTAACTGTTCTTATCACCCACTCTTCCCTTTTGCACTGCTCAAACACATACTATGTTGTTTGTTCACAGGGTTTTGGGGTTTTTTTAATGTCAAAGACTAGAAGGAATACAGAAATTCTACATTTTCTGGGCCTTTTTTCTTTTTTTCTGGGTTTGGGGTTTTTTTTTGAAATGTCTATTTCAGCATTATTTTTGTATTAAATTATGTTAGGAAAGCAGAGAGTGCCTTGTTTACAGCTTGCCTCTTGTCTCTGCTCTGCCTTTGTACTATTGACTGTTTTGGATGGTTTTATTGGACTATGAATGGGAAAGATCTTATGTTGGTTTGTGTTGTTCCTGTGTACTTAAATTGTATGTGTTTCTGGAGGTCCCACATGTGTTTCCTCACTAGTATATTGAACCTTGTGGGGAAAACTGTTTTGCTGTCTATTGAGTTTTAACTCACACCTTTCAGGTGTAGTGGGCAGCAGCAGGACATGTCTCTGTTGAAGCTTTTTGCTTTCCCCTCTACTCATATTAATATTTTTTACTGTTTTATACTTCAAGATCATGTGTCCTCTATAAGATCTGTTTATCTCAGCTTTAAAATTCTGCCTATCGGGTAGGAGAGATTATCACATTTATGATAAGAGAGCAGACACTTTTTTTGCAGCATTAAGCTCTCTATCAGTTCTCAAAGACGTGGGTAAAGATGCAAAAGGGCAAATAAAATCAGTGATGTTAATGGGACTGCCTGCCACATCTTTGGAAGTTTAGAGAAACTTTTCAAATGTGCTTTATCAAAATGTTGATGGGGAAACAGAAATAGAGGGGAATGAAGGCTGGTTCTTCACCAGTCTGCAGACAGTGAAATTAATGAATTCTCCCTGACTGACATGAGTGAAGACCCAACCTAATTTAAGGTCCTGCCAGAGAAATTCTTGAGTCATAAAGGCAATAAACTGCTGCTGACTCATAAAGTGTTCTGCTGCCAAAGAAAAAAGAAGGAAAAGGCTTTTTCATGGCAACAGCAGTAGTTGTGATGGGGAATGATAAAAGGAAAAAAAATACTCTTTTGGTACTTATAGTTTCAAAGTATCTCAAAAATTACATCATATTGCATTGCTCTTTTCCCATTCTAAAACTTCAGTGTCTCCTAAGGACTCTGCTTAAGCTGAAGTTTCTGTTTGATGAAGTGTCTAGGAGTTCAGAGGCATGATACCAACTGTGAAAAGTTACCAAAAAAAAGTTAAATGTTGCCCTTTGCCCACGATGCACTTCACACTGATAGCAGTGAGAATTGTTCTTGTGAGTGAATATCTGACTGCCTGTTTATTGCTGAAAGATCAGAATTCATCACCTCAGACCTCCCCAGCTGGAACTGGGGTTACTGTCTGGAGCACTTTATTTTAATGACTACATGTCTTCATAACTGGATTTGGGACTTTATTGCATCGGAGCGGATTGACGTTAGTGCTTTTGAAATTTATTTCAGGAATACTGAATGGCAAAGGCAGAGAGGGGAAAAAGAAATCAGTTTTCAGAGGCCCATCCTTTGATCCTCCTGTTATCCCCATACGCAGTCAGGCAAGGCAGGGGAAGCTGGAGAGACTGGTTCAGTGCTGGGGTCAGAGCTGCTCCGAGCTGGCAGGCGGCACCTGATGGATGCTGTCAGAGATGACAGCAATCCCTGAATTCCCAGCTCTGGCTGCAACACTCAGTGGGGAGCTGGACCAGGCTGGCAGAGACCCATCACTGTCAGGGGAAAGCAAGATTTTGTCTAATCACTTCATTGTCACTGTGTTGGTTTGGAAAGACAGGTGTCTGCCAGGGAAAAGCTGGAGCTTCCCTTGGAATGGAGAATGTAAAACCCCTCCCTCCAAATTATGATAATTTTGCAATTAAGGGGGCTTTCAGGCAAAGATATGGGAGTAGGAATCACAGTTATTTACTAGGAATATTAAAAATAAAAATGTAGCAGTACAAAAAACCCACAAGTAAACAAAAAGAAATCCTAGAAACACTGACAGAGTCAGAAAGTGACCTGATACCCCGTTGGTCAAATAAGTACAAAGTAAGTCTTCCTGGAGTGACAGGTGTGGTTCTGTTGGAGCAGAGATGATCCTGTAGAAGGGTCCAGTGGTGGTGAGATGGGTCCAGTCTTCCTCTGGAATCCAGTGCAAACAGGCTGTGCTGGCATTCTGACTCCCAGATTTTTATCTGGGTAGGAATGCTGGGCTCCTCCCCCTGGGTGGAGCATCTCCCAATGGGATGATGTGATTGTATCAGCCCTGCAGTGAGCCTCGATGGCCCATGAACAGCAGATATCCCCTGGAGGGAGGATGAGTCCTGAGATAAATAAACATTGCCCCACCTGGTTTTAACAGCTGGCAATAGAATAAATACTGCTGCTTACATCTTGCATTGCAAGCCAAGACACCAGCTCTGGCTGCAACACCCAGTGGGGAGCAGGATCAGGCTGGCAGAGCCTCATCACTGCCAAGGGAAGCAAAGTCTTATTTAGCCACCTCAGTGTGACAGACAGCCACAGTGCCACGGGGGGGTCCTCCCTCCTTGGGAGCTGCACAGAGCTGGTGTGAGGATACATGAACCTGTCTGACCTGCAGACACAGAATGAGGCTGGGCAGGGAAATCGCTGCTGAAAGAAAAGTGCACCGTCTGCTGTGTTGCACAGAAAGTGTTTGAATATTCATTAAGCGTGCCTAGGATTTTATGTTGTTAATTGAGATCTTTGGGGCTTTTTTTACCTTGTGTTTATCCTGCAAGTCCCATGCTTAATTTAGATGGAATATGCTATGTATTAGGAAAAGAAAGTCTTTCAAAAACCCAGCTTGTCTTTTATCTGTGGAAGGTCAGTGGCTGGAAACACTTGAGCTTCTGACTGATTCTTAGCTGTTTGCAGGTGTCAGGGTAGGGAATCATAAAATGTGACCTTATTTTCATGTAGCACAAGGTATGCATTCTGTAAATCTGGTGAAATAAAACCCCAAACCCATCAATCCTTATTGAAATATCTATCTAAAGCTTTGACTTTCACATCACAAATGCTGTTTAAAAGTTTACTTTTCAATTGTCTAGTTAAGACAATGATAAATTATGCCCAGAAGTAGTGACCACAGTACAACAGAAAAAAGGTTGCTTTTTCAGCTTCAAAATAATCCCATTTCAAAACCAGTTGTTAAAATCAATTACTGAACGGGATATGCCATTTAACTTTCCTTTTGCTTGACTTGCTTTCAGACTATTTTTTGGGTGGCATGAGGAACTCAAGGGAATTATCAAGAACATCTGTGCCCCTCTTGCCATTTTAAACCCTAGGGACTCACCAAACAGGCAATCAGGAATGTGGCTGTGTCTGTTTTAAATGGGAAGAATCCATACCAGGGCCCCAAGATCTGATTAGAAGCTCTTCTTTAGGGCCAGTCATTCAAAATTTTCCTCTGAGAACCCTCCCAGCCATTTGTCTAATACTTTAAAAGTTATGCAGTCCAAAGCACTTATGGATTGCATGTATACATTTATTAAAATATGTATATCCATTTCATTCTTGCCAACTTTTGCCTTATTAACAAAATCCCGTTCCCTGCGTGCTGAAACAATGACCTTTATATTATCAATTCAAGGATTCATAAAACAGATGGTGGAGACATAAAGGAAGAAGGGGGAAAAAAGCCAGCAAGTGAAATCCCAGCTTGTCCAGCTGTGAAGACCACAGTATATGTATCAAAATAATCCTGGAATTCTGGCTGGGGTAGCAAAACCATATGGGCTTAGTTGTGTTTCAGCTCAAGGGTAGCATGTAACTTATTAGCATCTCCTCTTCTGCTGCTGGCAAATAGTGTGCAAAAATGTACCTGATGGTGATGAGGAGATACTTCCCGTTAGGGAGGGACAATCAGGATTCAGAGGATTTGTGCTGTTTGCAGGGTTTAGGATTCATACTGGGATTGAATAGAGATTGTGATGTAAGGGGCAGGAAAAGTGCTACCAACGTGGCTGCAATAAAGCTACTTAATAGATGTAAACAAGAGAAGTTCTGTGGGTTTAAGCAGCAGTAGAGATATGGAAAAGTTGGTGACAGGAAGCTTATCCGTTTCTCCAAGTCCATCAGTTGCTCCTGTTACAGGGAATTGCCTTGTTATTAAACTCCCCAAGAAGGTAAAGGTGAAAAAAAACTTAAACTGCCATTAATACATGTAATTGTTTTTCCAGGTCTTGGAGGAGGCTTCTGAACTGGCCTTAGAAAGGATTCCTACTTGCTTTTGTCCTTAATCCTAAGAAATTGGTTTGTGAGTTCTTTTTATTCTTTCTTGTTAACATAATACTGACTTTCACATTGCTTAAGCAAGAGAACTCTGGAGCAGTAATGTTCTGGGGTTTATTTATCAAGAAGTAGGAGGTATGTCATGTGTACTTTATATATAGATGTATCATACACTCCAAACCTGTCTGCAGATTTCTACTCCTGGGATTTACAACTGAGGTGCAGAGTCTGACACTTTATAAATTATTCTATTCAAGTAAATGTGATAGCCAACAAAATTAAGGTATGATACAAGAGTAAAGATGGACTGAAATGAAGTTGATGACAGAGAAGTTGGAATGAACGTTGCAGAAAAATTTCCCACATTTTTCCCACCTTTCATTCCTCCCAGCTGGCCTTGTGTACTTCTGATGTATTTTTATCCCGTGTCTGTTTCCTGCTTCCTAAATCCTGGCTTGAGTATGAAAGAAGAGGAGATGGAGATTTAGATTGAAACCTGTTTGCCAGAAAGGACAATCCCTGTGGGCAGTGAGACGGCTTACCAATGGATTGCAGGACTTTGGCTTTCTCCTGCTGTAGCTTTCATTTCAGGTGGACTCACTGTGGGTTCTGTGCAGCGTGAGAGCAGAATTTATCTGGCCTGTTCTGTTCTATTGTTGAGGTGCTGGCAGTGTCTTCCCAACAGAAGTAAAAGATAAATGACACCTTTAATTAGTTTTCTGCCACACCATCCAGCGTTAAAAATAGTCATTTTCAAATGCATTTGTCACCTTGATATTTTTCTGGGGAGGCAGTTGTCAAAAACCCTGAAAGTATCAGTTACTTTCCAAAGATCATTTCTTATAGCCCTAAAAAAAAAAAAAAAAAAGGCATAAATCAATCATTCTTCAGAATGGTAGAAGGAAAAAGACTTGATGTTTGTCCAAAGCTGAAACTAAGATATAGCTTATTTGAGTTAGGACCTATTGGACTCCTGATTGATAGGATCAAAGTCAGAGCAGACCTTCTTTGTCAAGTTCAAGATTTCTCTTTTGCCTGCTGGAAAAGTATTTCCAATGAAGAGCACAAATCTTCTCTTGCCTTGACAGACAGTTGCACACACCCTGTGCCGCCCCTAGTTGGTACTTTGTTTGACTGGCAGTAATTTTATATTATTGGGATATATATCTGTCTTTGGCATTTAGTGTGAGCACCCTAATTCACTTTAAACTGTAGTAATAATTCTTGTTTTGCTTTAAATCCTGCAAAAGCTGAGCCATTCAAGCAGAAATTTGCATTTGACCTGTCAGAGGCGGTGACTGACATCTGTCATCCCTGCTCATTGTTCCAAGTTCTCTGTCTGAAAAATTCAAATGTAATGGATGTTGTTCCAGGCTGCCAGATGTTGATGCTACCAACAACACATAAGATGGGTCATAGAAAAGCTGTTGCTATGCACAGCAGCTCACAGGAAGGGAATTTTTTAGTTTTATCCTCTTGCTGCTAAAGCATTAAAAAAACATACAAAATATTTCATATGTTTGACTGTGAATTTCAAACTGCTATAAATCCAGTGAAAGTACTTTTAAAAGAACTATTAGTTTTGGGAAAAAAACCTCTCAGTTATGTATACTTATCTCCCAACTTCATTTCCATGAGAAACAGGCATTTTCCATGGAGTTCTGGTGCTTTCTGCTGCTGGTAGAATAGTAATCTCTCAAGCCCCCCCCAAAAAAACTCACACCAAAAAATACCCCAACCAAACCAACAGACCCAACAATTGTTAAACAATTGGAAAGGGCCAGGAAAAGGCCCAAGTAAACTAAATCTGTGCACTTGCTCTCTCATGCATTTTACAGCCCTGAGGCTCAGGTTTTTTCTTCAGTCACATACGCCTGCATCAGACATGAAAAACAAAATGATGGGCCAGTTGTGGGTCTTCCTCAAAATACTGGTTTCATTTGCTAATACTGTCATGAGCCTGTGTGATCTCAAACAAATCATACAGGGGGGAAAACCTCAGGTGCTCTCAATAATCTGGGTTCCACTCCCCTGACTGGACAGTCAGTGGACACTCTTGGTTTTTACAGAGCCTTGGAAATTTATGCCAACTAAGGATCTTCCCTACAGCCTCCAGTTTCAGTGTACCATCAGTGAAATGACAAAATTAGTGCCTTCCTGCCTCCCAGGTTCCTTTTGAGAGTAAACACATTAAAGCAGTGTAAGGCTCTCAGATAGTGTGCAGATGGGAGCTATAAAAGCTCCTCAGACAGAAAAACCTGAGCCGTGGCAGTTCCGTGACCTACATCAAGCTGCTCTGCTCCTGTCCCCTGCCTTGCCTGAGCTCAGTTCCCTCAGCTGTGTAATTAGCTGCTCTCAAATAACCCTCAAAACTTCGAGAAGTTTTTTGCAGCTCTTCCCTTTCCCTTAAGGTCTCTCTGTGCCACTTTTTCAGTGATGTACAGCTTTTAGGTGATTTCCTGTCAAACACACTTCAAGGCTAGTTTCTACCTGGTTTTCTTCTCCCCTTGCAGCTTCTCTGCTGACACTGCAGCTTTCAAACATTAAAAAAACCCAAAACTTTTTATGATAGTTTTTTCTCTTCCACAAGGAAGAATTAGAGCTTCTCCAGAGAAATCTGGTCTCCATTGCAGCATCTCTTGGGATATTGAGGATTTTATCTTGGGGAATAAATTATTTCATCCAGCTCTTGATATAGATATTGGAAAAGAACAGTTCATGGTCATAGAACTGTTTTCTGAAATAAACACGCTTGTTCTATAATTTGTTGTAAATCCAGAAATGTAATGATGCAGTCCACAGAATACTTTAGGTCCTCATTTTTCTTTAGGTTTCTCATTTTTGTTTCCAGTTCTCAGAGTCAGCAACTAGGGGGGTTAAGGAATCTCCTGTCCCTTGCAATGCACTAATTCTGACTTGCTACTATTTGAGAGAAAGTGTTGCTGCAGCTGAGCTGCATTTCCCTCCTGCCTGTGACCGCTGGAGACAGATGAGTAATTTGGTAAATCTGATAAAGTAAATCCATTGCTCAAAGCTACACCAAGTGGAGCCACTTATTAAATGGCTGCAGAGTGCAGGAACAACTTCATTCTGTGTTTTTAAGCCTGGCAATGTACAAGCTTTCTTTGTCAGTACATTGATAAAAAGCCCAATTAATAAAGCTGCTAAATTGTTTGGTTTTTCTCCTGTATGGCTGAACAGCAGGAAGCATGTTTTTGTTACACAGCTCTTTGAATCAGGTTGTTTCCTTCAGGATTCTTGTCTTCTTGTGGGGTCCAGCAGTGATGAAGAGAGCAAAAGGGCCAAGAAAAGCAAATGAGAAATCTTTTGAGATGATTTAGGGACCACCATCACATTTTCTCATGTTTCAACCTTGGCAATGGCCCTATCTCAGTTAGAATATTTGAATTATCTTTGTGCTTGGAGGATAGTTGTATTTGTATTATCTTTGTGCTTGGAGGATGCCCCTTGCAGTAGCTCTGCTGTCAGAGGGTCTCAAGAGCAGCACTCCCAAACTTCCCTGTTTGTCTTACACTGGGATAAAGATACACCCACAAAGTAGNTATTTTATTTTATTTTATTTTATTTTATTTTATTTTAATTATTGTATTTTTATGAAGGCTACTGCTACCACCTCTCTGGGCAGAAGTCCCAGAGACTACTGACTGATAGAGATCAGGTAGAAGGAAATGTCTCTTTCAGGAAAGAGATGCTTATACTTTTCTTTGAAGAAAGAATTTCAGAAATCCTGGGACCCCTGTAAAAGATATTCTCAGAAACTAACTGTGAAAGGAATAGATTGACATCCCACTGCCAGGTGGAGGCTTACAGTGGGATCTGAGTGACTGAGACATGAAGGACCTTTCCAGTCCTGTTGAACCTCTCTGGTTCAGGACAGAGAAACAGAAGTAGAGAAATAAGTTAAAATTTGCCTGAAGTTCTTCAGTACATGTAGTTTTTCTGGGAAATGTAACCGTTTCCGACCCCAAATATGTCTCTTAAAGACTGCTCAGTAATATTATACCTTCACAAAAATATTTTTTTTAAGAAAGCCAATCCAAGATCTGGAATGAACTTCTTTTTCTGCCACTCCATGAAAACAGGAAGCTCAGCATATTCAGACTGTAAGAAAAAGAATGCACAGTCTAAATCTAGCTAAGTCAGTTGTGATAATTTATAAACAAGAGTAAAACAAAAGAAAGCAATGGGTTGCAAAATAAAGACTATTTAATGACAACCCTTGTTCATAGCACGATATGGAGTCCTACAAATTTGTTCTGTTTCTTCCCTTTAGAAAGGATTAGTTACCATAGCAACTGATACATAACGTGACATCCTTTGCTACTCCCAAGATCTACAGAGCAGCTTTTAGGAGGAGAAATGTTAATTAATATCTAAAAGAGTAAAGGAGGAAGACAAGGACTTTCTGCACTATAGGGAAATGGTGTTGTTATTTGATTTCCCTTTATGGGTGTTGTGCAAGAGCTGGATGAGGGGCCTGTACTTGCATTAATCCCATAGGAAAGGATGGACAGGCTGCTTTGATTCTGTTCAGACATCCCTGACCAGCTGAAATTTTGTCTGAACTGCACTGGAGTCAGCTCAGCTGCAGTGGGAGTCTCACTTGTAAGGATGGGACATGCTGCAACATCCCAGAAAATTCTGTCCTGCTGTACAGTCAGTGCATCGCCACAAACAAGGCACGCGCCTCTGCAAAGATTTTTAAATATCCACAATCTGGAAGAAAATGCTGAGATCTAACCACCAAGGAGAGAGAATTACAGAATCATATAGACTGGAAAAGATCCTTAAGATCATTGAGTCCAAGCAACACAAGGATATGAGTCTTAATTTTTATGTTACTAGTCCAGTGAAAATACAAGCTGCAGGAAAAACCCTGGGTGGATAATCTATTTAATTCTTTCTCTGGAAAAATAACACGCAGAAAGAAATTTATTGTTCCTGTTAAATGCCTGTGGAACACAGGAAAAAATATCTTGCTATGTCTGCTAGGATGTTTCTCTGAGTAGTAGAAAACTCATGTTTGGATGTAGCCCTTAGAAATAATTATGTAGCTCTTAGAAATATTTTTCAGGGACTCTTTACCTGTTTTATATTGAGACTTTTGGTTTAAAATTAAGTACTGTAAAAAAATTATCTGATGTGGATTACGCACAATGATTTTCTGGTTTAAAATTACCTGCAGTTCACGTCCCAGGAAACTGAGATTAGAAGAAATGACAAATCCTTGGTTTGCCCTTCATTTGAAAGAAATTCACACAGTTTTTCTCCACAACATCCATTACCAGTTCTCTGAGCCTGTCCAACCCCCCAGTAAATCACATTAAAAAAATTCACAGTACATTTACTTTCGATTGGAATTAGGCTATCCCAGATACTTGGGAAAAGAAAAGCTGCTTTGGGAAGATGTTTGTCTGGATCAGGACCAATAGAGAGGCCTTTGGGCTAAATTTTCAATCACTGTATATGGGTTTGTTTTGCTACATTGATGATCCTGCTGTTTGTGTGTCACTTGGACGACCCCTGAACTGATGTAAACAGCATAAAATCTTTCCTGTTCCTTGTCTCTCCAGCTATGAACTAGGATTTCCTTTCATGCTTAATATCACAGAGGAAATAAAATAGATTGGTTTACTTTTCCCTGAGAAAGTCAGGTTTGAATGAAGAACCACCAAAAGGTTAATACCTTTCCTAAAAACTCGGGGACATAAAGCTCCTGTCATCTTTACATTCATATCCAGAGCTCCAGCTGATGAATAAACAGACTGGAGATTATCACACAGGGTACACTCATGTGTAAAATGAAATTCCTATTAAAGTTCACTGCCTCAAATGATATATGCTTTGTAGCTCCTCCTGAAGGGGTTCCTGCTGAGTTCTGTCACGACATGCTGGAATCCAGTCTTTCTTCTCTCATCCTTCTGTTCAGCGCCATCTCTTTGATGAGTCTTTGTAAAGTTTTTGACAGAAAGTGCCAGCAATTATTCAATTTCCACCTACAGGAAGTCATCTTTGGCCAGAATTGACTTGCTCATTTATTTATTGATTGATTTTGAGTTACTCTCAGCAAAGTTATTTTGAGGGTGTGCACTGCAAATGGAAATCCTCAGCTCCACGTGTGTGCATGAGGATGGCTCGTGCTGTGCTCCCTACTCCTCCCTAGCTGGCACAGAAGGCTTCTCATTCTTAGATAAGCCCACCTGCCTCTGTGTCACATGAATTCAACTTTGCAAGTGGCCAGGAGGTAAAACAACATATTTCTGTGAAATCTGGCCTTTGTCCTGGCTCCAGACTCCACAGCCATGCAGGGCTCAACCTGGCACAAACCCTAGCAGAGCTGTGCTTTCCCCTGTGTGATGTGCTCAGCAGCACTTTTAAGAAGCAAGGTTATGCTAGTTTTGCTTTATCTACCTGCAAGTAAGCAACAACTCTGACGTCAGTTCCTTATAATCCAGGTATTCTTATTTCTTGTGGTCTGATGAAAAAAAAAAAAAAAGTGAGCTTGTCCTGGATTAATTCTGCAGTTTAAGTTCTGTATTCATTTCTATATGGCTGTCATCTGGGAACTTAGATTGATGAGGGCTTGCAGTGATGTTACTTGTATGAAATTAAACATTCCTTAAATCCATTTCCATTAAATTCTAGTCTATTGCCAGAGATGTTCATTCCAGATTCAGCATGCCTAGTGAAAACAAATCTACACAATTGTATGCTTGGCCAAGTATCCCCTCAAAAAGAATTTCAGGGAAGTGGGATTGAGAATTGGGATGTGCAGACCTGACTTTGTTTGTTTGTTCCAAACATACAGAAACAAATCTCTACTTTCTCTGCTTAGAGGTTTAATTTTTCTTGTGTCAACAGCAGCACTTCCACTCAGCATGTATATTTTTCCCTTTGTGCCTCTCCTTTTCTGAGTCACTTCAAATTGTTTAAACAGGCTGGAAATGTGCTGTCCTGGGTGCTCTGTTTTAAGAGCTAAAATTAATTTCCTTGGACGTATTCCTGGAAATCATAATCTATACATCTATATTTAATGTGAGATTGGGCAGTTATGTTATCTTTAAATCAGCTCTGGATCTAATTTCATCTATTTTAATGTAATGGTCTGGAGGGTGTGCCTGCCAGCTCCAAATCTTTCCCAGGTATATATTCAGTTTACAAATCATATTCTTCCTTAGAAAACTATACCTGTGCCTATTTTAGGTCTGTGTCTCTATTACCATCAGCCCCCACTGAGTTTCTGCGTCAGGTTTTTTACCTAAGTTTCAGTTGATACCAGCTCTGAAGGATGATTTTACTCACATGTTCCAATTTTACCCTAAGTTCTGCTAAAAGGTGGCTGGAGCAGAGAAAGCTCATGGGGAGAAGCAGTGAAAGGTATTTTTTTTTTCCTTGGGGATCCACTGAGCACAGTCAGGGAAGGACCATTCTGGAGTCCACAAGGGATTTGAGTGGTTTGCAAGAGCAAATTAGGACTCTGCAGGAGAATGGTGGAATGAGTCTGCCAGGGGTGGGAAGGGACAAGGCAGAATTTGGTTTAATTCAGTGGAAATGAGAAGGATACCAGACAGGCAAAGTTGTTTATGGATCCTTGTTTCTTATTAAAGAAATAAGAAACATTGCCCAGCATTTCCAGATTTAAAATGTTAATTATGTTGGCCTATATTTCAGTATATAGGAAAAGCCCTTTTTATTCAAAAGCAGCTCCTGCCAGATAAAAAAAAATCTCTTCATGTCTCTGAGAGGAGATAAAGGGTATTCACCAAAAGAGTAATGTCTGTATAAACCCACTCCTACTCTGGGGGCAATTAATGGTCCTGTAGCACTGGCCTTTTATAAAGCTTTTTATCTCCTTGTACAAATGGCAGAGCCATCTCTGCTGCTCAAATATTGAGCTCAATTTTTGTCCTACCATGAAAATACGGAAAACTTCTAGGCTCCAACTTTGTGTGTCCTGGTGGAAAAAAAGAAAGAAGCACTTCCCTATTGTTCCTACTGCAGCTGCCTAGATTGACTCAGGTGTGTCAAAGTGAGGCTTTCTCATTTTAGTCTGCCACGCTTCTAAGTCTGTTTCCTATGTGGACAAAGTAGAAATTACTCCTTTTAAAATATGGCCTAATCCCAATTCATAACGTTTAAAACTGTGGCAACTTTAGAAAAGTAGATTCGATAAATATTTGCCTAAATCCTTCACTATTGTGAAGGATCTTGGTTGCTTCCTCCTTGTCTATTGAAACAAAACCATCAATTATCTCTTCAAATTTGTGCTGTAAATGGATGCATCGTTGTATTAAAATTTTTCCTAGTTACATCATTTCTTGAGAACAGAATTTCCAGCTGTATTCATTTTTAAGTGCTGCACATATTTGTCTGGTTCTGCTGCATAATTTTTTCCTCTTGAAAAATGCTAAAAGCAAACGTGTGTGGTGTGTTCTGCTTTACATGAAATCAGCAGATTTCAGTAGCTCCTGTACTCATCCAAAGATATTCCTCACAGATGAGGTGCTTTGACTGATTAAATGGAATCGTTCAAAGCAGCCAATACTTTGCAAGTTATTAGTTTCTGAATTTAAATCCTTTACAGGTCTCTTATTTGGCATAGAGAATCCACTAATTCCAGATAACCTTCTTGAGGTGCTTTCCTTGTTTTCTGAGAATTTTGGCTTCTACTCTGAGGGTGTTTTCTAAGTTTCACTGCAGATAATGTGTGGTGTTTAGGAATCCCTCAGAGCCCCAAAGCCTAGCACAGGGCAGTTCCACCGATTGCTTGCTTCCACCTGATTAGAATTAACAAATACTACTTCAAAGCTTATTGGAAGTATTTTGTTTCCCTGGATGAAGCCTCTTAACAGAGGAGTTTCCCCAGAAGATCTGTATTTCTGTGAAGGGTGTCAGTGTGACTCAGTGAGCTCCTTTCCTACCAGAAAAGAAGCTCATGATTTTTCTTCTCCTTTTGTCTTTGTGTCTCTTTCCCTGGGCATTTATCTGAAACAGGATAGATGGGAAAGCTTCCAAAGGCAGACAGGAGGGAGCTCAGCAGGTGTGCTGAAGAGCAGGGTGTTGGCTCCTGGGCACCAGGGGAAGCTGGAGCAGTGAGAGGAACAGGTGCTGCAGAAGAGGGGCTTCAGCTTTTCCCAGCTTTCATCTGGTGCATTCCACTTGCTGAAGCCTCTGCAGTTCCTCCTGCCTTTCCCAAGCAAAGGGGAGCGCAGCAGAGGAGCAGGAGGTGCAGGGTGCTGGGACATCCACAACATTCTCCACTTTTTCTTTCTTCTCTCTTTCCCCCTCCCTCACCCTCTTTCCTTTGTTTCTCTTCTCTTCTCCTCTCCTGTCTTCTCTTCCTCTCTTTCTTTCTGGTTTTAATTAAATGCCTGCAGCTGATGCATTCTTAAGCTTCAGGATATGCAAATCCTACTCATCTTTGGAAGAAATCAGATAGAAACCAGATCTGAGAGCTTTGTGCTGCATCAGGTGAAATGAGTCAAACAGGTGTGGAAGTTTGGTCTCACACCAGTGATTGGGTGTGGCAGGGCTCATTTGAGCTGTAATTAGCGGCTGGAATTAACCCCATACCATGGAATTAAACCCAGCAGTGGCACTTAGCGCACTGCTGGTGTAAAGTTGGGCACAGCAACGTTTGAAATAAGGTTTCACCATCCCTGGAAGTGTTCCAAACCATGTGGATGTGGGGTTTAGCAGTGAACACAGTGATGATGAAGGGCTGTTTGGGCTGGATGATCTCAGAGGACTTTCCCAAGCTCAGTGGCTCTGTGGGTGCTGTGGCTTCCCTGGCTTGAGGCATGGTGATGCTGGAGCCTCTGCCAGCAGGGCAGTTAATTAGATTGTGTGATTGCTTTGAAACACCCTCATCATGTGGGTCTCTACTTCATTCATCTGGCTGGAAATTCCCTTTCAAAAACAAAGAGAAGGGTGTCTTGGGCTTCAAGGATATCTTGCTATGTTTCTTTCCTATGAAGAAGTACAAACTGGCACTGTATTTTTCACTGAAGTGTGAGAATTTAAAACAAACTTCTCCCCATTTGCTTAGCAGAGCTACAGTTGAAAAATAAACCCACATGTGCCATTCACATTTTCATGAAAGGTACCAAGAAGTCCAACTAATTTAGTGATTTTCCCCCCTTTTAAATTTTTATTTCCCCCACTGAAATGCTTTTAGTTGTGTTTTTGGGGGGGAGGGGAGGTGGTGGGGTTTTTTTGTTTGTGTTTGAGGATTTTTTTGCAGGCTTGTTTGTTTGGGGTTTTGTTTGTTTTGGGGTTTTTTTTTTTTGGGGGGGGGGTGTTTTTAATTTGGAAAACACCTGCTAATTGCTCTTGTTCTGCAATTGTTTTGCTCAGTGTGTGTGTTTGCACTGAGAGAACAATTCTGGTTTTGCTGCCCAGCCTGAGGTGCACTTGCATCCCCCTGCCCTACAACCAGGTGCTGCTCATAGGTCAGGGGCTGAGGAATTTGTGGTGGGTTTCCTCAGGAGTGGCACCATCATGGGAACAGTCAGCAGCTGGTTGTAGTCAAGAATTTCTTATGGTAAACCAGAGATATGTCCATGTAGGATCACTCAGTTTAGGTTGGATGGTGTCCTGGTTATGCCTCCAGGCTTTCCTTTGCAAAAGTAACATGTACCTGGTTAATGTACCTGGTTTGCTTAAAAATTCTGCCAGGGGTTTGAGTGTTGGGGTTTCAGAACAGCAGCATGCCATTGTGGGAAGGTCAGGTTGAAGCATCATTGCCTCTTGCTGTGGGTTTTCATAGCACACCAGGGTTTCATGTTTTCAATTGTAATGTTTTGTTCTTAGTCTTACGCTGTAGCTGTCCCCCTGTATTGGTGAATTTATAATGTGATAATGTCATTTCAGGTTTGAAGGAAGTTTTGTGGGACAGAGGTTGAACTAATAAATTCGGTGGGTTGGCTAAGTGGGGTAAAGAGGTTTTTTGGAATTTAGCAGTGTAGCAGTTGCATCAAACATAATTCTGTAATTTTCTATGTCTTTACCATGAAAAAACCTGTTAGTCTGTCTGGGGCACAGCTACACAATGAAGTATGGTTTAAAAAAAGAGAAACAAAAGGCCCAGGAAAAATGCAGCATGTCCAATACATAAATTAATGCTTCCTGATTTAAACTTTGGCTTACTGTCAAAGTTAATTTAGAAAATCTTTCTTTGAGGAATATATTTTCCTTTTATTACACATGTATGATCTTTGAGCATGATTCACTTGCTGGTATTCTCTTCATGGCCATGATTTACATAATTTATTTTTGCCCAGTTGGGGGATCTGAGATCAAAGGATATCTTCCATGCATTTTGTTTTCTTTAAATAGCATTTGCCTAGACCAACCAGCTACCAGATTTGCAAGAGGAATTTTCACAGCAAACCTGATTTATCTTTTGTGATTTTTTTCATGTTTCTGCAATTCACGAGGTATACTATATGTAACTATTTCTTGAAAAGCAGCACTGCTTTAGAACAGAAAGTTATATTTTGAGACTTCTTTATCTTGACTAAACTAATTCAACTGATCCATTGTTCCTGACAATGATTGCTGGTCATGTTAGGTTTTCCTGTGTGCTGTTCTAACAGGGAATTTCCAGCTGTAGTATTGGAAACCAGAGGCATATATAGGATTATCCACATATTCTGAATCCCAGCCCAGAGGTGAGTTTTTGCTTCTCACTCTTCCCCTTCCCTCACCCAGTAACATACTCAAATTTCCTTTTTCATCTTCTCCACTTTGAGTGCGTCTTTTTGAAAACTTTATTGATTGGTGTGACTTAACTAGAAACTCCAGAAAATGAATGATAATGAGGAAAATCTATTTTAAATGTAGGGTCATGATATATATACAGAGGCAAAAAGTTCTCCTCCTGTGTCTGAGTTTCCCTGCATGAGACACAACCATTTCCCTCTCTGCTTTCCCTGGTTCTAATGGAAACTTCTGCAAACAAACAGAAAACACTTTTCCAAGCTGTTTATTTTTCCAGCATGACAGGAAATATAACAGACAAACAACTGCAACACAACTTTTCCATGGCTTTGCATACAAAATGCATGAATACAGGATCACCTGACACAAGTGATCCCTTGCCTACCTGCTTGGAAAGGCTTTTGGTGTTGTTAAACTTTGACTGTTAAACTTTGCAAGTGCTTTTTTATAGGTGTTCCCACTGTTGTGGCACAGTTGTGGTGAGCACATTAATGAACGTACTTGGTCTAAAAACTTGGGTGTACAGAAGGCAGAAACCTCATATGTGTCTGTCTTTTCTGAAGGCAAATTGTTTAGGGAATATATCAAATTATAATTTTTCTCTGAAGTGTCTCAGCACGTTCATTAAGATAACAGCACTGCACAACTTCAAGTGCAGTTTGACTTCCTGACAGAAAAATCAAACTGACTGCTGAAGACCATTTCTTTCTTCAGAAATTGCATACATGAATCATTAGCACCTTTAACAAGATGGAAGATCTCCAAGTCTGGTTTGGTCAATAACTCAGCTTCCAACAGGGAACTGCAGCAATTTCTTTCAGGGTTTTGGCACGTGCCTCACAAAACTGATGAGCTCGTTCACAGACACTCTCACTTTACACTGAGACATATGGCAGGTTTTGTGTCTGTGAGTTTCTTTGATATTGTCTCTCTGGCACAACTTAATGTTCCTTCAGTTTTGTTTGGAGAAGAAGAGAAATTCTTAGTTAAAGTGCACCGAGTGCATTTTAGGAAACTTTTGTTTTGTTTTGTTTTTTTTGTTTAAGAAGGCAGTAAGGGAGGTTACAAGGTGCAGTATTTATTTTGGCTCTTTTGATGGATGGTTACATTTTTGGGGTACCTTCAGTGAAGAATCTAGGCAATAAATGTATGTATTCAAATATATCCATCCATTTTATGTACAGTATGCTGCAGTATACTTGCAGGAGACCTTTCAGTTCTTCTCAAGGGTTGAGGTTCTATTTTCTCAGCTTAGCTCCTGGCAACAGTTCCATTCCTTAATCATACCTTGAAATGCTGAGGTTCCTGTGAAGGCAGCAGCCCACTGCTCATTTATTATAACCCTGTGGTGCAGCTCTGAATCTGCAGGTCAGCAGTTCACACCTTCTATGTGATAATACAGTTGTTCTTATTTCCTTGTGTTATGATATATTCCATATATTTTCATTTGCCTCCATGTTTTCTGGTCACTCCATTGTGGAAGATGGCTCTAGAATTCTTTACAGTACTCCCAGAAGTTACTTCCTGCTGGAAAGTATTAAATTGGCTGAGGACTTTAATTTTTGGGGGGAAGAGGAGGCAGAATTGAATGTTTTGAGGAATAACCAGTGACAAAACATTCCCTTGTGATGACTAGCCCAGCACTCCAAAGGATCTAAGGTGTTGGGGAAGAAAAAGGAAAGCTGCTCTGCTGAGGGAGAATTTATTTTATGATTTTCACTTGGTTATGTTTCCTCTTTGCCTAAAGAAAAAGTCAGAAAGGGTGATCTGTATAGTTACTCTTCATACAAAAAACTGCCTTTAAAAAAAGCAAAACAGCAAGTGGCAATTGCCCTACTTCTGTGTTGTCATTGCAGTGATCAGGCAGCAATAAAATCCTTCTTCTGTAGTCTTTATTGTCATCTGCTGATGGGAAGCTCCTGTTGTTACAGGTTGCTAAACTTCCTTTTTAATAGGAGCCTGCAGCCTTTTCGACCCAAGTTGTGGGCTATGTACTAAACAAAAGAAAAATTGAGGGAGAATAATAGAAAGCTTAATATTTTGGGACTTGCCTGATGTTTAGTGAGATGTAACTTTTGAACATGGAAATAGCTATTTTTTTTAAAATTCTATTTAATTTATATGTGAATGTTAAATATAATGCAAGGAAAAGAAAATCTTTGGGGGCAAATAAAGTCCAGTGTTTTGCTGCAGCAATTTTTTTATCAAAGCTGTTGACCTTTCACTCTATGTAATCACGTTACCTGTACTCCCTTCATACTTTCCTACAAGGTGTGTAGAAGGAGATTAAACATGCAGGTGATCCCATGACTGACAGATGTATCATCAGTTCTCTGAGTTGTAAGGACATCCCCCCCTTTTGACAATTTTTGGAATGTGGCTTGTGTCCTAATAGTTTAAAAACTGAAACCCAAGTGTCCCTGGGAGCAGGTCTGATGAGGCTGAGAGGCTCCAGGTCAAACACAGAAGTTCTGAAATAAAGTGACAGTGGGACGATGACAAGGAACTGAACAGCGTAGAGAAGGATGGAAGCAGTGTGGGGGGTTTTGTGCAGTGTTGGACTGTAAACAGCTTCTGAAAATCTTCCTGTATCTTCAATCTCATTCTTGCATTCAATCTCCTGGCTGTTTGGAGGGTGAGGATCTGAGGGAATTCCTGGGAAGCGTTCCCTGGAGTGCAGTGCAGCTTTAGGCACGTGGCAGTTCACCTCCCCAGTGCCACAGAAGGATCAATAGTGCATCTCAGCTGTCAGTGGGCTGCCCAATCCCTTGTATTCCTGAGGGCCCTTTGCCAGAGACCCACTGGATCCAGAGGTCACTGTTGTGTGAAATGCTTCCTCTGGGTTATGCACAGGGGTGGCCAAAAACTGATTAAAAGCTCAGAAGACGCTGGTGAAGGCAGGTCTTGCGTGTCTTTATTAGCATAAAAATTGATAGCAAATGAGACTGTCACTTCCATCTAGTTTGAAAAATCTGTACTTGCTGGACCATCAGCCAGGGGCTCTTGGATCTCAGAATAATTTTGCAGCTTGATGTACAATAGAGCCTGTGCTAATTCGTGCTGCTAGACTGCTTCCCTAATGAAAAGAGAGTGCCTTTCCCTACCTGTTACCTCACTCTGGTAAAGGAAAGCTGGAAACACCAGCATTATGCAATCCCAGCCCAGAAGAGATTTTGGGTGTTAAAAAATCCCTAGAAATACAGGATTCAGGATTGGCATTTTTTTTTTCTTGTTGGGTGTTTTGTTTTTTCCTTTAAATAATCTCTTCAGTTAATGCAGACTCTTACTTTCATTTACATGAAGGAAGTTTATCTAATATAAGAAATTACTCCTCATAAGGTATAAAGTAAACTTTGAATGTGGAATTATTCTTTTGGATCAGTAAATTGCCTCCCTTAGGTCTTACTAAATTAAGGAGTGTGTTTTTAATATTTTTTCCCTATTGTGTGGTGTTTTCTCCCTCACACCCAGTCATAAATGTCTTTAGTTGCAGTTTAGAACAGTGTCTCTATATGAAACTAATTAGAGTAATTTGTAATGAATGAAGTCAGATGTACTCCATGTTAAGGCTATAACTGGGCAACAGGATTTTTAACAATTTTTAGTAAAACTGGCTTTAAATGCAGCCAAAATAATTCTGGGATGAATTTTCTTAAGAGTCAGCTTGTCATGGATAAGGAATTAGCTTCACAAACTTGAATTAAAGGCTGGTTCAATTTTGACATGTGTATGTGTAGTAAAGAGGAGGTGGCAATGCCTCAGACCCCACTGCTAAAAATGCAACTCTGAAACCTTTGGGGTTTTGGGGTTTTTGATTTCCTTAAGAGGAAATATGTAAAGTTTGACCAAAGTATGATTCTGTGGTCACTAAAAGGTGTGCGTTTTAGGTACCTGGCCCTCATTATTCTGTTTAAAATGCCTAAAGAACATTTTAGTTGTAAAATACCATTAATATTAAAACAGCTTGCCTTATGAAAATAAATAAGTATATTTGTGTGAACATCTTCTGAAAAATCATGCTGTGAACAAAAAGAATCATGAAACCAGAGAGAAATTTGCATTCAGATTTGCTAAGCAAAGAAATATCTGGTTTAACAAGCATTAAAGTACCTAAACTCTTGATTTCCAATGTACCCACCATCTTGTGGGAATGTTGCCAGAGGATTAGAGGTTATACTTTGACAGGTAACTCGATACTGTTGTACATTTCCTTTTGTGCTGGTGGAATGGTTGGAGCTGTGCTAAGGATCTATCAGCTTTTAAAATAGTTTTCTGTAGTGCTCCATCATGTGTTCCTGCTAAAACAGATATGGATTCTCTCAATTTGATTTCCTGTAGTGTTTTTTTTCTTTTAAAATATTTCAATACTTAAATGGAAAGTATCTCTTTGGTTTTCCCTGCGCTGTAAAAAGATTTAAAAAAAATTAAAAATCTGAAAAAAAATCTTATTAAAGAAACCCAAAAACCAACCATATGCCAAACATCCCTGTATTTAAAACCAATCAAACTTTTAAAATTTTCTGTATTTATCACAGTAGAAAAATGGAGCTAGGAAAAACAGGGACACTTGACCATTCTGTCATTAAATTCATGAATTAAATTTGCTGGTCAAGTTCAAGATGACATGACAGGGTGTTCCAAATGTGTTCCAGGTTGAGGTCTGGGAGGAAAAACTCTGGGAAAGTTGGATGACCGAAGGTTTACATGACTTGAGGGAGTGATAACACTTCTCATGTGGTCCTGCAAAGTAAAAAACTTGCACAGATGAGCTGACCAGACCTGTTAGATCCAGGGGAAGTAGCCTTACAGGAAATGTGTTATCTACACACACGTGATTACAAAAACATATTTTCCATCAGTTGTAAGATAAATAGTTGCTTGGCTTGGTTGACTGAATGTGTTGATTATGAATGGGCTGAAAAACGTCCTGAAGGTGAGACAGGTAGGCCTGGTGCATCTGTGAATGCAGCATCATATTTGCTCTGAATTGTTTGTAGAAATTTAGAGGGTGCTCAGGTATTAAACTGCTCATCTGTGAATACCACTTGCTTTCTCTGTTATTTACAGTATTTTAATGAAGCGGAGATTTATCACTTCAAGATTTGGGAGAACTGTTTACATACTTCGCCTCTGTGTGTGTTCATGCAGCACACTCTTTGGCTTTGTTAGATCATCTTGAGAAACAAAACCACTTGTACACAAAAAAATGTTGTATTTCATGAGTAGAACTGGGTGAACACTGAGCTTCTAATTTAGAAAACATGAAGTAAATTGTCATGCTGAGCAAAATGAAGAATTATTTCAAATCAAATAAATACTTCACTTTTTTTTTAGCTCTCTGCTTATACAGCTACTAAATTGAGTATTTTATATGAAAATATTTGTTTGGGAAATGTTCCTTAGTAAAGAACATTTTGAGGAAAACAGGCTAAATAAGTATGTCTAAATAAGGTTGTCTTGCAGGATAGAAAACATTTGTCTTGCTCCTCAATTGGTATTTAGCAAGGCTTCTGAACACAGTATGTGAGACACTTTTTTGTCGGTCATTTTAACATTATGCTGGTGAAGGAAGAAAAGAGATCTTTGAAGTGAGAGTTTTCAAATTGCTGTGGCTGGTTCTGCCTGAAGGGAAGTCTGAAATCTCTGTTCTAAATGATCACTTATTGTTTCATGGGGATGCTGGGACAAGATCTGGCTGATATAGTAGTGCTTAAGCTAATTAATGTTATTGATGACATGTGGCCAGTAGCCACAATAATTAGCTTAAATTTCTCAGGAATAAAATTTATTCGATAGCTTTCAATAGAGCAGAACCGTAGAAGAAAACTCATCCTGTTTCGGATTCGATCCTGCCTGGGATTTAGAAAAATGCTGTTAGAATATGCAATTGTAGTACTCAGCAAAAAAATGTTACTTTTTAAGGCTCCTGTTGGTCCTGACTGAGTTTATAATCTTTTCCCAGGCATTACACTGTACCTGAATTGCAGCTTTTTTCCTACCCTACCCTTCCCATGCAGATTGAACTGAAGAAATCTCACCTCTGCACCACTGCACGCACCAAGCCGGGAGGCTTGGGAGATGCTGGTGCTTTTTTCCAGCTTTTTTTGGAAAAATTTCATGGGGCATTGCATTTCTGCTAGCTTTCAATAAAATAATTGTTAACCACCTTGAACCCAAATAACTCAGATTATGAGGCTCAGTCAAAGGCTTTTTTTTCTTGACCTCATTGGGATCAGTAGGATAGTCTGAGTTTGTGACAGTGCTGTCACATCTTTATAAAACTTACTCTTATCTTACCTTACATTCTTCTAAAAATCATTCTGTATCTTACTTCCCTTCTAAAAAATGCACAGCAACTATCAGAGTTCATTTAAATAAAAATGCAACTAAATGAAAAATATGAAAAAATCCACCAGCCCAAATGTGCACTGTATTTTAAAATGCAGGAGCTGCACACTGCCATGAAAAATTATATCTGTTAATTGTGAGCAGATCACATTTCTCTTATTACAGTATTCAGAGATCACTTGTTCAGCTCTCTGTTGCACAGTAAACTTTGTGCTCATCTGCAGAAGCTTCAGAGTCCTTGTGTCTGTCACTGAAGTCAAGGCTAAGGGAAATGTATTCATCTGCTCAGCCTAAGGTTTTTAATTCAGGTAACGCTGGTAAGCTTAGAGTAAAAACCATTGGAGAAATAATAGAATCTCCACCTGGTTTTGTTGCAACTTTATGATAATGCTGTGTGTGACAACATTTCTGTTCCTTGGTGCACTCTCTTCATGTTCTCTTCAAACTGTATGACTGTAGTTTGGAAATACCCAAACTTAGGATGTTTCCTTCTCGTTTGGGGCATGGGGCAGGTCTGTTGCTGGGTGTCTTTTGCTCTGTACCAGTGCCTGAGCTGTGCTTTTCAATTAAACAATGAATGCTTGAATGAGTGCATGTAATGGCAGTGAAAAGTTCATGCCACCCAAAGATCTTTCCTCCTCCTTAAATTGTTAGTGTATGATGAGTGAGTCAGAATTGGACTGTGAAGCTGGGCCTGCAAGGAGGGAGCATGACCATAATCCCACTGAACAAACCAATATATTTTTTAAAAGTCTACAGCTGTAATAGAAGGAAAGGTTATTAGTTTGTGAGAAAAAACAAAGCAAGGGAGATAGAGAGGTGTTTAAGAATGTGAACACCCATGGTGATGGGCTGTGTAAATTGTGGGAGAATGGCTGTCTCCCAGCTGACCTTTACCTGCTGTAATAAAAATGCTTATTCTTTCCTTTTTAACAAAACAAAACCCAGCTCTGTGCTTTCTAAACTGTGAGCCCAGAGACAGATCTGATTTTATCTGACTCTTGTGTTTCTCTCTTTAAGAGATCTGAAGTTCCATGCTTTAATCAAAGAACCAAATTTACATTCATCAGCAATATTTTATTGTGAGCAGATCCCTGTGCTCATATTGATCTGGCTTGTAGGTTGCATTTATCCTGTGGATTCATTTTCTTCTACTAGAACTTTTCATTTTTCAGTAGGGTCTTAAATGTATACATTAATGAAAATGCAAAAAAACTGAATACATATAAATTATGGAAGCTCCTCTGCATGTTACAAACTGTATTTTACTTAGTTAAGCTTAATGAATGTTCCTTAAAACTATTACTGGCTTGGCTCTCCATGTGTCTCATTTGTCTCGGGCTAGATAAATCAATTATGCATGTCTTAAGCTTTGACATAATCTATGAAGATACAGTTTCCCCAGGTAGAGCATATTTATCTTCATTTTTTAAAAATAATACCTAGATACTCTGTCACCTTGGGTTCTCAAAATTTGCATGTTTAACTGTTTTTTCTTCATCTATGTTTTCCTCTGACCTGAATTTAAATGGAATGTAAGTCTATAATTGTTTTTTAATTGCAGACTGAGTGTCCTAAGTACAAATGCACTTGTATTTCTAATCTGCCTTTTTATCTGTTTACTCAAATAATGCCTGTTTTAGAAACCAAAGTGAAGCTGGTGCATTGGACCTGTTTTCCCCTTGTTAAAAATGTGAGGGAGACTTTGCAAATCTTCATCCTGAAGTTGCTGAGACCCTGTTAAAAACAGCATCCACTCCTTTATTGTTGAAAAACTGATTTCTGGAGCCTTGCTGCCTTCCCCTGCCATTGCCAGTCTTGCAGCAAGCTCAGGCACCTGGGCATGAAGATTGGGGTAAAAATAGTACCAGAGTGGTTGTCCACAAGGCCAGGTGTATTTGCTGGCATCAGTAAGAATGTTGAGTAGCTGATGGTGAGAAAAGGTGCCACAGTGACACCATCCTCATCCAATCTAGCTTAAGGGTCTGGCTTCCAGCACTGGGATGAAAACCGGCTCTGGTGGAAAAGATGGAATTTATCATCTGAGCTCTGAGCCCCCAGCTGTACTGATTGGAGCAAAGTGTGGGCTTTGATGGAAGATTTGGTGGGAGATAGATCCCTGTTCTGTGAGGCGTGTGAGTGGTGATGTTCTAAGAGGGAAGGTGGCAGGGAGGGCAAAATGTGTGCTCTGGGGTTAGATCGGGCAGAAGTCAGGGCACGGAGATCTCCCCCTGGGTCACACAGGTGAGGGTGGGCCTGTGCAGCTGTGGAAGAGCAAATCCTGAGCCAAACTCTGATCAGGCTGGAGGGGTGAAGACACTAATCCCTTCTCTGGGTGTTCCCAGCACTGCTTTTCCTCTGTCGGGCACAGCTCTGAGGCCTCCTGAGCGGACACAGGCCTGTGGTGAGGGCAGGCCGGCCTCCACTCCAAACTGCATCTCAATAAAGATGATTATGATAAGGACAGCCTGCTACAGCCATTCACTAAAGGATTCAGTCTGATCTCCTGACTGTGAGGCTGTTGGAAATGTTTGCCTGTTCTGGGCTCATTGTGCAAGCCTGCCTTTTTGTATGCACAACCATTAGGCCAAACAGCTCCTTGACGTATTAGATTAATGATGAGTGAACCCTCCTTAAACTGAAGCTGAAATTACTTTAGTGAAACCTTAATAGTGTTTGAAAATTTCTGATTAACTCTTCTTTCGGGGCAAGTTCAGAAGTGCTTGTCAGTGTTTCTGACAAAAACAGAAAAAGAGAAGCTGAAAAATAGCACTTAAAAATCCTTCAACAACTCTTTTTCTTACTTGGTGTATTTCCAACAGATTAGCTCTTGGAAAACTGGCTTTTCTTCGTTGTGACTGTTTAGGACTTTGAGGCATGACAGAAGAGCATATCCACTTTGCTTCTTGTTGCAATGAGGTTTTGTGCAGAATTTGCAGTAAAATATTGTGACTTAAAACGAGGAACTGGGGGAAATTAAGTTGATCCCATCTCAAATGACAACTTTAAACTTCCTTGGCCATTTCAGGAGTATCCCAGTGTATATTTGGACCATGTCCTGACAGGTGTAAATGACCTGCTGAGCATCTTCAGTTTTTGTGGCTGCGGTCTGAAGGTGTTGGGTGTGGCTTAGACCACATTGGTCCATCTGATGAGTAATTACCTGAAACTCCTTTAGCATGGCTTTTTCCTGTGCTTCTAATTAGTGCAGCTCTGCCCCTTTCTGTGCAAACCCTTGGAATCCACATCTGACCCTAGGTCTGCTAGATGTAAATTTTAAAACTCTTTCTGTAGTCCAAAGAAATATTATTTTTTTAATGTTTAAAATTTGTATTTATTACCCTATTATAATATGATAATAATATAATATCATAATATTATATAATAATTTGTAATAATGTAAATAGTGATAGTGGCACAATGGAACTGGAGTAACAAAACTGAAGACATTGTGATGGACACTATATATATTAAATTATCCTTTTCCCCTCCTTGTGTTGGTTTAAATAGTCAAAAGCTCTTGCAAGTAGTGCTGTGCAACAGTGAATGAACTGTTAAAAATAGTCAACCAACCAAAATAACATTTATAATATATTATTATAATACAACCAATATATTCTATATTAATACTATGATATATTAATACAATATAATCAATATAATATAATCAATATATTATATATAAATATAATATATAATTTATATTCTATTCTATTTAAAAATGCCTGATTTTATACAATCTCACTAAAAGCCTTTTGAATGGCAGAGTCCCATTACTTTATTTGGAACTCAGACTGATGTGGCAGAGGTTGCTTGATTCATCTCACTGACTGGTTTTAAATATAGCCACAGCTTTTTGGAGTCCATCCAGGCTTACAGGAATTATTGAAAATCAATACCATATCTTCAGATGACTCTCTTAATTTGTACTCTAAAGATTTTGTTTTAACAAGAGCTTTCCAAGTTGGGGTAGGAGAGGGAAAGGATTGGTTCAGCCTTGTGGTATGATTAGTCTTTTTAATTTCTTTTCCAAATGCAAGCTAGAAACACTTGTGGCTGTTAGCTACTCCTAATAAGATTGTACACATGTTCTTATTTACTATTATCGTTGTTGTTTGACAGGCATTTTTATCAGAGGTTGGTTCTGGGGTATCTTGGATCTCATATTTCTGATTCTTACATCCTATTCTGATTGTCTTTTCTCCCCTCTTCTCATAAAAATCTGTGTCTAAGTGGAAGCCAGGCCAACTGTAAAAACCAAATGCTTCCATTTGGCAACTTGGAAATCTCAACTCCTTTTTGTATCAGCAAGTTTTTTTAATAAAACACATCGTGTTCAAAATGGTGACCTTCAGATATGAAACTAGGTTAACATCAAAACCTGTCCATCACACAGCCTGTTGGTATCTCCCAAAATTTACAGGAGAATGTATTCTGCAAGCTTTAGTTCCTGGGCTGCTTGGATTTGAGAGGAGCCACCCCAACCCCATACACATCAAAAAACCACTGCAGAAAAGCCCTTCCTGTCCCCTGCACCCCCTGCTCACGCTGCTCTGACACCACTGCACATTTGAGAATCAAATTGTAAAAAAAATCATTACCAAGAACAGTTTTCCAATTGATAGAAATAAATAGGATGATATTGTGCTAGAATGTTAGCATAAGTTTTAAGGAAGGTAAGAGGATTGATTTTATTTAATTTCTGGAATAAAAACTTATCAGAGCAAGACACTGCTCCATATTTAAAATTTTAATATTTGCAGCCTCACATCTGCATTAGTTTTTAATAAAATGGTGTAAAGCAAATAGTGATAGTGGGCACAATGGAACTGGAGTAACAAAACTGAAGGCACTGTGATGGACAGTATATATATTAAATTATCTTTTTTCCCCTCCATGTGTTGGTTTAAATAGTCAAGAACTTTTGCAAGTGGCAAACAATGAAACGATGAAACACAGATTTGACCTTGTCTTGCTCTGAGGACTGGCTGACTTTTAAATGGTCTGTATGTGTTATGGGACACTAAAAACAAATAAATAAAGCTGTTCTGTATGATTACTTTTTAAACTAAAGACTTCAAAATAAATTACAAATTCTATTACAAATTTAATTCTCTCAGAATGTTAACTTTTCTTACCAAAAACCCCACAGTACTTTTTTTGCTGTTTCCTGACAGTTAAGTGGGCATTGTGTTCCTCAAAATCTGAATTTCTTTTTTCTCTGCAAGTGTGGGGGTTTATTACTGAAGCACCAGAAATTCTGGGACAATGATTTAATAGTTCAAATTTGAGTCATTTCTTGAGAATCACTGAAAAACTTGGTCCTGAACTGATGCAATATAGAGTTTCCAGTACTTGAAGTGAAAAACTGTGGGACTTGTGTCAGACCAGTCCATGGGTTGTAGAACCCTCAGCTGAATTACACCTGAATCTTTCAAACAGGAATATTTGCTTTCCTATTTCTGTACAATGGCAAAGCAGTCCTGGAGGTTTACACAGGGAAAATAAAACAGTCTCTCATTGTGGGGTTTTTTTTGCTTACAGACACTAAAAATTCTTCTCTTGCTGTGAAGGAACTGATGGAATTAACTTCACCCACAAAACCACCTGAGTTGATCTGAGAATGCATTTCAGGTAAAATAGAATAATAAATAAAACAGAACACACACTGGTTTCAATAGTTCTGGTTTTCTTTTGTCATGCAATAGAGGAATATCAGGCTCCCCTTCAATGCTTATGTGCAACATCACTAGAACTGAAGCTTCTGGTTGTATAACTTAAGCCAAGACTGTTTTTTTTTAAAAAAAAAAAAAAAAACATTGTGAAAAGCAGGGATTTTGGATATATAGTAGATGGTTTGTGTTCTCTTAGGATACAGATGGGGTGTGGAGAAAGACAATATGAATGCACTGAGTGTTTATGAGCAGGATACAGTGGAATTAATTTTAAAAAGCAACTTTTCATTAAACACCATCAAGGAAGAAAAACTGGAGATCAAACATTTTTCTCTCACAGAGTATTTGTTCTATGCCTATTTGAGTTAATTAGAAACAGACAATTTATTTGTTTGGTTTAAAGGGGAGGGGTGATAGGACCTCACAGAACCAGACTTTTTTGTCTGTTTCTGTTGTTGCACAACTGTGATTTTACTCTGATATTTGCTTAAATTTATGTGATATAATTAGCACATTTAATAATTTAATTACATGTGACGTAATTAACTTTATAGATCGTTTTGAATGTTCTGATTCTTTCTGCAGTTTGAAAATAAGTAAATTAAATGCCCTAATCACTAAATAACGTAGAGGTTTTATTTTAACTCCAATTTAGATTCCTTTATGTTGGGATTATAGCCTGTCACTTCTTGCAGAGCAGCAGCAAAGAAATATCTTTTAGGATTAGAATTTTTTTCCTTAGGATAGACATCTCCTCAAAAGTACTCTCTTCTGTGAAATATTGGAGGAAGGGAAAAAGTCACATATTTGAATAAATTACTGAGAAATGGATCTTCTCTGAGGTTGCCAGTGGGATTGCCAGTCACACACTTGTCATCAACCCTTCCTTAAGGAGCTGGTAGATAAGCAGGAATTTAATCAGTGTGCATTTTTTACTTTGTTTGAACAATGGAACACACCAAACCCCCCCCCCCCCCCNCCCATGAGCCTTTTAGGTGAGCTGCCAGGAGCCAGGCTGGGCTGATGCCACTATAATAATGAGAATATTACATGAGGATATTTTAAAACAGGGTGCTATCTCACCTGTGGCCTTGACAGAATAACCAGCAGTGTTTCAGTTTCACCTGGTATTTTATCTGGCATTAATCTTGGCCTACTGATAATTCAATTTTAAAAACCCCACCATAATTGAAGAATTTATTGAGAAAAAAAAAGATGAACTGTGTTTTCTTGGTTTGCTTTGTTTTTATTTTCCTTAGCTCTTGGAGTCTTTGCTCCCCAGTGACTCTTTGCTTGCACCACAACTCTTCCTATAACAGTAATGGCTACACCATTACTGTATTATAATACACAATATTTTGGTTGCCTTGCTACCCCTGAGCTGAAACTTTGCCTTTGTCTAAACTCTAAACTAACCTTAGGTGAGTAGGCAAGCAGTACTCTGAAACTTGTGAAACTGTGACTTCAAAGGAAAAGTAATTTTCTAGGTGTGCTCTGCTGTCTTGTATTGCTTAATCAGCTGTGATCACCGACTGATGCTTTTTTAGCAAGACAGGGGAAAATCTATTCTAATGGCTTTTGCTGCACTGATTGTGCTGACTCGGTGATTCAATCTGCAAAGTTAATTGAAGAGATTCATTAAATTGGGTGGAATTTGAAGGATTTTAGTGTTCTAAGCTTCAGCCCCTCAGGCTCCACACAGAATGAAACACATAATCAGCTTTCAGTAAGCACTAGTTTTCATTAATCATAAACTGTAGGCAAAGTTGGAGTTTGCAAATTTAGGTCTTTTATTGTTGTTTCATGTTAATGACTATTATCTCTTATTCCTATTGTGTGTGACTCTCTCGGCAACTGTGTTAGCACAGATGGCTAAAATCCCTAGCAGAAAAGTAATCAGCGTTTGTGAACATGCTGCATTCAAAATAAATGAGAGAGGAGAAAAAAATGCATTGCTTCAGAAATTAGGAAGCAGATCAAACTATAATAATGCATGTAAACACATCCAGGAAAGCTGGCTCCAGCTTTGTTTTCTACAAAATTCCAGCTTCAATATATGTAACCTTCTGTCGAATTTATTGACGGTAGAGGAAGCAAGTTAAATTAAAACTGGAGAACAACCGGTTTTATATAAGTAATTTGGAATGCTCTTTTTTTTAAGCCTATCAAAATGTGATATAATTGACATAAATTAGTACAGTGGAGTGGAAGAAAGAGCACACAGATCCCACAGATCCTAATTACCCCATTTTAACTGAAATGTGTAACTAAAAGTTACAGCTGTTCACGAGCACTTCCCTTTGATCAACGTGTGTAATGTATTAACTGGAACTTCCAGGAGCCTCAGTTTTAAACTCACTGTGTATTTTTGATTTCTTAAACTGAAAATGAGTGGCCTAAGACTTGTTCATAAATCCATAGTGGGGGTGATGGAAGTGCAGTGCTTGAGTTCACATCAGCTGTGATACTGTCATGAAGACCTGAGTGAGTTGTGCCCTTTTATTCATATCAGGAGACCTCTATTGTAAAGATAATGCCTCAATGAGCAAATTAACTCATTGCAACTTCTCACCTTTAATTTTCTTAGTCGTGGTCTAGGTTAAATGCTGTAATAACAGCTGAATTCGTGCTGTAAACTGTGGGTTCAGTCTAAATGGCATTAAGGCCTAAAGTAAAGGAGCGTTTTTTACAATTCAGCAGCTCTTTTCCTGGGCACTTCCCATGGGCATTCCCTATCCCCTCCACCCTCCTTTCTTCAACGTGTGAGTGTTGGTTTGTGTTGGGTATGGAACTTGTTGTTGTTGCCCTGGAGAAAGCAGGCAGTAATTTGACAAGGAAAAGCACCAGGAAGAGTGACAGGAAATCCAGACAATTCCCCAGCAGTGGAAATGAAACCCAGGAGTTGAGATTTGTGTTCCTTTATTGGATCAGTAATGGAAGCTGTTAAAAGCATCACGTTATCTTTTTCTTGGAATTCCTCAGCACTGGTGTGTCAGGATAACGGATGGAAGGTTATCAGTGTACAGGTTTTGGTTCAATATGGTTGTGGTGGAGTTTTGGTTGTCAGGTGTGTGTACAGGCCACTGTATTTGGGGTTTTGTTCTAATCGATGCTAAGCTATAGTTCTGCTCCTCTGCTTCTAAATCATGGAATTTTGGTTTTAATCCAAAGCTGGCCTTCACTTGGCAGCTCATCATAGGGAAGTTTATTTCCAAAGTATCCAATGTGGCTTAATCCTTTTATCTAGGCTACAGACAGAAAGGCTCCAGACTGTTGCAGCAGTGTCATATATAAGAAGAGCTACTTTTTAAATTTTTCTTGTCAAGAAAAGGCAAGCTTTTTCCTGCTTCATTCCCACAGTGTCCTTCCACAGAGGGTTGCTTTGCTCAAGCAGCTTCTACATTGTGCAGAGAAGCTCTGCAAACAGGAAATGTTTGCAAGCCGAAAGCAATTATTTGTTGGCTACACAGGCAGTGGAAAGCTGGAACTGACCTGCAGCTGCGCTGGTCATTCCAGTGAGACTGCTGGGGAGCTGCTGCCAGACTGCTGCTGCCAGTCAGCTGGAGGAATCAGTCTCAGGGTTTCTCAAAACTGTCTGAATCTCCTGGTTGAGACCCCAGTTTGGCAGGGTGATATTCCCCGTATGGTTTTATACCTTCTCATGCTGCTGTCTTGTTCTTACAAATTCAGGAGGCACCATCCCTACCTCAGCAGCCTCCCCTCTGCCTGCCATTCTTTCCTGGTTAATGTGCTCACTCTGTCTGCTGTTTGTCAGGTGTGTGTCACCCCCCAGCAGAGTCTCAGGCTCCTGGGAGAAGGTGGCAGATCTGTGGCAGAGCTCACAGGCACCACTGCCCCCGGGAGGAGCTTTACAATAGACTGGGGTGAGCTGCTGTGCTTGTTTTCCAGCAGGGAATAACTTCACTGTTAATGATAGCAAAAATATAATTTAATATATTAAGTTATTTATTTAGTTATATATTTAATTACTTAAAAATAACTTGACTGATGTGGGATTTTTCAATACATAAGTACTTCTCTAAGTTTCATCTTTAAGACCTACAGCTCTGAGCAAATCCTGCTGCCCCAGACACTCGACCTGTGATAGGGAAACTGCCTGGTTCAGTGAAGTTTGTCAGGGCTTTCTCCAAAGTTTGTGCTTTGCCTGTCACCTAAGGGTTTTTAGGAGATGGAATGGCTTATGAACTAGAGCTGATTGGGATCAATCAGGCACCTTCCTATCAGACTATCTGAGAGTAATCTCTGAAACACAGCATTAAATAAAAGAATTATAATGCAAATTGCGTAAGCAATTCTGACTCTCTTGAAGTTGTCCTGAGGAAACATTTTAGGCAGGACTCCCAGGTGACTTAATATATGATAAAATTCACTGTGCTACCATGTATTAATGAAGGCTTATTTTAGAGAATTAATTTTGATTCAATATATTTTTTATAAAGTTATGTATCTATTCTCAGTGGTTTGTTTCTCTGCTAATATTTCTGTGACTCTTTCAAATCCCCTGGAAATTCCTCCTTCAAAATGTTAAGTTAAAAAAAAATAGGTATTAAGGTACATGAGCTGTGGTTTGCGCAAAACTGCTTTAACCCATACTAAAGTGGGGTAGAACATATTGAAGGGCTCATAATTTCAATTTCCTTAAATTTATCTTGGTATTCCATTGAAGAGATACTATGTATTGGTATGTCATAGTTGATGATTCTGTAGTGGTTCACTGTACAGCACAGAATTTTTGTCTTCTGGTTGTCTTCATTGTCTGTTACCATCCCTCTGAAATCAGTTATTTGCCTAATTGGTTCAGGTAGTACATATGTAGAGATAGAAAGCTGAATATGTATTCTTCATTTGTGTCCTGAAAACTGCTTAGAGCCATTTTTGGGTTCCACTATCAAGCTGGATTACAAATGACTTGATGGAGAAGCAGCTTACCGATTGTTTTAAAACTATTTTTAAAGATTTCCTATTTTAAAGATTTTCCATTTTAAAGGTGTCTGTCCAGAGTTGAAAACTTGCTCTTTTTGAATATTGAAAATTCTTTTTTATTTAAATCTTATCAGTCCCCTTAAAATGTTCTCTTCAAACATTAAGTACCTGCTCTTGTTCAGTGCTAAAATAGAAATCTTGTATTAACAGCCAATGGATGTTGTTACAACGAGAGTAAGGCAGCACTTTTTCAGTGAAAATAAATACTCAGAGAGATCTAGAGCTGCCATATGTATAATAAATAAATGTATATTCAGCAGAAGTTACATAGGGAAGTGAAGGATGCAACCTTGATTTGTTCTTGGGCATTCTGGGTTGGCCACAGCCACTGTAGCAGTGAAATTCTCTAGATGCTTTTAATGAGGGCTATTAATTCTGTGTTCTCTAATGACATTAATTGTCCAGTACAGAACACAAATAACTTGCCCTCTAAGAGAAGTTTCATGGCTTGTTACAATCTGTGTGAAATATTTTCTGTCACTTCTGCAGCTGCCTTTATTTGTGGCCTTGCTTCTTTCTGGTAATGCAGCAGAGCATCACAGGATGGTTTGGGTCAGAAGGGACCTTTAAAGGTCATTCAGTGCAACCCCCCTGCCAAGGGCAGGAATGAGCATGTTAGTATCTTCTGCTTCTTTTACTCTTGTGAAAAGGATAATGTGAATTTTTTTCTTTCTTTCATTAAAAAATGGGGGAAGGGGGGTGGGTCTTCCTTGTTTAGTTTTTTAGTTTTTGTTTTTTAATATCAAAACCAGGACTATGGAAGATTAAGCTTTAAGAACATCTGCAAGAGGACTTTGATGCTGCCTTCCACACTTTTCTCCAGTAACTGAGTAATTGTGGTATTTAAGTGGGGTATGAGTGAGCTGTTCAGCTGCCACTTTGAAAAAGGTTTTCCACTTCCACCTGGCCCATCTCTGTAGGCAATTAGCTCTTATTTTCAGAGCTGATCTACTTTAGACTAGAAGGATAAGCATTTTTTAAAATCTGTTCTAATGAAGCTTTGCTCACCCCATGGGTTTCCAGAAGAAATGCAAATATCCACTCTGTTGGGCAGAATTCTAATAACGTGATGCACTGATGAGGGAAATGGAGCCCTAGGAGTAGGTCCTTACCAAGTGGGACCTTGAGATCCGGTCTGGATTTCTGTTGGTGATTAATAGACAACCATGAAAACCCTAAACAGACAACACTGAGAATACTTCTCACCAGGGTATTGTTGGGAATGGAAATCAGAACATTACTCTTGCAGTTAGAAACCTGGGGAGGATGCAAAAGTTCTGGGAATTTCACCTCAAGACATAGTACTTAACCACAGGGTTATGGATTTTTAAAAAGGCACACTTTGACTTCACCTGTCTCACTTGACACATTTTGCATCAAGTTTTTTTTGTGGCTCAAGTCACAAAAAGTTGCAAGGCAACAAAAACGTTTAACAGCAAATATCTTGGCAAAATCTTTTAAGATGGATGAACAAGGCACAGTTAGAAATTAGGGGTTTGGTGAGCTGTATATTTGCAAGTGTACATATGTGTATGAACTCTCCTGTAGATCTCACAGTGAACCCTGGTGAAATGAACTCTGAAATGCAAGTAGAAAAGCTCTTTCCTGTGCCTGTTAATTCATTCAGCTGTGCAGCACTAGGAATTTGATTTCAAATAATGAAGCTGCACCTACCTTTGGCTTTGTAGTTAGAAGCAGAAGGCTTCTCTGGGTGTGTTGCACCTTGTTTTGACTCATTGTGGATTTTATTTCACCCACGATCTAGAAATCTGATTTGCACAGAAAATGTGTGTGGGGTTGGTTGGTTTTTTTGTGGGTTTGTTTTTTGTTTAAACCCGATGTAGGATTAGCCCACTTAGGAAAGTGGGGTTAGTCTTTGTCCCAGAACTTAGGGTTGATTGCAGATCTGACAAAAAAGAATAAATAAATTATGACAAGCAGTGGTGAAGGAAACTCCTTGTGTACTTATTCTACAGAGAACAAGATAATCTTGATTTTAGCCTAGTGATTGGGGCTAATGGGGAAACCTCAGACTGCTACAGGTGATAATGTATTTGCATTTTACAACTGTTTAATATTTACATTCTCTGCAACAAATAATCTTTTTTTTTTTTTTCAGTTTTGATAGTCAAAAATACAAGATTTCCTGTTTGCTTTTTCACCTGAGTGGGAGGCTGAAGCTTAAGAGTCCACTCAGCTGACATTCTGCTGACAGAAATCATTTGAGGGTGATTTAATAGCCAAAAGTGACAACATCTTAGGAATAAAGTATTTTGAATTGGCAAGCTGCTTAGGAAATATTAGTTCAGAGGAGGCTAAACAGTCTATTAGAATACAGCTGCCTAATTAGGACTCTCAAACAGCAAATCTTTGGAATTGGTGTCAGTGTGAAGCCATATCTTCAAGACACTTTAGACTGCTTTGTAGGTAAAATACCGTGTATCCCCAGTCTGGCTGGGTAATCTTAATAAGATCTTGTTTGAAACACTTGGATTTAATAGTGTCATGCAGCGGATGTGAAAGGCTGCCTTTGGAACTTACATGACCTCCTCTAAACGATGTGACACAGGATATTGTTAAACCTTTCCTGAAATGGTGTTTAATTTATATCGGTTCCTGTGATGGGCTTAACCACATGAAGATGGGATGACAAATCAACGGGGTAATTCCAAGTGTGTATTAACCTTTGCTCTCTGCAAAGCTTCCTGAGAAGCTGTTAACAAATTCGGAAGATGTGCCTAAACACTATTTAATCACAGATGTATTAGAGCAGGAAAATACTCCTGTATATATTAAGCCAGTATATTTTAGCCTCATTTTATAGAATCCAGTCCTTTTTTCACTGCTGATTTCTTCAATGTGATTAGCAATATGGAACTACTGGTAGGGTTGTCTATGGGGTTTTTTTTTTTGTTTTTCTTTTGTTTCGTTTTTCTCCTGGTAATGAAATGTGCTTGATGTGATTTGTGGTCTGGATAGATGACACTTTGCTTACTCAATCTTTATGGAGGGATGTTACTCTTGGGCATGACACAGAGAGTGGATTTGCTTCTTCAAACACTTCACCACAAGAGACCATTTTTCTGGAGGCTGGGAGTGTTTGCTCTCCCTCCCTGCTCATTTGCTGAACTCAGGATGGCAGCCCATGGTTGGGATTTTGTGATACAGATCCTGTGGAGTGACAAATAGGCTTTTCTCTCTGGTATGGCCCAAGATGGTGTTTTCCTTTCTTTGTAGTCAAGAGCCCTGGATAATGATGGATTTTCTTCCAATAAAGGTGTAAACTCCACATGGGAAACCGAGTGTAGGAGAAGAGATGTGCAACAGTGGCTGCTGAGTATGCAGGTAAATGGTCTCATTTACTGAGGAAAAATCAGGATGTGTTAACAGGAAGGAAGCTGACTGGTGGTCTTGTCCTGTCCACCAGTCCCTAGAAGAAAACAAAAAGCACAGGTCCACAGAAAAAAGCCCTCTGGGGAGGATTTGACTTCTGTGGAGTGCTCCATCTGGATTCAAGGCTCTCAAGCCTGGTGATCTGAAGGCAGGATTCTGTTTAATCTTATACACTGCAGCCATCCAGCAGAGAAGGGACAATTTCTGCAGTTTGGGAAAAACTAAACAAAATAAAACCAGAAAAACACACACAACCCTACCAGTAGTTACGTATTTCTAATCACACAGAGGACATTAGCAGTGAAAACAGGACTGGATTCTATGAAACGAGGCTAAAATACACTGGCTGAATGTCTTAACGTATACAGGAGTATTTTCCTGCTCCAATACATTTGTGATTAAATAGTGTTTAGGCATATCTTCTGAATTTTTAGCAGACTGCTTAACTGGCAATTAGCTACCTGCAGACATCAATAACGAAAAAACCTCTTTGTACTGCAGAAAAGCTATATAAGATGTTCAACAAAAGGGAGAAAACAAAAGGAATTGTCTGCTCTGCTTGGAAAAGTTTATTTAATTTTTTGGTAAGTTGTTTTGCTGTGGTTTTTTGCTTTTCTTCTTTAATTTACCCTTTTAACTCGTGGTGAGTGGCATACTTGTGCTTGTGTTCTGTGTACACCTGTCTGATGTGAAACATGCTATCAGAATTTTTCTGATCTTGACTTTACAGAGAGTGGTGAAAGTCAGAAGCGTTTTCAGAGCTCTTGAGGGTGCTTGTCCTCTTCCTATTTATTTACGTGAGAATTCCACAAAAGCTTGAATGGGCAGATAAAGAGGAGGAAAAACATTCTTACCTGAAAGGCAAAACAGCAGTTTTGAGAAAAAGCAAGAATAGTCAAATTTCATTTTCTCTTTTTCCTCTACTAGACAGTGATAAACACACAGGGGCAAGAGAAATTTAGCTTCATTGTATATCCCTGTGTAACATCTTAGCAACCAGTCCTCCACTTAACTACAGGATAAAATTTGAAAAACACAGTAACATAAAGAAAAAATTCCAGTCTTCTGGAGCCAATGCATAGAAAACATAATGTAAAACAAGAAAGAAGGCTAGAACCAAAACATACATTCAGAATGAACTGAGGTACTTCAGAGAATGAATGAACAGTGCTTGTGAGGTGGGTTGGTTTGGTTTGGGGGTTTTTTTGGTGCTGAGCCTATGCCAAATGTGATGTTCTTCTTGGGCTGTTGAAATCCTACTTTTGCATAAAAACATTTTTAATGGGTTAATGATGGGGAAGAATCTATGCCAGAATTGGGCGAGGCTTTTCACGTTACTTATTTTTCAGATTTCCACTGTTGTGTGCCATACAATTAGCCACACTGAATCTACACAAGAATAAATAATTCTCTGTGCCAAGACATCTTGTTTCCATACCAGCCAGCTGTTTGAAAATTGAAAGCCATAAAGACCCTCTTAGATTATTAGTTAGAGCTTCCAAATGCAGGCTCTGTACAATTAAGGGAGGGAACTGCACCAGCCAGATGCATTATAGCAAATCCCACCATAGCTAATAGTTCACAAATACCTTTTGTTTCAAGATGTCATTTAAAGCCAGAGTTTTTACTTAGAGTCTTAAACTATGTAACAAATTTAAAAAGCAGGAAGACAGTAAGACCTCGTAATATTAGGTTATCTGTCCTCAGAAATAACCTTTATATTTGAAATAAATGTGGGTTTTGACCAGGTGAGCAGTTGGTAAGGAGTTATCACACCCATCTGTGTCCTAAATACAGCATCTGGAATGAAATTAAAGGGGAGCATGACAGCTCTTGTGAAGGATAACTTTCAGCAACCTAAACCATCTTTCAGTCCAGATTTCCTCAGAGGAAGATTTTGAGTATATGTCATAACTTGAAACCAGTCACCAAAATTACTACTGTGAAAGTGAAGGGGAACGAAGACCTTAAGGCATGGCTCCACCAACTCCTGTGAGCTGCTTAATTGCCATTAAGTATGGAAAGTAAATATTCACATGACAACGTTTTCATCATTCCTGTCAGTGACTTATTTTTAATTGAATGTGTTCAGTAGCTAGAGGTCACTTTTTTAGGGTTTTCATTTTCCCCAAACCAGTATGGATATGAACAGACTTAAAATGTTTAGAGTTAGATTTTATGCCAGCTGAGACTCAAAAAATAAATTGTACCTAGCAGAGAATGCATCATTTTCTTCATAAGGATAGGACAAATTATCTTCCCTACTAGTGGAGTCACTCAGATTCCTTTGAATACATAACTGCACCAAAAAATTATATAGCTTTTCTGTATAATGAGGAGAAAAGCACTTAAATCCCTTTCTTTTTTACCAGATGCCTATTTTATAGAGAGCTTACAAACAATGCCCAGTGTACCTCGGTGCTTTTGCTAGGCTTGTTTGCAATTTATGGAGCCAACTGAAACATAACTTCTAAAAATTGTCAAAACCCATGTGCAGCTTATCCTTTGGAAAAGAAAATTAGAAATAGACCTTGCTTAATGGCAAAAGAAATCATAATTTATCATTAAGCAAACATCCTGCTTCCACTTGCTCCAAGAGGATTACAGCAGCTGGAGCAGTGGTCTGACTTGTCCTCTAATCTTAAACCAGGGTAAATTTTAAATCTGCATCATAATTCCTTGGGTTAGTTGCCATGGTGATTTCTAACATAGTTTTAGGAGACAAGATTTCTATGGAAACAATTTTTTGTAGTCTCTTGCTCTGTTGTTTGTCATCCCCTTCCTAAACAACATTTCAGTCCATTGGCTGCGTTTGTCCCAGGTTGTCTTGGTTATCTCGGAGGGAACTGGCTTCTGGCAGCTTGTTGGCTTGTATTTTACACTTGGTTGTTGTTTGTTTTGAAGCCACAGCTTGTTTTAGAGGACTGTGTGAGGAAAGACTGTAGAGTATGCTGGCAAGTTCACACTTCTGCAGATTCCTTCATTTAAAGGTGGCAACCTGCCTGTATAGTTCTGTGGAAGGGCACATTTCAGCTGGAAAGGGGCAAAAAACCTAAATGAGAACACTTGTAGTTGTCCTTAGAATGCGACATTAATGCAGATAACAGTGCAGCTCATGGTGCCATCTGAAGCTTCCCCCCTGCCCCCCACCACTCCCCAGGCCCAAGAAGTGGAGTTTGTCTCTTCTCTGGAATGAAGTGCAATTTAAAGAAGAAATGCTGTGGTGGTTGTGAGAAGGATGGCATGGGGTGGACAAACAGAGCTGAGACTGGTTAGTTCCAGTTCACGCCAGTGAAGTTTTCTCTGAGTGGCCAACAGTGTTAGATCAGGAGGCTCACTAGGAACAGTTATCTCAGTTTTTATATCGCTTTCTCAATTGACACCAACTAAATCTTCTGTTAAGTTAGCATATAATTGGGCTATGACAGAGTTCATGAAGACAGTCTGAGCAAAAAAAATAAATAAATTTTAAGATTTATATTAGTTCTGGCACAATAATTTCTATCACTTCTAATGATTCTGACAGCTGATACTCTCTCCTGATTATGCAGTTCATTAACTTTGCAACATTCAAGCATAAATTGTTTTTAAAGAATTGTTGCTAATCAAAGCAACACCTTTTCCTTCTTTCAGTTGTACTGTGAATTTTTTCAAAGTCTCGCAGTTTTGGGACTAAGAAAAAATTTATGTTTGGTCAGACACAACATACAGCTGTACAGTTGTTCCCTTGAAATTGCCAAATGGGGAAATACTCATTTGTTCTCTAGAATGAGTGGACGTGAGAGCTGGCACAGTTGCTGAGCTCTGTGTTATTTGCCTTGTCAAAAATGATGTTTGAGTCAGTAATAATACCAGATTTCCTATCGAATTTGGTATATGCAATTCAGAAATAATGTGTGTATCTCAAGGGTTTGGATGCCCTGACCTGGCAAAGCCTTTTTACATGTAATTTTAACACAATTGTTTTGTTTATTATGTATGTTGTTTTATATAAACAAAACTACAAGTACAATCTCCTTCTCTCTCTTAACTATAATCCTTTTTGCCAAGTTAGAGACTGTCACAACTCATGAGGTCTTTATAAGCAATGGTGATGCCGTTCTACACAGAAAACAGCTTTTCTGGGAAAATAGAGGTAAGTCAAGTTGCTGTGCAGAGGACAAGGCAGCCCTTAACTTATAAATTTGAACTAATTTTTTTAATTTGAAACCAGGCAAGATTCATGAAATGGCAAGGAAGAATAAAAAAATTCCTTCTAGACCAGAAGTCTAGACTTAAAGAGGCTTCAAAAGCAGCCTTTTAAAATTTGTATAAATCTTTCAGGTTACCAAGGCAAAGTCTATGGGTTATATGTGTTCTTTTTTAAAGAGTCTTGTGGACATATTCTCATTTATGTCGACATTATATTTCATATACAAATTATAGTGTCCAATGGTGCTTAATTTTTCTTCATGTGGTTTTCAGGTTTTCCTTACCAATGATGAGATTCTTTGAGGGATTTGTAACAAGTCAGGTACATGGTGGTTGCTCTTCTGCTGTTTGGTTTACATACAGATTTTTACAGCCTTGATAGGCTTGCTCCAAGTTGTGCAGAGTGAAATGTGCAATAGGAGTTAAATTGTGATAGTGTTGCTGAAGAACCTCCTTCCTCACCCCTTCTCTTCCACTTAAAAGCCGAGGGGAGAGAGAGTGGTAGGGTCTTGACAATTTACCCTGCAGGCTTGGTTATTGCTGGCCTCTGAAAATGAGTGTCAGGCCCCTGACGGGACTGCCAGCATTAATGTGATGGCTCATAGATAAGTGAAAAACCAGTTTCCTCTGGAAACACTCGTGTCTGCTGGCTGGCTGCAAAACACTTCAGGCCTTTCAACTTCTGTCCCATTCAGACAAGACTGACAGAAAATCAAAACCCTGAGAAGAGGAATTCAGTGGGCAAATAAAGGAGAGGCTACATGTGTCCTGTCTGACAGACACTACGAGCTCTGGCTCTCAAACTGTGGGCCAGTGGAGGGTAGGAGGGGGCACCACAGAACTTCTGTGCTCCCAGGGTGTGAAAAGGCTGCACAGGCCTTGCTCATGCTGCCTTGGGCAGGCTGACCTGAGACAGAGACTGGACAGAGCTAGAGAATAAAGTAGGTATTTATAAAAAGGCCTTGAGGGTGCACCTTGGGCAGGACAAGAGCCTGACCAGGGGTACACCCAAGGTGGACCCAAAATGGTCACAAAATGGCTGACCGATCACAAGGCCTTACACTTTTATAAGTTTTGGTTCATTTACATATTGGGGTTTAATTGTCCAATTACAGCTTTGGGTTGTGAGGGCCCATCCTTCTTGTTTTCTCTCTTCAGTCCACCATTGTTTGTGCTTTTGGGCCTGAAAATTTGTAACCATTGTCCTTGATCTCTAGCAGGAAAAGGATTTGTCTCTCTGCTCTGTGAAGAGAGCTTATTGATACTTAATATGAGGCTCAAAACTACACCCCTAGGCAGAACAGAATCTGAAAAACATGAAAGCTGAAACTTAAGGCATCACTCACCCAGCTGCTGCTTTGGGAGGGGGGATTGGGCAGACTGGAGACTCAGGAGCAAGTTAGGGTACCTGAACTGCCATGTGAAATGTTTCCCTTCACTCAAGCAAGATGCATCTTTTGAGCAGTGCAGTCAGCTTTTGTGTGTCTGCAAGGTGTTCCAATTGTTCAGGGTGTCTTAGGTTGCCTGTCACCCTGGCAAAAATAACACTGAGAGTCAAACATCTCAAAATCTTTTCTGTCCAGATGGTTGCACTGCACTCTGGGCAATTCTAATAATGCTGTTGTGTTGACTGAGTCACCGTGTTTATGTTGCCACTGGCCTTTAAGCATGCTGGTGTTTTAAAAGGTATTATTGCAAAATGCCTGGGGGAGGACAGCAGAGAAAAGTTGAAATGGCCTGCTCACAAGGTGGATTAAGCTGTAGAATGAAAAGAATTTAGGCACCAAACTACTGTTGGAGTAAGTTTGCAACCTGCATCCATCTTGTTGTAGCTTTTATCTACGGACAGCTACAAAACAGAAGCTGTGTACAGATAAAATCAGTAACTCCTGAAAAGTTCATGCATTATTTACAATTTTTTTTCTTCTTAAAAAAGGAAAGTTTCTGATCCTATTTACCTGACAGAAACTGGAATTCTTCCAGGGAAAATTATGACTGACTTCACATCATGCCTGCTTGCAGTGTCCTAGTACCTTCCTGACTTTTTGTTCACCTCCACTGATATCGCCTTGGGGTTTTATTCCTAAATCTGTGTTGATTGTTGTGGTCTTGATGGTTGTTTTTGTTTGCCTTTTCTTTAACTGGTTGAGCTGTTTCACTTGCATTTCTTGTACAGTTCCCAACATTTGAGAAATCATTGCCACAGGCATCCAGCATTGACCAGAGTTCTGTGTCCAGGTGGCCCCATTGGAGGACAGTTATGTGTATTTAGTGTATTTATGTCACCTCAGTGTTGCAGGCCATGGGATAAGGAATTGCTGAGCTTTGTCTCCGTCTGGAGGTTTAAGTGATCCTGCAGCCATGAGTTTGTTCTGTTGTACTGTTCAGCTGTTGCTTTCTTTCTGTACAAGCAGACATAAAGTGACTGTCTAGGTGCTGAATGTCTCTGGAAGTAAAACAAAGTGCACACACTTCCTTGTGCAAGCAGCTTTCTGTTCCTTCATGTTAACAGACAGCATGTTTTTCAGTGCAAAAAGGCATCTTTTCAGAATGTAAAATGAGGAGGCTGGCTCTGGAGCTAGTGCAGCACTGTAGCTGTCATCAGGCTCACCAGGGATGGCACAGGCATAGGTGAAGCTTGGGTTAGATGTAAACAGTGCAAGAACACACTCTCAGAAATTTCACTGTCTTCTTCTTCTGCCTTACAATTTGTTCTTAAATTTATGTTTGTGAATGCAGACAAAGGCTTCATGTTCAAGGTAAGTGCCAGGAGTGAAACACTTATCCAAGGCTGAGAGAAAGTAAAAAATTATATACTTCCTTCTTTATTTTAATAGCTACCTGAAATGTCATTCATTTAAAAGAGCAATACCATTCATTTATATGTGGCCTCACTAATACAGGGTTGAAAGTTTCTTCTATTCTGACAGAGGTGCTTCCACATCCCTCCCCCCCAAAAAAAAGCAAAATCCAACCCACAAACCAACCCCTCTGCTGTTCACTGTGCTTTGATCCTGTAATCTAAAACTGAATTAAGTAACCCCTTGTGTCAGGCAATAGTCAGATCACCTAATAGAAGCTGAGAAGTTTTTTTTGGTCAGACAGACTGTACTTGGTATCAACTCTTAGTCTGAGAGCTAGGAAGATCAGATCAGCATCTTAATGCAGTGTCTTCTCCAAATGTATTTTGTTTTTCTTTTAGAACACATTTTTAAGAGAGACTTTACTTAAGGCATGAATATTCTGGTGAGGAAAGAAATACAGAAATAATCTCTCCATTTTATAACATTTCTCTGGTCTCTGCACATCTAAAGTTACTGGGGGATGTTGAGAGCTGTTGGGGATGACAAGCATCATTAACTCTTTTGAAAAGTATATTTTATTGGAGATATAATGTAAGTTACTCTTAAGCATTTTAAATGGGACTTTTAACTAGAAACAGATCTTATACGTTGGTTTTGAAAAGTCTAAAGTGAATAAAACCTTACACCTCAAACTGCCATCTTCAAGATAGTTGAAACATTTTAAAACAGTTCTCAAAGGATGAGTGTTTAGACCGTGGCCAGAACTGCAGATTAATACCAAGTATCATCATTTTTAAAGGTTTGGAATCTGTAAGCGAGATGACTGATCCACTGCATTACTGCCCAAGTAAAAGGCAAGCTGTTAATTTTTTTTTTCACTGCACTTGCTGTTTTACGGACACTGTACTTTTAAATACTTCCTGTCTGAAAATAGTTGTGATGATTCAAACTTTTCTGCAAGTCTGGAGTTAAATAAAAGGAGAGAGATGATAAGGAATACAGTACCTGCTGTATCATGGTATGTTTTTTGATGAAAAACAATGAAAAGCTCAATTTGCCAATTATTAATAGACTTTTCAGCTGGGAGGTAGGCTTTTTATACAGCAATAATATTGGCAATAAGATACCTTTTCATTCAAGAAAAGCTATATTATGCCAATTCCAAAAGATTAATTTAGCCGAAACTCTTGTTAGAAAGAGAGGTGCTTGCTCTTAATACTGTAAACTGTGGGTTTTTTTCTGTGAGAAAGGAGCTTTGTACCGGAGTTGCAGTGAGGACTTTATTAGAATCTCTAATGCTCATGTATGTGGTACCTTCACTGGTTTTCACTGCAAATGCTCATGAAACTTATTTGTTCTTGTGACAGCAGGCTGAATAAATCCTGGAAGGCACGATAGGTAGGTTTGAAATTTTCACTGGGTTGGTGGAAGAGAAAGAATCCCTAAATCTTCTTGTAGCCAGTGTGTGTGGACTTTCTCCTTGAATCCTCCTTGAATCAGCCCTTCCCTGGGGTGCTTCTGCCTGGTTTTTGCTATCACTCTTCAGGCCTGGCCATGCTGCTAAGAAGAAATGAGGGTGGAGATGGCTGGGTGTTGGGGTGACAGCTCTGTAAATTTGCTGCTTTCAGACCTGCTGAAGAAATTGATTGTTTAATGCTCAGAAGCTGTTCAGTGGACAGCCATCAGGGGCTGTGTAGGCAGGGTAGAAATAAAGCTCAGAAGTTGGGGGAAAACAATTACTAAGTATGGCAAAGAGTTTATCAATCACTTTGATAGAAAGTATTTGTCAGGCTGCTGTCACCAACAGCGCAGGGGTTTGGCCACATTCCCAACTGCTATTAGAGGATCAAATAACAGCAAGTGTCCAAAACAACCTTTTACCACCTTCCCTGGAATGTGAGGTTCTGCCAGCATGTGTACCTGGCTGCTGTGGTTGTCCTTTTGTCACCTGAGAATTGATTTGTCACAGAGTCATTTATATTCATTCAGGGGCAGCCTAGCCCAGAAAGAACGACTGAAGTTTAACAGGCCGATTTTGCTATTGAAGCAAGGCTTTAAGGCCTGTTAATATTTTCTGTGTCTGTATGAGGTAAAAGTGAATACTTGTACGTTTGTGTGAGCTGCTCTGAATAACCTGAGGGAATTTCATCTTTAAAATGGAATGACAGGGTGTTCATACCCAAAGAGAGGGACTTGAGGGCTGCATTCTCCCTTTCACAGTGCAGTGACATTGTGTGGGGACTTTTCAATGAGCATAGGGAGAGCAAGCCATAAAAAGGAGAGAACACAAGTAAAGGAAACCTCCTGACCTGCCCATCAACAACAACAGCTGGATCACAGAGCACTGCCTGGTGTGTCCTGTCTTTCCCATTCAGAGGCTGCTCCAGAACTCAGCACTCCGCACTGGCAGCCCCATCATTCACTGTCTGAATGTATTGATGCCTCTCTTGCTCTTGTCTTGGTGCTGCCTTTTCCACTCCCTGATTTTTATCTCCCTGAAGCATTTGTAGCAAGTGACCACCTCTTTTCTCTATTCCATTTGGAGGAGCCAAAATTCATTCTGTTTCTGCAATATTTTATCTTTTTTTTTTTCCACTTTAGTACTGTGGCTACTGGCAAGGTATAAATACCACAAGCAGGCTATTTGTAATGATTTTTTTAAAAATAATGATAGTTAAACCTAGTCTGCAGTGAGGAGAGAAATAGCATTCAAATTTCATTTATGAAGTTGCATTTTTTTCACTCTTTATAGGAATTGTAACCAGAGACAAATTGAGAAAGAACACACAAAGTGAGATTAGTATGAGGCACTTATTGGCTCCTGGTATATGCTGGTAGCCAGCACTTCCAGTTTTGAGGAGATGGGAGTAGAAGGAAGCTGAGTTCTTGGATACATGTGGTAATTATTGAAATGTGTTTGAGAAAGCACTGAGTAAAAGCATGTTTTATTTGTCTTTTGTATCCTGAATCTCTCCTGTCTGGGATCCTTTTGGGGTGTGCAGTGGCTGCCAGCTCAGGTGTGCTTTGAGTTTGCTCTGCATGGAGCTGCAACCAGGGAAAGAGGGCCTGGCGCAAGTCTGGTCCCCACAGATGCATCAGGAAGATATTCTAGTTTTGAATACAAAAATACAGCTGATCTGTTGAGAATTAAATCAAGAGTGAATGCTGAAAGTCAAAACCAAAAAAAAACCTAAAAAACCAAAACCACAAAAACCAATCCCCCACCCCTAAAAAAACCTTAAAAATTAAAAGCAAGTAAGAGACAGAATTTCTTCTCTTATTCTTTTAATTGTTGTAGAAGTAGGATTTGTTAGGAAGAAAGGGCAGTGTCTCTGTGTGCTGAGCAGTGTAACTCTCTCTGGGAATAGTTCTGCTGCTCTGCTGTGGCTGAGGCACAGTCAAGTGCAGTCCTTTCAGTCTTAGCATTGTCCTAAGGTTAAGAACTGCCAAACTGATCAAAGGTAAAGTTAGAGATGATTATTTGTTTATGCTTAATTAAAAAAAAAAAAAAGTAGGTTCTCATTTCCAAAATAATCATAGCACCAAGTGATGGAAGAACACCCTTCAGGATTTAAGCGCCTTCCCCACATTTGGTGTTTTCTTCTTTGACTGGATTCAGCCTCTCTTCTACACAACATCTGGCTGAAAGGTATTATGTGGCTGTTGGGAGCATCCTGTTCTATTTCTCAGTATCACCGTAACCCACATATGTGTTATGAAAAGCTTGTTAGTCATAATATTTATCTCTCCATTATTCAGTACTTGAAACTTCAGCCCTGCTGAAGGACAGCACCAGCAGTACATTGGGAAAGAACCTTAAGCTATGTGAATAAAAAATAATTAACAATTTCTTCTTGGTGTAAATTTTCCCCTAATTTATTAGTGAGGGTTTGGTGTTTAGCCTGTATTTTAAGTATTGATAAAATGGGGAAAATACTTGTGGTGGGGAAGAAAATTCACTTGGCAATGAAAAAACTGTAAAAAATGGTCCCTGAAACACTTTGTGTGACAGATGGGCTGTGATTCCTCAGAGGTTCCTGCTGACTCTGCCCCATGCCGCACGTGGCTACATCACTCAGGCCTCACATCTTAAAATATGTCGAGAATAGGACAGAGACACCAGGACGGAGACACAAATGCAGTTCCACAGGGCTCTGGGTAAGGGCCTGACACAGAAGGACCTTGCTGTTTGCATGCAGTCAGTGAAAAGGCAATTAATTTGTCCAAATGAAAATATTGCTGTGGTGATGCCTTGGGAAAGCTGACCTGAAACAGAGACTGGAGAGAGCTAGAGAATAAAGTAGGTATTTATAAAAGGCCTTTAGGATACACCTTGGGCAGGACAAGAGCCTGACCAAGGCTGCACTCAAGGTGCACTTAGAATGGTCACAAAATGGATGACCAGTCACAAGGCCTCATTCTTTCATAAATTTTGGTCCATCTGCATCTTGGGGTTTAGTTGTCCAATTGCAGCTCCAGGTTATGAGGTCCCATCCTTCTTGTTTCTCTCTTCAGTCCACTGTTGTTTGTGCTTTTAGGCCTGAAAACTTGTATTCATTGTCCTTGGTCTCCAGCAGGAAAAGGATTTGTTCTGTCTCCCTGGTCTGTGAAGAGAGCTGAGTGACACTGAATATGAGGCTAAGAACTGCACCCCTGGGCAGCACAGGATCTGAAAAACATGGAAGCTAAAACTTAAGGCTTCACTGGGATTGTTTTTTTCACAATCTCTCACCTCTGTCTATCTGCTCACAGGAGAGAAAGAAGTCAAAATCTCATTGACTTGAACAAGAATTGTTTTAGAGCATTTTGGAAAATCAAAACACTGAGAATGTTTTTCCCTGCTCCTTAATCTTCTCCATTCTTATCCATTCCTCCTGAGACAAGGAAATACATGAGGAGGTCAGTATCCATATACAAAAATATCTACATTAATTTGCCGTGTGCTCATTGGGATACAGGGACTGTAGGAAGGTGTTCTATTGTCCTGCAGAAGGGAATTTTGTCTGGTCACTGAAGTTTTCATCTCCATCTCCTGTTGGAAGGAGATAGAGAGCAAAGTAGTGAAAGAGTAAATTCTGTACCTTCTCAGTCCTGAGGTATCCACATGCTTTTTCTTCACTGCATTTCCACTTCATTATTTGCCACTGCATTTCTTTTACTTAAGAAGGTCATGTGTAGAGAAATAGAGCACCAAAAGAGTTGGCAGGAAATGGAATTGTGGAATAAAACATTGAATATATGAACCTAGTATGTATTTCAGTTCTTCAGAGATCTAGTGTTAAAATCTTCACTGAGATAGAGGCATCTTTACCTTCCCTTAAGCAGAAATAGGTTACTCACAGATTTAATAAAATCTAACTCTATCTCTGTAACAGAATATTGTGCTCAGAATGAAGGAGTTGTGCGTGTGGCTTTGGGCATGGTTGCATGAAGGTGGTTTTGGTTATTTGCACTTAAGACAAAGTAGAAATTGGACAATTTCTATTGATATATATTGCCTCTCTCTCTCTTAAAGAGGCTCAGGCATCATTGAAAAAGGAATGATCATTCTCTTATTAAGTTGCCTCAAATGGCAATAGGTCTAATTGAGTACAAATATATTAAGTGATATTAAACTAAACCAAATGGTATGTGCTCAAACTATATTGACTCTACTTTTTAATTAGCAACTTTAAGACTTAGGCCAGGGTGTTTTGATGTGTGTTGTGTCTGATCTAGGAAAGGATGAAAATCAGTATTCATTTTATAATAATTTCAACTAATTAACAGGCAATAAATCTCATTTTAAAATAAATGGGGAATTATATAAATATTTCTAAAAATCTCATCTCCACAATTTCAAGAAAGTGGGGAGGCACCATATCTCCTATAGTGTTGCCTAAATTTGACTTCCTGAAGTATATCTGTACCAACTGGAATGTTTATGATGCCAGTCTCCACAGGGATTATTTGTTGTGGCAATTAATCCTGTAAAAGATGAATAAGTTATGTCACCAGAGCCTCCAGACAGGTTTATTTTCTCAAATGGTGACTCTGAATTTTTTCCAATACCAAGAAGGTATTGGAAACACATCTTTGAGAAACTCTTGAGATGCACTTCAAAAATGGTTTGCAGAAACTAGTTGATCTTTCTTCTTTTTCAAAAGTGGTCAAATTTACTACCCCAGGGTACTTGTGAGAAAATTTTATGAACTAATTGATAAATAATATTTATAAAACATTTTGGAAGGCATGTACTGACTGTGAAGTTTGGAAGGCACATAGTGCCTGTAATAAAAAATCCAACATGAGACAAATGTAGATTTATTGTTTTCTTGCACGCTGGTGTCAATTTTTCATCACTTTGCCTGTATCTCACTAGCTGTAGTAAAACAAGTGTGTGTGTTTTACCACATGGAATTCTTTCCTTGTGCTCTTCCTGGACACTTGCCTCCCTCCCTTGAAGATGTCCCAAAAGGTTGGCAAAGGTCTTCAACCTCTCAGTCTGTGTAAATACTTTAATTAGTTATGGACTTTGCAAGAAAGCCCACTGAGGCCAATTGTCTTTTCAGTGAGAGACAGCTCTTCCTGCTCATCTGTTTCATTGGCCTGAGATTCCAGCCTCGTGCCAAAACTGTTATTGCTGGATAAATTAATGAGAACATGTTGTTGCCTCAGCTTCTCAAAACTCCATAATTGCGAATGTTAGGCATTTAATTGAAGCAACACTTAAAAAAATTAGTCGCTGTCTCTTGATCTTTGTCATTCTGGTGCCATTCAGAACAATTTCTGAAAGTACTGGGCTTAACTTTGAGCAGCTTTTGCCTTGCTGATAGAATTAACCCAGGGTTTTGGTTTTTTTTTTAAATACAGGGAAATTACCTTTTCTTTTTTCCCCTGCTATGCAAGCTAACAGGTTAATAGAGGCATTGCTGAAGTGCTTGGTGAACACTGGCAGTACCTCAGTTTTGTAGGTATTTTTTCTTGGTGAATGAAAGGAGTTTTGTATTTCACAGCACATTTATTGCTTTCTCATCAAGTCTTTACAGTTGTGTCCAACCCAGCTGGCTTCTAGTTTTGGTGCCACCTTTGTGAACACTAACCAGAAGGGTTTAAATTTATGCTTGTGCTTTATATTAAAAAAAACCAAAAAACCCTTCAGTCCAAGTTTCTCTTCTCTGCTCTGCCTTTGTAGAGGTTATTCGTGCACTTCCAAATAGCCAGGCAGTCATTGAAGTCACAGGTCAAATATTTCCAAATTCAAGTAAGGATTTGGAAGTGTTTTTATAGCACCAAGCACTTGATTGTCAATGCTGACCACCAGAATGGAACTGCTTCATGTTTTTCACTCTGTATCCTTTGGAGAAATCAATACTGAAGTCACTTTGCTCTCAAGAAAAGAGCAGGTCAGAAAACAGAGGCAAGAGCCTGACCCAATTCAGAGTGAGGCCACTGGGTATTTAACTGTTTTGCTCAAGTGTAGATTAGAAATATGTCAGGAAAGAAAGAGATACAGAAATCACTGCTTAGCATGAGTCGTCTGGGGTTTTTTGGTTGTTTTGGTGGCTTATGCTTCAGTGCAGCAAAAGTAAGGAATGTGCAGTGCTTTGTTTGATTATTTTTAACTAGCATATGATCAGTTGTAGTATTCAGCTTCAGTAACTCTTATGGCAGTAATTGAATTGAAATCAGTAGAAACATACCCGTTCATTTATTTTTCAGCTAAGGAATTTTTCCACTGGAAAACCAGCTCAGAACCAACTCCCAAATCAGCTGGGGATGCTAAAGCTGTGGTGCCAGAATCCTGTGAAGTTTGCACTTCAGATGTGCCAAAGGTTATAAAGCATGGCCTGCAGGTCATATCAACTTGCTCTAAATCAGGAACCAAAGGGAAACTTTGCAGAAGGATTCAAGCTCATGGGATTTCTTTTCTCTTTGGGGCATAAGGAGATGTATGTTTCTTCTGCCCCAAGCCTGCCAAATTGGTTTTTTTTTTCCCCCATGGATATTGTTTGCCATGATGACTCTGACTCTCCCCACCAAACAGTTTGGGGACTTTTGTATAAGGCATCCTGTCTATTTACCCTCTTTCTGCTTTTCTGGCCAGAAAAACAATTCAAGAGCAATTTTAATGACTTTAGAACTCCTCAATTAGAAAATTCTGTCATTTTACTTGTCAGGCATAACAGGCCCACATCAAATATCCAGCACCTTTTGTGATAGCTGGGAGGATTCTAAATAATAATTGATGGACTTTACTGAATAGATGCATGTTATAAACGTATTGTGAGTGGCAGAAGTAATCATAGACTCACTTTCACATCACTACAGCTGAAGATTTATTAGCTTTTTATTTTTTATTTAGCTTTCTTGTAACTTGGGTGTAAAACCTTGGTTCTTGGTAATTCTCACAACAGAAGGTTTCTGTGCATGCAAGTGATTTTTCAAAAGTGGGGAGGGGTAAATGGTGCTGTTTGGCAACAGTTGTATAATTAGTTATTTTTTTTCTCCAGCTCTTAAGTGATGCATAACAATTTAGGAAATCTGCTGCCAGGAGCTGTCAGGAAAACTGAGTAGCATTAGGCTGCATAGAACTACATGTACAAATACCCAAATACAATAGAGAGAAGATCTAACTTTAATGTGTGAATTAACAGAGACTGAATTTAAGAATGCTTTGGAATTTGTTTTCTATGGTTCTCTTGCAGCACAGTCTCTGTTTTAAAGCTGGAGATTTTTTAAAAAGTGAGAGTAAAGTGGGTTTTTTTTTCTTTTTAAATTAAGTGCCTAAAATGGCATTATAAAATATTGAAAGACGTGCTTCCCTGGACTCATTAATCCTAACACTCCCTTTCTTCAACAATAAAACAATCAAAACTACACTTTCCTTTTGAAACTGTAAAAACATGTACTTTTGTGTATAATAGCAGATGAAATCATTAATGTGACTGATACCATCTTTTCAATGACTGTCTCAGGTTTGGTTGGGTTTTTTTTTGTTTTTTAATGTTGCAGTAATTGATGGGATATGTGTGTTTGCATATGAATGTCCTTTTAGAATGAAGATGTGAGACCCAAATTCTCAGCCATGATTATGGAATTAATGGTGTGGAACTGCGTTAGTCTGAGGAATAGCGACTTCATATAAAACACTACTTGAAAAATAATAATTCTTGTATACTTAGATAAGAGGTTTAAATATAATAATCTGCCTGCAATTCTGAAAAAGATCTGAAAGCGTTTATGCAAATACAGGCCTTGAGACACTTTTCTTGTGGAGTTCTCTGGTGCTGGCTGTGGAAGGGTTGATAACCATTGCATTAGAATTCGGTGCATACAGTTGATTTTAGCTGTAATAAATGACAACCTTCTTTAATATTTTACATTCATTTATGAGCTCTTTTAATATACTGAAGAGTTGGCTGTTAGAACGAGCTTTATACTGTCAATAAAATTTAGAGAACCATTTAAGCAAATTCACCAAGGCAGCAAACTAAGTATTCTAAGTAATTTGATTGAAGGAATTGTATTTACTGCCTATGGTTATTTCACACTCCCCCTCCCCCCAATTAAAGAAAGTCTATATGGATGCATGCACTCAAGTGTCACAATTTTATTGCAATTTTTAATAATGTACAATTAATACTTGAAGCAACATCAAATAACAAATCGCTGAGGACGAACACTGTTGTCAACACATTCCTACTTAATTTAAACAATGGCATAGGAAAAGTAATTAGCTTGACAATAAACCAAGCTAACTCCTCTCCATATTTGCTCTTTGGCTGATAATGAAATAATCAGTAAATGAATGCCTGGGAATCGGTGCTGAACGTGTGTGTTGTTTAAATCAGAAGTCCTCAAAATGTGAAGAATGATTTGTGACTTGATAAATAAACTGTCTTCCTATGAAGAAAACTAGTCACTGGTGAAAAACTGATGAAGTTGGATCCACCCTTAATGTTTGGAGAGGCATTTGAAGCTTCATAAACACAAAAGGGCAGCATTGCTCACAGGAGCAACTTCCCCATTAGCCTGGAATTTATGACAGGGTTAAATTCAGGAGGAATCCTGAAATACTGTGATGGCATCTTGGTGGCTGTATACAGCTGAATTAGTATAAAAATACCCCCTTCTTCGCCTTTCAAGTCCCAGCTTTTCCTTAATAAAGGACTTCTTCCTGTGTCCAGTGAATTCTAAGGGTATGCAAGGTGAAAAAATATTCTATCAGGGCCTTCAGAATTTGAGGGTAAAGGGCCTTGTGTGCTGACAGATACTACATATTTTTTGATCTTATTGAACAGCAAGTATTGGGGGTGTGGACAATGTAAATTAGGAATGTTGCTGTATGTGTTTCAGGAGGGTTTTAGGGTTAAACTCTTACTTCTTTCATCTCTCACTATTGGCTTGATCTATATTTTAATAGAATTATTTTTATGCTATCGAGCGTTGTAGTCAATTTCTGACTTTCTCACTGTGACCTGAGCATGATGGACTTCAAATGCTGATCATCATTCCTTACTCAGTGCTCCATGGCTTTGCACACGGGGTGCAGTTTAGATGTCAAGACACTTGCACAGCAGGCGAAAAAAATGGTTACACACAGTTGGCTCTTGCAGGAAAACAGGCTGTACAAATTTTTCTTATGCTAAGTCATGATTGTCGCTTCTGACATAAATCAGCGTGGCATAAGCACATCTGATACTGCTCACACAGCTCATAACAGCCCGCTGAGGAAGCTGAATGATTTTCAATCCGCAATTTGCCTCATTTCTGGTAGACTTCCACCTGACTCATTACTGAGAAATCTAATCAGAAATCAGACTTGCCACGTTGCTCTTGTTTTGCAAAAAGAGCGGCTCTGAGGTTTTTCATTATATTTCCAAAAACTTGTCCTCTTCCATGAATCAACCTTGATTTCCCGTAGTTACCCATATTTCCTTGAAGCTGCAAATGAACATTTCAGCTGCAGAGAGCAGTTTATTCTGCCTCCCCTTGGAGGATGAAGCAAACCCAGCTCAAGTCCCTCTGACTCATTTTTTCCTGGTTTGGCTGAACCCTGGCAAATTGTCTGTTCCTGCTGCTCTGAACATCTCCAGTTGTGTAACAGAAACAATTTCCTGGCAGCTGTTTCTGGATGATCTGGAGCCATGCAATGTCTTGGGAGGAAGCAGCTGTATCTCTGCTCTGCTCCTCACCAGCCTTTCATCAGCAGCAAACACAATGGCACCACACCTGATGCTGGGTGCTGTGCACTGGCACCTGCACAATTGTTGGCTGGCCTAGCTCTCAATCCATCTGATGAGGAAGATGTACCTTTCCTGATATACAAACAGCCTAGGAATGTGTTCTGGTTTCCCAGATATTCAGATATTTGCATCCCTGATAGAGATATTATTTATGCTATGGGTGCCCTGAGAACTTACCCTGCTACACCTGCTACGTTTTTTAAATCGTTGTTTTAACTGTGTCTGTGCAGAAATTAATTCCTCTCTTTTTCCTGTTATGTCTCCCCAATCTCCCTTCCCCCAGCTGCTGATTTGGACAGAGTTAGAAGATGGTTTTATAGCAGAGCACAGCCTTGATGTGGAAGGGAAATCATAATCCTGGTGAAAATATTTTTTTATCCTTGCATGATGGCAGCTGATGGAGGATTTGGCTGATATTAAGTACCAAGGTTTAAAAAAAAAAAGAATCAGTAATTTTCATGTTTTGGGAGCTATTCAAAATTTTGTATTTTTGTTTGGTTTTGACAGTAAAAAAAAAGACAATTGAGCTGTTTTGCTTCTTTTAAAAAGCATTTCTGTCTTGTTAATAATGTCTCTTTCTTTAGTGCATTTATTTTAAATTCTTAGTAGAACTTAATGGAATGAGAAAAAATAATTTCATCTGACTTAATCAATTGCTTTCATGGTTCTACTACTCCAAGTAGTTAGCTTTATATGGTACTTCTGTGGATAATTCTTCTTTTTTAAAAGCTTCACAAAGCCTAGAAATAAATAATAAGTGAAGAGGGAGGTTTAGTGGCTGAAAGAGAAGATTAAAAGTATTCCTACAATGAAAAAACAATTTACTGATTTTTTATTTTTTTGTGTGTGTGCGTGATTTTGTAGCTTGACGTATTCTGTATTAGGGTAGCACTGTACTACAGAGGAGCCTCTTTCTTTTCACTGGTATTTGTATGGCTTTTGAAGGTTTAAAAAGAAGTCCTTATAACCCACATGTTTGGGGACTCCTGAAATTGGAACTGATATACTGGACATTTATTGTACACTCAGAATTAAAGAAGAGGTACCTGGTGAAGCCAGGTAACTTTCCTTTTGGAATCTCTACAGTCATCTCTAAAAAAACTTGTGTCCACTTTGGTTGGAATAATTCAGACATGCTGATTCATTTGGATAGAGATAAACAAAAGGGATTTGCAGTTCAAACCCATGGTTTAAGGTAGTTTTTCTGATCAGAAAGCTCAGTGAAGTTGCTTGCTGAAGTCTTTTAAAAATCCCCTGAGACTGATATATTATTCATGCATCATTTAGGAAGAAGGGAGCCTTTTCCTGATAGTTGCTTTGTTTCCTGAATAATCATTAGGCTTTTTGTTCCTCTTCATTTTTAATACAAGGGCTGCTTGCAAGCAAATCCTTTTGGGCACCTTCCATTACTGCCTCAGATTTTCACAAAATTCTTTGGGTATTCTAGGGCCTTCCCTGACACGTCCTCAAAATCTGAGGGATTCAAGAACAGCTTTGGGGTGTGTTAGGAAGTGCACATGTAACTTGCAGTAAGCTTGAAGAGGAGCTTAATTATAGAACACTGTGGATATTGCAGCTCTCCTTTGTTACAGCTCTTTCCTTGTTTTATTCATCAAGTTTACTTTCAGAATGGTGCACATTTAACTCATTTCAGGCGCTCATTTAACGGGAAGCTTTGCATCCCTGTACTGTCACCGAGGCTGTGAGCCAGTCAGTTCAATAATGTTATTTAATGAAATGCAGACATTCCACATCTTGCTGCACTATCACAACATGTGGAAGCTCATCTTCATCCAGCACCAAGGGAAAAAACCACCTTCCCAGCCCTGTTTCAGCTGCACTGCATCAGCCTGGGTAGCAGCAACACCTGTCTGAGCATTACCTGCAGCCACTGTGAAGAGTGCCACAAGCTCTGCAGAGCTTTTTTCAGGGCTCAGGGAATCCTCTCCAAGATCCTGTACCTTGTCAGTGCCAGCAGATGTTGGAGCCCTTGTACCAGCTGCCCCCCTCCATCACCCTGGCCCAGATGTGCTCTGGCACATCCTTCAGGGTGTCTCGAGGTACGAGGCTTTTCTCTTTTAATCTCCTGGCTAACAGTCCTAAATGGCATAATTTTTTGTTTTGACCTGTTTGCTCTCTGAATTAAAAAGGGCAAATGTTTTTTCTTAGGAGCTGGTGGGAGAAGAAATGAGTGAGAAGTTTAAAGGCTGTAAACACCTAGCTGTGATAATGACTGGCTTAATTAGTGCTGAGCCCTCCTGGTGTTACTCAGCAGCAAAACAGACTACTAATGGTTGAATTGAAGGAGGATAAATGTGCCTGTCTAATATTGTGCTTCTTTTTTCATTAATTTTGTCTAATTTAGCCAACTGCTCATTTTCAGTGGAGTTCAGAGTAAAAAAATCTTTAACTGTGTAATTAGTGTACCTTTGTACTGGCAGCTCTGATCTCAGGATTAGTTGAGTGCTTGGCCCACTGATACCCAGTTATCTGCCAGCACCCTAAATGATACTGGTGAGTTTAAAATTAAAAGCTTGGTGATGTTGGATATGCCACCATCATCCTCTGCATTTCAGCAACCTGCAGCAGCATCTGGACATAAAAACCTTTGTAGACAGTTTTCCTGGGTGAGCAGCAACGCAGATACCCAAACTGAAGGGTGGTATTGTAAATATGCTAAAGCCAGTAGAACCAAAGTTGAGAAAGAGGAGATTGTTGGCAGGAGTCTGTGCAACTGCTGGTTCTGTACCTCTTTCTGAAAAACCCTTTTCCTGTTGCTTTTGTTGTTTGCTGCTGGCGAGAAATGCGGATAGAGAAATTCACATTTTAGATACATTTCTATAAGTGCTAATATCCATAGCACAGCAAAGTGTTGTATGTTGGGAAATAAGGAAATGCCTTATATTTGCATAAGTGATTATATTTCAAAGGTTTTAAAAAATCCTAGATTTCTTTAAGAGTTTAGGCATGTTTCAGAAGCACATTGAGTGGCTGATTTAAGGCATTTTTGAAAGTAAACTATATTGTTCTGTGACCCTTAAATCATCAACTAATGAAAAAAGCCAAATCCTAAGGGAATTTCCCAGTCTTAATTAATAGTGTGACTAGCTGTATAGCTATAAAATATGCAGGAACCATTTCTCCAGCTCCCTCTTGCTCAGTTTTGCAGATGTCAAAGAAGCTGACTACACAAAATACTGCTCTTCTCTAAATAGAGATAAACTCTAGCTCTATTCCTTCTTGCTCTTTTTGTAATTTCTCTGCAGGCACTGTGAAAATTTGGCAGTGGCCAGGCTGTGACCATGATGTTTTTCCATTAACTGTTCCATGCCACGTTTCCTTGGGCTGCAGACAATGGCACTTGCTGACTGAGTGCCCAGCTGGGGCAGAGCAGGGGCTGCTCCCTGTGTTTTGAGCTGCCTTTTTAAGGTGTTGGCCTCTTAGTTTCAGTCTGCAGTTCCCTAGGGTGTCCCATTTGTGAAGCACTGGGGGACTGCAGGTGGAAAAATCTGTGATTTATATCCAGGAGTATTCCCTAAAGGCAGGGCTTGATTTTTACTCGGCAGAGTAAATGCCAGAATGTACCATGAAATCAAAGAGATGTAAAAATGAGGAAGGTGGAAGAAATGGGGGGGAGTGATGAGGAAAAGACAAGCTGCTCTCAGCTTTTGACTCAGCAAGGTTTTAATTGTGACAGAACACACAGTGGGTCGTGAGGATGGAGGTTTGGGGAGGCAGCACTGGGCAGAACTTGTGCGTTCATCATATTTTCCAGCAGTCTTGTGTAGCACAGATCACACACAATGCTGTGATGTAAACCTCAAAGCCACCTGTCTTTCCAGAACCTTCATCAAGACACACAGCTGCTTGCCTGAAACTCCAAAATGAGGGGAGGAAACTGCAGCTTCAATAATTTTTCCTTTCGCAGTGCACCAAACATTTTATTCAAAATTTCACTCGGCAATGCGTAAAAAAAATGTGCAAAACAAATTCTCTGGCATTTTTGTTACTTTATATAGCTAATTTACACGACAGGAAACTGATTTGAATAAACAGTAGTTCGTAATTCAAGGGATGCTTGGCTGAAAACCTTGGCATGGGGTAAGATATAAATTTAAATGAACAAGTCTGTTAGCCTCCTCAAATGGGCCTGTAACAGAAATCTGCAGGCAGATTTGTAAATAGAGAAGCAACATTAGTCACCCCTGTAATGGAAAATGTCTAATATTGTGCATACATTTATCAGGATAATTAGATTGCAAAAAGTTACCAGATGGCATAGAGGTTTATATGGGTTTCAAATGAATTAAGGTTGTGGGAGCCCACAGAGAGGCTGTTAAAAGGCAATTCTGTACATAAACTGTGAAATCTGAAGAAGTAAGCAAAAATACTCTTTGTTGAGGGAATAGTTAAAATAATTACAAAATAAGTAATGAAACTCTGAGGATCTGATTTTTTTTCCAAACATGAACATTAGCATAGCTTTGTTAACATGCTGTTTTCAGGTTTCTAGTAAAATATCAGCTGGGAAAATACAGTCCCTGGGCTCAGAAAATGCTCAGGTACAGAATATAAATACTCTGTCTAGTGGTCAGCTCTGTCTATTAAAACAGCTTTGCTCTATTGATGTCTGAAATTCTCTGCACAGTTTAAATTTTGGGGGTAGTGAACAAATGCTGGTATTGTTAAACCTATTTTAGTGGTTACTGAGAGTCCTGTGCCTCATCTTTTTGAATGTTAAATAAATCTTGCAGCAGTGAAATAACAGAGGCAGTGATAAGTTTTGACAACTGCTTAAGCAATAAGGGAACATCACAGTTTTGGTAACAGATGTGTTTCTTGTGTACATTGTGCTACTAACATGGGAGATAATTTCATTTATCTTGTTTAAGAAACCTGAAGGCAGAGGCAGTGGAGAGGGGAACATGAGGATGAGTCTTGAGGAAGGCTGAAATTCAAGAGTTGTCAGTCCTTTTTTTCAGAAGATGCTGGTGATACTTCTGTGTTGTATGACAAGTCCTGGGCATCATTGCATTTTCTTGCAGTCTTTCATTCACGCATCCATAATAAGCCAAATAAATCTGCATGGGATTTTTTGAAGTTGGGCAAGAATTCAGTAAAACACTCTTGGAAATGTATTTTATCAAAAAATGTCTTGCAAATGTCTGGTTTAACATCTTGGGGGAAATTGTGTCAGGTTGGAAAAACTGATAGGTACGTTATTCAGAAACTGTTCCAAAAGCATGAGTGTAATGAAGGCAGACATCTCAAGTCAGTGTGGGCTACCAACTTTTTGACGTGTTCAGGTTCTGTTTCTCTAGGAGAAGTCATCAATGACTGCACCTGTTTGCTGTGTTAGGGTAGATTTACTGCAGGTTTGTGTTACAGCATCTGTGGAGGTCTGGTAGCCGTTTCCCTCTGATGGTTTGCAGTGTCTGTATTGATATAGTGCTGTTATTTTTCTGTTAAATATAGCAATTAGGGGAGTTGTAGTAGATGGCAGGAGAGACTGTAAGTCTGAACTGAGAATCAGGTAATACAGGATTTTTCCCTAGATTCTTTTTTTATTGCCCTGTTGTGTGTCTGGAGACAAATCACTCACTTCTGTGTCCCAGCTCTTTCATCTGTTAAAATGAAGGTAATGATAGTGATTTCCTACATTAAACACTTTTGTGCCACTAATTCAAGCTGCTACTTAAGAGCTAAGTATTACTTATTACTAAATTCCCCACTTCTACAGTGATCCCTGTGCAGAATATAAGGCTTGAGCTCATGCTCCACTGACTTCCCAAATTGAAATAGACTGAAGCATATGTTTAACATCTGTCTTTAATTGGGGACCTATAGATGGAGAAGAAGCCACAAAGCATTTCAAGGTCTCTGAATTCTAAATTTGCTTCTTCCCAATGCACACCAAAACTCGTGGCTGCCCATCCTCATGGGAATATTACAAAGCCCAACTTTCTGAGCAGTCTTTTCCAAGAGGAGTTCTGTTCACTGTCTGAAAGCTTTATTAGCAAAACCAGCGTGTGAATGTATTTAAATACATTCAGTTAGCTTGCTAGGCTCCTTACTCTGAAATAGGAAGAGAGTCCTGGGCTGTTTATTCAATACATGGGGTTTTTTTATCAGATTGCATCCGTATTTTTCCCCTCAGTAATTCTATTTGTTAATTATTTGTCAGTTTTTAACTGTTACTGGTTGAGTTGATACTGGTTTGGCATGGAGGTCTCATATGCATGGTAGTAGCAACAACTGGCTTTGGTAAATCTCCTCTTATGCGGTAACATTTCATATGATAATCACCTCCAGCATGAAATAGAAAGGCCTGAATTACTCTGATTATTATTATGGCAGTCTCACATCCCATACAAGATTCCTGCTTAATTGACAACAGATAATTTTAGCAGCTGACAGGACCAAAAAGCAGAAATGGCAGAAAAATCAGTGTAACTTTATACTCCTCTTCACAAAGCAAGAGAAAACATCCTCTATTCTAAAGATAGCTGCCATTGTGCTTCTGATACAGAAAGCATTCTGTGACAAGTATTCAATGTTGCATAGGCTCCTGTGTGTAGGAGAAGGGAATACAGGTGACCTGGCCCCAGATCAGTAACAGCTGCTAATTACCCAATACAGCCTCACCCTTGATGAGTAACAGCTGTAGCCAATAAAGGTAACTGATTAAAGGGAGTGAGTTTTCTGGTGAGGGGAATCATCATGGAGGAGGAACCTTGAAGAAGAGAGAAGGAAAGGATCATGAAGAAAGATCCTGAGGAGCGACAATCCCTGCAGTGAGGTCAGTGTGGGTGTGCAGTCAGGGCCTGTTGTTGGAACCTGCAGTCACAGTCTGGCTGGGTAAAAGCTGCAGTCAGAGGCTGCAAACTGATCCCTGCAGTCAGAGTTCAGCAGGAAATCAGCAGCAGGCAGAGGCTGCAAGGGAAACCTCCAGCAGGAGCTTGGTGCAGGCAGAGTCAGTGAATGGTTGGAGTCAGGATGGCTGGGCTGTAAAGAGGGATAAACCAGGGCCCTTTTCATGCTGTGATAAGCAAGGAGTCTGTGTCTGGGCTCATTTCTACCCTCTAGCAAGAGGGCTGCTGCAACACTTGTGGTCTGTGAATTAAATAGTTGTTGAAATTGTGCCCTTTTGGAAAGGACAGAAGAAGTCATATGAAATAAAAGAGAACTCATATTCCCTAGGCTCTAATGCATATTGAGGGATCTTTTTTTGATTGTTTAAAGAGCATTCTGCACTTTTAGCAGTGAAACTTTTAATGATCCATATCTGAATGGTTCTGCCAGATAGACAGAGGCCAAATCCTTCCAGAGGCCATGTGGGATTTTCACTTTGATGTTGGGAAGACACTTTGCTACTCACTATGAGCATGCAGTAAATGGAGTTTGCAGGAACCACTTCAACATGAGAGAGGAAACTGATTTTCAGAGCTGGTTTTTTTTTCCTCATGTTACAGCCAGATTTATACACATAATTAATATCTTTGCTCCAGGTGTGTTTTTGAAAGAATATTTTGAAAACTGGAACACATTTTAGTCATGGTTAGTGTTTTTAAGGATTTCGTGTTGGTACTAGGATATGTTCCACTATAGGCATCAAAATAAATTAAGATGAAATACCTGCATAATAGGTCTTGAGCAAGATTTACAATAGAAGGCTAAAAATCATATGTAATTTGAATCCAAATTCAACTAAGTTGGTGGAGATTAGAAAGTAACTGGCATCTCTGCTTTGAGGAATGACTGACAGGCTTCCTTTGTTTGCCAGCCTTTATAAAAGAAATTTACTGCTGCTTTTGAGGATTTTGAAAGCACTAATCTAATTGTTAAGTGGGTAGAAGTGTACAGACCATCAGGCTGCTTACTTAGTAAATGAATTTTTTGCAGGGTTGCCATAAAGAAACACAGCACAATAAAGCTTGCTGAAATTGCTGCAATGTAGCAAAGAGATTAAATGCATTATCTTCAATGTGACAGCTACATTTTGTTCTCTGGGGAGTGTTTTGAAGCATTTATTCCCTGCCCAAAAAGAAACAAACCACCAACCCTTTTGATGTGACACATTGAAGTTTCACATAAGAAATAATAGTGTAAAATTAGTAGACCTCACCATGAATAATTCAAGATTTCTAATTTTATCTGAAGCTTGTCTTTACAAATTAAGTTAATGGTAAACTTAATGGTAAATACTGATTTGAATGAAATAATAGACCTTTTTCTTCATGAAAAATTTAAATACTGCGACCAATTATAGAAATTAGATGAGAGAGGATTAAAGTTCTTAAACTAATCATTTTATTTGTACTTCTATCCAAACCATCCCGTAATTGACCCACGTGGCTAGCAAAAAAAGCAGAGTCTGGTTTTGAAAGCAGAGAAGAGTATGTGGTGACATGAAGTTGTCCCTGTGCCATGTGATTGCTGGAACCACTCAATGGCCTAGACCTGGGCTAAATCCAGTGTTTATGCACTTAAACACAAGTTACTTTTTAGAGGAAACTGAACTCTTCAAGTACTCCTGCCACAGGAAATCCAACGAACGAAGGCAGATAACTGAGAGTTCTCCAAACAGGACTGGCAACTCTTTTTAAAGTTCCTGAAGGCTTGTTTCTGGCCCCCTGGTAGGAAGAAATAAGTGCCTTTAAACATCCCAAGAAACTCCAGCTACTTTTAGCTCCAGAACAAGGCAAATCCAAGTGGGAATAAGCGTGGCCCTCTTGGAGGGTGTTTATTTTGTTTAATTAATTGTCATTTTATAGTGTGCAACATACTGCTATTTCATACATTTCTTTTGAAGAAACAAAAAAGTAATCTGTAAGTCCACAAATGCCTTTTTTTACTGAGAAAAGTTTTTGTAGTGGCTGTCTTCTCTTACACGGTGCAGCTCTTTTAGGAACTTTTTCAGGACATGCCCCTGTTGGCAACCAGGCACCTGCTGAGTCAAAGCTTATCTTGCGGAAGGAAGGCCACAGGCAGCAAGCCCAGAGCCTTAGATGTGAGAAATTGAAGTTTTATGCCTGCTAATATAGCTGATGCCTCACTGGAAGACATGAAAAATTCTTTTCAGAATACAAAAATAACCTCACTAAAGCCCTTTGCACCATTTCAGAAGTATGTGAGGCCATGGAGGCTTCTGTTTCATGAGAGGACTTTATTTTTATTCCATGTTCACCTTTTTTTTTTTTTCTGGGAGGAATTTGTTATCTGCCTGGTTCTCTGATCTGAGTTAATTTAGTCAGCAGAGTTAGGCACACATAGACTATTTCCATGGCTTCTGCTACTGATATCCCTCTCTGTAGGAAGGTGGTCTGCAAAGCCCGAATGTCTGCTTGTACAGGATAAAGTTCTGGTCACATTTTAATCAAAATGGTGGAGTAGTGCAGGGGATAGATCAGAGGATCACGACTGCCTTTAAGCTTGTTTGTAAATGTGTAGAAAAAAAGCCTTAATTATGGGTTAGGTGTGTTCATAAATACACATATATATACACATACATATATATATATATACCCATGGCACTGCGCATACACCTATATGCAGACCTAACTCCAATGAATTAAAACTTAATTTTAAAAGGAGAGACAAAGACCAGTAAATGCACTGTCCCTAAGTAGTCTGCATAGCAAATGTGGAAATAATTGAGGTTTGAGAAGCCTGCTGGCAAGCAGTTGAATTATCTTTGAATCTTCTGTATTCTGAGCATGTATCTGTNCCTGAATGTCTGCTTGTACAGGATAAAGTTCTGGTCACATTTTAATCAAAATGGTGGAGTAGTGCAGGGGATAGATCAGAGGATCACGACTGCCTTTAAGCTTGTTTGTAAATGTGTAGAAAAAAAGCCTTAATTATGGGTTAGGTGTGTTCATAAATACACATATATATACACATACATATATATATATATACCCATGGCACTGCACATACACCTATATGCAGACCTAACTCCAATGAATTAAAACTTAATATTAAAAGGAGAGACAAAGACCAGTAAATGCACTGTCCCTAAGTAGTCTGTGTAGCAAATGTGGAAATAATTGAGGTTTGAGAAGCCTGCTGGCAAGCAGTTGAATTATCTTTGGATCTTCTGTATTCTGAGCATGTATCTGTAGCTTTGTTTTTTTTTATGTTCTCTGAGCCCTGTGCATTTTAGTGCACAGAGCAGCAGTAAATTGAGTCTCTGACAGCTCTTGAAATACATGTTTTGCTGCTTTCGGTTGAATACCTTCTGAAATCAATGAAAGAAAATGTACAATTTTTATACATGTTTAATATCTCTCTACAAGAGAGGGTCAAATGAAGTGGAACATTTCATTTTCAGTGATCTCGTGTTCGTGGTGGCAGATGAGAGCTGCGTGGATCAGACGAGGCTGGAAGGCTGAGATGCTCTGGCAGGGTTTGGCAGGTTTGTGCCTGGTACAGAGTTGCCACGTAAGTAACACAAATAAATTAACCTGTGCACTTAACCTGCTGCTTGTAGATTCAATAATATGCTTCACTTAATTACTTTATGTTGAATTAGAAGTTTTAGTTTGAAGCAGGCTAAGTGTTACAACCCTGTTTTCTGTTCCATGGGAAGTACATCACTAGACACACAACGTGTTCTTAAGGCATCTTCCTCTGGATGGCAATAACATCTAAAACATCTGCTTCCTAATGCAATGCTGGTCAAAAATGTATCAAGTTATCCCACATATAGAGTATGCATGGAATTTAATTGACTTCAGCAGCATAAAAAAATAGGCTAGCTAAAAGCTGCCCTGCAATATTATACACAAGTTTTGGGAATGAATGGAGCTTGTGTTTAATTTTACATATTTAAATTTTTTTAAAATTTTATTTAGTAACTTTGGTTTTGCCCTTTCTGCAAGAAGAAAAGAAACTTCCACTGACTTTGCTGAGATGCAGATTCCCTGAGTACGTTGGTGATATAAAAAGGGAAGAGACAGGGATGTGTTTCACTTTATTGTGTTATTTAGGACAAGGAGGCCTTATGAACAAAATTAACAGTTATTTGCAAAACGTAGTGGGTGTTGCAAACTTTTTTTTCTTTTTCAGATACTGAGAATCTCAGAGGAGAGAACTAAATCTAAATTTTCAGATACAGAGCATTAGAGCTTCTGAAATGAAAGTATTTTCTTTGTCAGTGACTACCACTTCTTTGGGTTTTAATCAGGTCTTCAAACAGCTTGAATGTCCTCAACTCAGGGTTTCAGGGTTTGGATTCAAAGTCAAGTCTATCTGGAAAAGTTAAAGATTCCTGCTAAGAACACTGTGCTGAGCTGCAGTTTTTGTCCTGTTTGCTGATGTTGTAGAGATCAGACTTCTTCTTAGATCTAACAAAACCCGTGGTTTAACAGATCAGGGGATGGAGATTTTACCAACTTATTAAATTTTGCATATTGGGAGTTACAGTGCATTCCCTGGATAAGCCAAGAGAATTTGTCATATTGTTTGTCTTATTTATAAGGGAACAACATCCACTTAAGAGGGGAAAGGCAGTTTCTCTGACAGACTCACTCAGTCAAAGTACTTGTATAAACTCCTTTTATCTGCAGTGACTCTTGTGGAGGAGACCTGTGGCCTCTCTTCTCCCCACACCAACAAACAATTTTATGGGGCTGAATAGATGCCATATATAATATAGGAATAAATAGCCAAAAATCTATGAGCCTTAGGTGGAATTTTACCACTTACATGCAAAACTTTAAATGGAATTTTACCACTTGTAGCAAATATAATCTGAGTTGTGTATACTGCGAAAGGAATTATTTTGCTTCCTTTGATACTTCTACAAAGTCTCAGCAGGTGCAGCTTTTTTGGTGTGAGAGGTGAATTGTGGGATCCACTTTGTTCTGCTCATACAAGGACAGAACCTGTCTGTTACCTGAGTGCTGCAGAGAGTTTAAAAGCTGCTAAGTTTAGCTAATAGATTCTTCTCTTTTTTTGCCTTAACTGCTTTTTTCGGCCAGACTAATTCAGTAGATAACAGCAGAAAGCTTTGCCTCCTCTTTCACACCAACAGTGTTCATGGTGGTTGCTTGGAGCCCTGATTTAAGGAAGTGTTTGATCACAAGAGAGAGCTCTACTTAAACCAGTAGTGACCAATTTCTGTGTGTTTTCTGTTCCCTTTTATCCTTTCTTAGATGTCAGGTACATGTGTAGGTCCCAAACTTTCCACCCAAAACCTTGTTTTCCAGACTTGGTTTAAGATATCACAGAAAAAGCTCAAGGGGTACGACCCACTGGGAAGCCTGCCATGGAGGTATTGTTCTGCAGTTCAAAAATCAGCCTTTGATTTCATTTTGGGGAAGAAGAGGGCTTTAAAATAAGTAATTAAAAGTTCTCTGTGGGACTTCATGTCTGAGCTGAATTCCACTTGTAATTGACTGCTCAGCACAGAATATGGACTGCAGTCCAGCAGATGCAAAGCTCTTGGAACAGGTCCGTTCCTTCATATGACCATATTGCAAGTGCTCCAACAACCTAGAGAAAATCCTCTGTGTCTCTACACATAAAGTACCTATGGGATTTATGTGGGATTTGATGCCTTTTTCAACCTAGAAATGAAACAACACACACTCCCGAGATAACATCAGTATGGGAGGCAACATAAAAGTGGATCTTTGTTGGAGCTCCAGGGGTAGTAATGGAAGAATGTCCACAAAAAGCCCACCCACACCGGGTGAATACAGTCTTTATGTTTAGCAAATTAGCATAATTGACAAAAAAGCACCAATTAGGAGCACAAGTGGTAATGCAATATCCCCCACCCCCCCAGGGTGCAAGCCACTTCTAAGTCTTGTCCTTCTCAGATGGGTCTGTACTTTGTTGATGAAAATGTGTCTCAGGGGCTGGTTTTTGGCCTTGGTTTCTAAGAATCAAGATAGGAAAGGGGCTTTGGAACACTTTTTGGCTTTTTGCCTGGGTAAAGGGCATGGAAAAGTACTGGGAAAGCTGGCTAGAATACAATAATAGGAAACAGGGCTCCAAATAGATGTGTAAATACACACACAAAAAAAAAAAGACAAAAATCAAAATCACATCAAGTCTTCTTCCTTCCATGTTGGTCACTTGCATCCTCTGGCTTTGCTTCACAGGATTTTGTCCCCGCTTGTAGTTGTGAGTGGGAGTGCCAGACTTTCCATAAATTTTGAAACTACTGATGGCTTTTAAACAACTCCAAGCCAAGCAACAGAAGATGTTATTACAGGAAGGGAAGACATTTGGTCATCACATTGGGATATTGAGCTCCCCCTCTTTTTGAGGTTTGATTGGTACTTTAATTGCAGCTTAACTGGAAAGACTATGCACTAAAGCAAATCAAAAATTCAAAGTATATATTTTTCTGTGCTTTCTTTGCCTGTCTTCAAAATTCTGAAAGGAGTGGCAGGATACTGGCAACCTGCATAGCCAAAAGGTGCAGCCCCAGAGTCTTCTCAGTAGGTGCAGCTGTGTTGTGCCAGAGTATCTTGTGGGATTCTTACACCGTTGTGGTTTGTTATCATGACTGAAATTGAACTATAGAGGGTCTGGGCTTGATCCATAAATGTGTCTGATATAGTTGGAACAAGTTGTGCTGATGGCAACCATCCTGGAACGGGTT